>VZQC01006220.1:133972-179110 GCA_009823505.1 Rhizomys pruinosus | reverse complement strand
GGGAAAAGATTTGTTTGTTCCAACAGGACAAAATGTCACCAACTTAACGGCTGAGAAAGAAAAGATACAGCTTTGCATTGAGTAGGATGTACCAAAAAGTGGCAACTGAAAGGTTGACCCGTCTGAACATTGAAAGGAAGAAAAGCCTCAGATTGCCATAAACATCGAACCCCTCTGTGGATCCTACATGTAACAACTATTTATAATGAGTCCTAATGAATTGTTGGTTTCTTAGACATGTATTCTTTCATCTTGTTCATGTCATGAAAGATTCTTCTTTCTCCATCAGCTATAATTGACATTTTTCTGGGTATAGTAGTCTGGGTTGGCGTCTAAAGTCGTTTAGTACTGGGAACACTTTTGTCCACATTCTTCTAGCTTTCATAGTTTGCACTGAGAAGTCAGTTGTGATTCTCATGTGTTTCCCCTTATATTTAACTTGTTTTCTCTTGTGACTTTAATTATTTTGTCTTTGTTTTAAGCATCTAGTGTTTTAACAATTATATGGAGTGGGGAATTTCTTTTCTGGTCTTGTCTGTTTGGTGTTCTATGTGCTTCTTGTATTTGTATGGGTTAATCTTTTTTCAGTGTGGGGAAATTTTCTTCTATTATCCTATTGAAGATCTGGTCAATAGTGGTGTCTTGGGATTCTTCTCCTTCTTCTATCCCTATGATGCAGAGGTTTGGTCTTTTCATAGTGTCACACATTTCCTGGTTGTTCCACTCTTGTATTTTTTTTTATTTTTCATAATTGTTACTTGAGCATTCTAGTTGGTTCATGTTATCCTGCAGGTCTGATGTTCTTTTTTCTGCTTCTTCCATTCTGCTTCAGAGGCTTTTCCCCATCCTTTCCTGTTGATTGGATAAATGTTCAATTTCCTTTTTCATTTCATCCTGTGATTTCTTTAGTGTTTCCACTTCCTTCTAGCTTGTCATTCTCAACTTGTAGCTCCTTGGTTTGTTGTTCATTTTCTTTTTCCCTTTTGACCTGGGATCTTTTCAGCATTTCCTCCCTTTAGTTCTTTCCAGTGTTTGTCATTATCTCCCTCTAGGTCTTTCTTGAGTTTTTCAATCTCTCCCCTTACTGCTTTCCAACGATTGTCATTATCACCCTCTTGGTACTTCTTGAGTTTTTCATTCTCTTCCCTTAGTTCTCTAATTTCTTTGAATATGTCCACAATTGTTTTTCTAAAGTCCATGTCTTGGTTTCCTTCCAGGGAGATCTCATTGTGGGAGTCTTCTGTAGGGTTGGTAGAGTCTTGTGTGGATTTATTATGAGCTTTTCCCATTTTTATTTTTGTGCGTGTGTCTTTGGCATGTGGATTTGTTTGTTTGTTTCTTTGGTTTCTGGTGCCTCAGTGTTGCCTGCACAGCTAGATCCTCTGCACCACTGCTTTCTTAGGCTGGTCTTTTGCAGGTTAGTGTTCTGCAGGACATGGGTGAAGTCTGCTTGCCCAGTAGGGCACATGCTGGTCTTGTGCTGTGTGGTATTCATCTAACTCCGCCCACGTCTCATGCTGGAACCAGAAGGTTGGAAGTTCCCAGGAGATACCAGGTCTCCACAGGTGCCCAAAGTCCCCAGGAAGGCAGACGTTACCTGGTCTTTTGCAGATTGGAGATCTGCAGGACACTGGTGAAGTTGGCTCACCCAGCAGGGTGCACGCTGATCTTGTGCTGTGTGGTGCGTGTCTAACTCCACTCCAAAATATTTTTAAATTAAAAAAATCAGAGAGATGTCAAACAAGTAATCTAATTATTCACCTCAGGATCTGAGAAAAAGGTACATATCTAGGTACATATGTTCTAAAAATTTAATCAAGACAATATAAACAGATTTTAATGAGAAATGAAATTGAAGTAATAAATGACATTCTGCAAAGGATTAGAAGGATGCACTGTCAAATTCTAACAAACCTTTAATGAAAAGCTAACATGAATAATACTCAACTCATTCCACAAAATATAAAGAGAAGGAACACATACAAATTTATTTTCTGAAGCTAGTATACCCAAACTGGATATAGACTCAAGGGGGGAAAAACATAGGCCAATTGGCTTGATGATTACAGACACAAATTTTCTCAAAACTATTCTTTCAAATAGAATTAAATAACACATTAATAAAATCACACATCATGAAAAATTGGTTTCAACCCAGGGACATAATGCTGCTTCACCATATACATATCAATAAATGTAATAAACATAAGATTGAAAGCAGAAATAACCTGATCACCCCAACATATACAGAAAAGGCCTTTGACAAAATTCATCATTCATTTAGGATAAAAGCTCTGAAGAAAGCAAGACTAGAAGGAACATTAAAAGAATAGATCAACATCAATAAATATTATATGTGAGAAAAACATACTTAATGAGGAAAAACAATATTTCCTCTCAAATTTGGAATGAGACCAGGATGCCCACTCTCTCTACACTTACTAAACACAGACCTTGAAGTATTAGCTAGGGCAATAATCTAGAGAGGAAAAACACAGAATTAATCTAAATAAGAAAAGAAGTAAAAAAAATACCAATTTTGAGGTGATGTGACCTTACAATGGAAAAGCTAACAAAGCTTCTTCCAGAAAACTCTTTGATCTGCTAAACCATTTCAACAAATATGCAAGATAAAAATATTAATATACAAGGGAGACCCTGTCTCAAAAAGGCAAAAAAAAAAAAAAAAAGAAAAAGAAATATGCTGATAATATGAAAGGGTAGTATTTATAAATGTCACCTTCCAGGTTGTCATGGGACATGATCTATACCCAGATTTGTGAGCACTCTTCAGTACTTACCTCATGGGTGCTTGATAAGTTCTCTCTTGTCAATGGTGCATATTTAATATTTGCTTTATGTAAAGGTTATAAAAATATTTTTGTAAGACATCTATAGGATAGCAAAGTGAAAGAGACCTAGAAACTGATGGTCAGGTTCAGGTTTCACATGCTGGCTCTGTCCCCGTGACCTTAACCACACTTCTTAGTCTATGTGAAACCAATAGTGTTGTAATGACCGGCAGAAATGGTGTTTTGTTTAACATTCTTTGTTACCTATGATAATATTGTTTGAAGTTGGAATTCTGCACTTAGTAGCTACATCTGAATATTTCATTTTGCATGGGTTTTATGTAATGGACACACCCTTTGTCTGTTAGTTAAATTTTATTGGTTTGTTATTATAACACTTTCTCAGTTCCTATTATAGCTATAATCAAACATAGAATTATCAGGTCTATTTGAAGTTAACTGCTGATGAGTCAGATATGGGAGGTCATCCCTCTTGTTTTATTTATTTTTTTATTTTTTGTCTTTTCGAGACAGGGTCTCCCTGTAGCCCAGCTGTCCTGGAACTCACTCTGTAGACCAGGCTGGCCTTGAACTCACAAAGATCCACCTGCCTCTGCCTACCAAGTGCTAGTATTAGAAGCATGCGCCACCACCCCCGGCCATCCCTCTTGTTTTAAATCAACCCTGTTTCTTATGTTCCAATTTCTCTAGTTGGCTGATGAGGTCTTGGGGATATTATTTTATTTTGTCCTAACATTTTTGAGAATTATCACTTTTTTATTGTTATTAAACTTTTTCATACGTCATATATCATTTCTCAATCCAATTTAGACTAATTTCCCATTCCATGTCCCCTATCCCACCTGAGTTCATGCATTCTGCCATACATGTCTTGCATCTTTTTCTGAGTTTTTCTAGGTTTTTTTTTTTTATGTGTATGAATGTACTGTCTGCATGTAGGTTTGTGCACCCGTGTCATGCAATGCCACGGAGGTCAGAAGAGGGTGTCGGATTCCCCTGGAACTGGAGCTAAAGACAGTTCTCAGCTGCCATGTGGGTGCTGGGGATCGAACCCAAGTCCTCTGCAAGAGCAGTCGGCGCTCTTAACCGCTAGGCCATCTCTCCGGCCCCTTAAGAGATTTTTATTACACTTATTTTACTATATGTGCACACGTGTATGCCTGAGCTTATACACATTCCATGATGTATACATGTATGGGTCTGGGGGACAACTTTCAAGAATTGTGTCTCTCCTTTCACCAGGAGGGCCCTAGGGATTGAATTCAGAGTGGCAGCAAGTGCTAAACCATCTTGGAAATTGAAAAATAAGTTTTTTAAAAGTTAGAGAACCAGGCCGGGTGTGGTGGTGCACGCTTTTAATCCTAGCACTTGGGAGGCAGAGGCAGGCAGATCTTTGTGAGTTCAAGGCCAGCCTGGTCTACAGAGTGAATTCCAGGACAGCTAGGGCTACAGGGACACCCTGTCTCGAAAAGNCCTGTACTAAAATTATGTCATCTGAAAAAAAACATATGTTATTTCCAAATCATATTTTAGGATTCACATTTTTCCATTTTGATTTTATATTACTCTAAAATATGCATACATCCCCTCCACCCAATTATCACATATGTTTTTAAGTTAAATATATGCCTCAATTATTCTACATTTTGAAAAGCATCTTTTAATTTTTCTAAAGAATACATACGATTTTATTATGCAATAATTTTAGGGGCTGGGAGAATGGCTCACTGATTAAGAACATTGGCTTCTTCTGCAGCAGACTCAGTTTTAGTGCTTAACACCCACATGGCAAGGTTAACAACCACCCATAACTCCAGTTCTAGAAGATTTGATGCCATCTACTGCCTCCATGAGCATTGTATTCATATGGTACATTTATATACATGCAGGCAAAACACACATATTTTAAAAACTGAATGTTTTTATATTTTTATTTATGTGTATGTTTGTATTACCTGAATGCATTTAAGTGCACCCATGTCATGTAATGCCCATGGTGGTCAGAAAAGGCTGTTGGGTCCCCTGGAACTGGAGTTATGGGAAGTTTTTTAGCTGTCATGTGGGAGCTGGGAACTAAATCCTGGTCCCCTTTATGAGCAGTCAGTGATCTTAACCACTGAGCCAGCTCTCCAACCCATAAAAGATAAAATTTTAAAAATTAAAAAATCAAAACAAAAGTAGCCCAGTGCTATTTTCCTTCTTATTAATTTTTAAATTAGTGTATAACATGAGGGACTTTATGATGACATTTTCTACATTTGTCACTATATTTTGTTTTTTTTATATAGCCCTCCCATAAAACCCCCATCCATGTGTCATATTTTTCCTATACCCTTTCTTCCCTCAAATATACCTTCCTTTTGTTTTCATTTCATGTGAATTATATTACTGTCTCCTCACTACCCAAATCCTTCCCATAAAATTTCTTCCACGCCTTTCATGGTCCCCTT
The DNA here is from genome assembly GCA_009823505.1 of Rhizomys pruinosus. NCBI lineage: Eukaryota > Metazoa > Chordata > Mammalia > Rodentia > Spalacidae > Rhizomys > Rhizomys pruinosus. The sequence goes on along the minus strand of VZQC01006220.1, from coordinate 173,847 downwards.
TCTACTTTCATCACACACACACACACACACACACACACACACACACACACACACACACTTTTAAACTCAGTTTCCATATATCAAAGGAAGTATGTTGTATTTGTCTTTTTGAGCCTGGATTGTTTCATTTAACATAATTATTACTAACTTTATCCACTTTACTGAAAGGTATCAATTTCATTTTTCATTACAGCTGAAAAAATTAAATTGCATATTTGTGCCATGTTATCTTTATTAATTTATCAGTTGATGGACAACTAGACTGATTCTATTTCTTACCTATTTTGAATAGTACAGCAATAAACATGGATGTGCAAGTATCTTTGTTGTATGTTGACTTACAGTCCATCTGGTATATACTTAGGAATGCTATAAATAGAATCTATGTTTAGTTTATTTTTAGCTTTAAAAATTATTGAATTTTTGCAAATTTCATTCAATCCATCTTAATTATATTTAGATCCTCTCCCCCATCTGTACATCCCTATAGCCACCCCATCCCCTGCTGGATTTCATGAATTCTGTCATATGTTAAGACTGTTCAAGTCAAGTTTGTGTCTCCAGATGACACTCAGTGTCAGTCCATCCATGACTGGAGCCTGGTCAACATATCTAGCATCACTCTCTTAAAGAAGACCAACTCTCCCTCACCCAGAAATGATTAGGTGCTAGTAGTTCCTCAAGTAAGGATGGGTCTTCTTACCCATTTCTCAATTTCTTTTTTTTTTTTTTTTGTCTTTTCAAGACAGGGTCTTCTTGTAGCCTTAGCTGTCCTGGAACTCACTCTGTAGACCTTGAAGGCTGGCCTTGAACTCACAAATATCCGCTTGCCTCTGCCTCCCAAGTGCTAGGATTAAAGGCATGTGCCTCCATGCCCGGCTATCCGTTTCCCCATTTCTATGCTGCATTTTAGTCTGGTTTCAGTTTACATGGGTCTTGTGCATGCTGTCACCATTGCTCTAAGTTCATATGAGCAAGTTCCTTGCCTCCTGGAAACCTCTGTTACCTTGTGGTTATCTCCCATTCCCCTGGCTCTTACAGTCTTTCTGCTTCATTTTCAATGGTTCCTGAATCCTGGGTGGCAGAGGTTTACTATAGGAGTCTTATCCAGTTACACACATACTGAAGTTTCTTATTTTCTAAATTTTGGCTAGTTGTGGCCTGTGTTCATTGCCCAGTATTGTATAAGGAAGCTTGGCTGGTGAGATCTGAGGGGTGCATTAATATTCACCCTCTATCCCCTCTTCTGCTATGTGCCCTGAACCTTAGATGTAGAGGTTGCATTGTATATCTGCTGGTCATATCACTTACACTTATTCTCTGTGTTTGACCAGTCTAAGAATTTTGGGTCTTATGTTAAGGTTTTTAATCTACTTTTGATTGATTTTTGTACAGGGTAACCTACAGATGTACTATTTTTCTAGGACCATTTGTTGAAGAAATTTATATTTCTTCAAATATATGTTCTTGAGACCTTTGTTGAGAATTAGGTAGATGTAGCTGTGTAGATAGATGGTTTTCTACTCAGTTACACTGGTGTGAATGTCTGTTTTTGTGCCAGGGACATACAGTTTTCATTACTATAGCACTGTAGTATAATTTGAGATCAAGTACTATGTTACCTCCAGGATTATTCCTTTTGCTTAGAGTTGTTTTGGCTATTTGAGGTATTTTGTACTTGACATGAATTTTGTATGATTTTTTTCTAGTTTTATGAAGAATGTTATCAGAATTGCGATGAATATTGTATAGAATCTAGTAATATAGCCATTTTCATATAAACTCTTCCAGTATATGAACATAGATCTTGCCATCTTCTACTGTCTTCCTCAGTTTCTTTCTTCAGTGTTTGAAAATTTTAACTGTAGATCTTTGTCACTTCCTTGGTTAGGTTTATTCCTAGATATTTTGTTTTGTTTTGGTTTTTGTTTGGGTCTTTTTGAGACAGGCTGTCCCTTTAGTCCCAGTTGGCCTGGAACTCACTCTGTAGACCAGGCTGGCCTTGAACTCACAGAGATCTGCCTGCCTCTGCCTCCCAAGTGCTAGGATTAAAGGCATGTGCCACCACGCCCAGCTTTATCAGCATATTTCTAGTCCAAAAGCAAATCACTATATTATTGGATAAGAGATTTCATGTTATAATGATTTTTTTATCAGATCAATCTGGTAGGTTATTATTTGTTTTAATTTCTCTAACATCAGCATAAACTAAAGAACAATTATTTTACAAATCTGGCTAAATGAAAAGTAATAGTACATCCTCTTAGGAGATGATTCTTTGTTACTTGTATTTTGGTCCTCCTAGAGGACCAAATCTTCCATTTTCATAAAAAAAAAAAAAACTGGGGAAAAACTAGAGCTTCAATAACAAATCTACATTTCACTAATATGTGACCTTGAATTGCAAATTCATATTTGTAAGCTTTACTTCTGCTGACTTCAAAATGGGAATTAGAGTGAAGATGAATAACTATAGGTTAAATGAATATACCTTGCATGAAATATGTAATTTTCCAGTATATATTAGGCATATTTTTTTAATTTTTATTGATGGTTTGTGCATTTCGTACATCATTTTCCAATTCAGATCAGGCATATTTCCCTTTCCCTTCCCCCCCAGCCCCACCCCATCCCAGATCATGTATTCTGTCATAACTGTCCTGCATCTTTCAGGTTTTTTTTTTTCATTTTTTTAGCTATAAGTGATAATCCATGAGTATAAGCATCCTTCGTGCAAAACCAATCTACAGACTGTTGTGCCCAAACCCCCACAGTCCCACCATCCAGTGGGGGGTGACAGGTTGTTTGTTCAATCAAGTTGATCAAATGAGTGTCCAGACTACATTGCTGTAGTTTCACCATTCACCCCAATCGCAGCCCTTACATTCTACCACGCCCCCTCTTCCGCAGGTTGTTCCCTAGGCTTAGAAAAGGGGCACAGGTGGATGAGAGGTAAAACAGTCCACTCTCTCTGGAGCTGTTGACTTGGACTCTGGTCAATTCTGGCTGTTTCCTTTCATGGGCTGACAGTTTGTCCAGGAATAACCTTTCGATCCTACTAATGAAGAACAAGCAATTAGATATATAGGTATTTAAGCAGCACTAATAGTTATGGTAGGTTACTTTAGCATAGACACATGTTTGGATATGTTAATCCATGAATTACAATTTTCCCCCCTGTTAAATATGACAGGGTCTTACTGTGGCTTATAACATCTCCTAACCTGTAGAGGATGTAAGCTTGTGGCATCAGCCATGGGTTATTTCTCCAAGGGGAGAGCCAATAGCCAATTAGATTTGGGATATACAGGCACATGGCTGCCTCTGCTGCACAGTATTTCCAGGCAGGTGAGGTGTAGCTGGTGCTGANCCTATGATGCAGAGGTTTGGTCTTTTCATAGTGGTCCACATTCCTGGTTGTTCCACTCTGTATTTTTTTTATTTTCAAATGACTTGAGCATTCTAGTTGGTTCACTGTTTATCCTGCAGGTCTGATGTCTTTTTTCTGCTTCTTCCATTCTGCTTCTGAGAGGCTTTCCCCATCTTTCTGTTGATTGGATAAATGTTCAATTCCCTTTTTTCATTATTTCATCCTGTGATTTTTGTTGTGTTTCCACTTCCTTCTAGCTTGTCATTCTCAACTTGCTAGCTCTTGGTTTGTTGTTCATTTTCTTTTTTCCCTTTTGACCTGGGATCTTTTCAGCATTTCCTCCTTTAGTTCTTTTCCAGTTGTTTGTCATTATCTCCCTCTAGGTCTTTCTTGAGTTTTTCATCTCTCCCCTTAGTTTTTTCCAACGATTGTCATTATCACCCCTCTTGTACTTCTTGAGTTTTTCATCTCTTCCCTTAGGTTTCTCTAATTTCTTTGAATATGTCCACAATTGTTTTTCTAAAGTCCATGTCTTGGTTTTCCTTCCAGGGAGATCTCATGTGGAGTCTTCTGTAGGTGGTAGAGTCTTGGTGTGGATTTATTATGAGCTTTTCCAATTTATTTTTGTCGTTGTGCTTTTGGCATGTGGATTTGTTTGTTTGTTTTCTTTGGTTCTTCTGTGGCCTCAGTGTTGCCTGCACAGCTAGATCCTCTTGCACCACTGCTTTCTAGGCTGGTCTTTTGCAGGTTGTGTTCTGCAGGACATGGTGAAGTCTGCTTGCCCAGTAGGGCACATGCTGGTCTTGTGCTGTGTTGGTATTCATCTAACTCCGCCCACGTCTCATGCTGGCCAGAGGTTGGAATTCCCAGAGATACCAGGTCTACGGCACAGGGCCAAAGTCCCCAGGAAGGCAGACGTTACCTGGTCTTTTGCAGATTGGGAGATCTGCAGGACCTGGTGAAGTTGGCTCACCCAGCAGGGTGCACGCTGTCTTGTGCTGTGTGGTGCGTTGTCTAACTCCACTCCAAAATATTTCTAAATTAAAAAAATCAGAGAGATGTCAAACAAGTAATCTAATTATTCACCTCAGGATCTGAGAAAAAGGTACATATCTAGGTACATATGTTCTAAAAATTTAATCAAGACAATATAAACAAATTTTAATGAGAATGAAATTGAAGTAATAATGACAATTCTGCAAAGGATTAGAAGGATGCACGTGTCAAATTCTAACAAACCTTTAATGAAAAGCTAACATGATAATACATCAACTCATTCCACAAAATATAAAGAGAAGGAACACATAAATTTATTTTCTGGAAGCTAGTATACCCAAACTGGAAATAGACTCAAGGGGGAAAAACATAGGCCAATTGGCTTGATGATTACAGACACAAATTTTCTCAAAACTATTCTTTCAAATAGAATTAAATAACACATTAATAAAATCACACATCATGAAAAATTGGTTTCAACCCAGGGACATAATGCTGCTTCACCATATACATATCAATAAATGTAATAAACATAAGATTGAAAGCAGAAATAACCTGATCACCCAATATACAGAAAAGGCCTTTTACAAAATTCATCATTCTTTAAGATAAAAGCTCTGAAGAAAGCAAACAGAAGGAACATAAAAGAATAGATCAACGCAATAAATATTATAGTGAAAAAAACTATACTTAATGAGGAAAAACAATATTTCCTCTCAAATTTGGAATGAGACCAGGATGCCCACTCTCTCTACACTTACTAAACACAGACCTTGAAGTATTAGCTAGGGCAATAATCTAGAGAGGAAAAACACAGAATTAATCTAAATAAGAAAAGAAGTAAAAAAAAATACCAATTTTAGTTGTCTGTGACCCTTACATGGAAAGCCTAACAAAGCTTCCTTCCCAGAAAACTCTTTATCTGCTAAACCATTTCAACAATATGCAAGATAAAAATATTAATATACAAGGGAGACCCTGTCCCAAAAAGGCCAAAAAAAAAAAAAAAGAAAAAGAAATATGCTGATGAATATGAATGGTAGTATTTAAAATGTCACCTTCCAGGTTTGTCATGGGACATGATCTATACCCAGATTTGTGAGCACTCTTCAGTACTTACCTCATGGGTGCTTGATAAGTTCTCTCTTGTCAATGGTGCATATTTAATATTTGCTTTATGTAAAGGTTATAAAAATATTTTTGTAAGACATCTATAGGATAGCAAAGTGAAAGAGACCTAGAAACTGATGGTCAGGTTCAGGTTTCACATGCTGGCTCTGTCCCCGTGACCTTAACCACACTTCTTAGTCTATGTGAAACCAATAGTGTTGTAAGTAGACCGGCAGAAATGGTGTTTTGTTTAACATTCTTTGTTACCTATATAATATTGTTTGAAGTTGGAATTCTGCACTTAGAGCTACATCTGAATATTTCATTTTGCATGGGTTTTAATGTAATGGACACACCCTTTGCCTGTTAGTTAAATTTTATTGGTTTTGTTATTATAACCTTTCTCAGTTCCTATTATAGCTATAATCAAACATAGAATTATCAGGTCTTGGAAGTTAACTGCTGATGGTCAGATATGGGAGGTCATCCCTCTTTTTATTTATTTTTTTATTTTTGTCTTGGAGACAGGGTCTCCCTGTAGCCCAGCTGTCCTGGAACTCACTCTGTAGACCAGCCTGGCCTTGAACTCACAAAGATCCACCTGCCTCTGCCTACCAAGTGCTAGTATTAGAGCACGCCACAACCCCCCGGCCATCCCCTCTTGTTAAATCAACCCTGTTTCTTATGTTCCAATTTCTCTAGGTTGGCTGATGAGGTCTGGGGGATTATTTTATTTTGTCCTAACATTTTTGAGAATTATCACTTTTATTGTTATTAAACTTTCATACGTCATATATCATTTCTCAATCAATTTAGACTAATTCCCATTCCATGTCCCCTATCCCACCTGAGTTCATGCATTCTGCCATACATGTCTTGCATCTTTTCTGAGTTTTTCTAGGTTTTTTTTTTTTTTTATGTGTATGAATGTACTGGGTCTTGCATGTAGGTTTGTGCACCCGTGTCATTGCAATGCCACGGAGGTCAGAAGAGGGCGACAGGATTCCCCTAGAACTGGAGTTAAAGACGGTTCTCAGCCACCATGTGGCCGCAAGAGCAGTTGGTGCTCTTATCCGCTAGGCCATCTCTGCAGCACCTTTCCAGGTTGTTGTTTTTTTTTTTTTTTTCAAAGCAGAGGATTATTGTTTTGGGAGAATTTTCACTTCACTGTTTCAGTTGTTGTTTGTTTTTTTTTTTTTTTTTTGTCCCAGTTCTTTTGTTAGTTCCCTCCACCTTTTATTGTTTCAATATTTTATATATAGGTGGTGTGTGTGTGTGGGTTGTAGTGTGTGTGTAACCTGCTATAAAATAGGTCATCTGAAAAAACATTATGTTATTCCAAATCATATTTTAGGATTCACATTTTTCCATTTTGATTTATATTTACTCTAAATATGCAATACATCCCCTCCACCCAATTATCACATATGTTTTTAAGTTAAATATATGCCTCAATTATTCTACATTTTGAAAAGCATCTTTTAATTTTTCTAAAGAATACATACGATTTTATTATGCAATAATTTTAGGGGCTGGGAGAATGGCTCATGATTAATAACATTGGCTTCTTGCTAGACTCAGTTTAGTGCTACAACCCACATGGAAGGTTAACAACACCCTAACTCCAGTTAAATTTGAAGGCCATCTACTGCCTCACAGGCATTGTATTCATATGGTACATTTATATACATGCAGGCGAACACACATATTTTAAAAACTGAATGTTTTATATATTTTTATTTTATGTGTATGTTTGTAATTACCTGAATGCATTTAAGTGCACCATGTCATGTAATGCCCTGGGGTCAGAAAAGGCTTGGGTCCCTGGAACTGGAGTTATGGGAAGTTTTTTAGCTGTCATGTGGGAGGCTGGAACAAAATCCTGGTCCCCTTTATGAGAGTCATAGTGATCTTAACCACTGAGCCAGCCTCTCCAACTCCATAAAAGATAAATGTTAAAAATTAAAAAATCAAAACAAAAGTAGCCCAGTGCTATTTTCCTTCTTATTAATTTTTAAATAGTGTACCATGAAGGGACTTTATGATGCATTTTCTACATTTGTCACTATATTGTTGTTTTTATTTTATATAGCCCTCCCATAAAACCCCATCCATGTGTCATATTTTTCCTATACCCTTTCTTCCCTCAAATATACCTTCCTTTTGTTTTCATTTCATGTGAATTATATTACTGTCTCCTCACTACCCAATCCTTCCCATAAAATTTCTCCATTCCACGCTTTCATGCTCCCTTTCTACTTTATCAACACACACACACACACACAACACACACACACACACACCACTTTTAAGCTAAAACTCAGTTTCCAAATATCAAAGGAAGTATGTTGTATTTGTCTTTTTGAGCCTGGATTGTTTCATTATAACATAATTATTACTAACTTTAATCCACTTTACTGAAAGGTATCAATTTCATTTTTTCATTACAGCTGAAAAAATTAATTGCATATTTGTGCCATGTTATCTTTATTAATTTATCAGTTGATGACAACTAGACTGATTCTATTTCTTACTATTTATATAAAAGAAAAAAAAACATGGATGTGCAAGTATCTTTGTTGTATGTTGACTTACAGTCCATCTGGTATATACTTAGGAATGCTATAAATAGAATCTATGTTTAGTTTATTTTAGTTTAAAAATTATTGATATTTTTTGCAAATTTCATTCAAATCATCTTATTATATTTTGATCACTCTCCCCCATCTGTACATCCCTATAGCCACACATCCCTGCTGGATTTCATGAATTCTGTCATATTTTAAGTGTTCATCAAGTTTGTGTCTCCAGATGAACACTCAGTGTCAGTCCATCATGACTGGAGCCTGGTCAACATATCTAGCATCACTCTCTGAAAGAGCAAACTCTCCCCACCCAGAAAGTGATAGTGCTAGTAGTTCCTCAAGTAAGGATGGGTCTTCTACCCATTCTCAATTCTTTTTTTTTTTTTTTTTGTCTTTTCAAGACAGGGCTTTCTGTAGCCTAGCTGTCCTGGACTCACTCGTAGACCTTGAAGGCTGGCCTTGAACTCACAAATACGCTTGCCTCTGCCTCCCAAGTGCTAGGATTAAAGGCATGTGCCTCCATGCCCGGCTATCCGTTTCCCCATTTCTATGCTGCATTTTAGTCTGGTTTCAGTTTACATGGGTCTGTGCATGCTGTCACCATTGCTCAAGTTCATATGAGCAAGTTCCTTGCCTCCTGGAAACCTCTGTTACCTTGTGGTTATCTCCCATTCCCTGGCTCTTACAGTCTTCTTGCTTCATTTTCAATGGTTCCTGAATCCTGGGTGGCAGAGGTTACTAAGGAGTCTTATCCAGTTCACACATAATGGAAGTTTCTTATTTTCTAAATTTTGGCTAGTTGTGGCCTGTGTTCATTGCCCAGTATTGTATAAGGAAGCTTGGCTGGTGAGATTGAGGGGTGCATTAATATTCACCCTCTATCCCCTCTTCTGCTATGTGCCAGGAACCTTAGATGTAGAGGTTGCATTGTATATCTGCTGGTCATATCACTTACACTTATTCTCTGTGTTTTGACCAGTCTAAGAATTTGGGTCTTATGTTAAGGTTTTATGCACTTTGATTGATTTTTGTACAGGGTAACCACAGATGTACTATTTCTAGGACCATTTGTTGAAGAATTAAAATTCTCAATAATAGTTCATGAGACCATTTGTTAGGAATTAGTAGATGTAGCTGTGTAGATAGATGGTTTTCTACTAACAGTGAATTCTGTTTTGTGATGAGTGCATTATTCAGTTTCATTACTATAAGCACTTAGCGTAGTATAATTTGAGATCAAGTACTATGTTACCTCCAGGATTATTCCTTTTGCTTAGAGTTGTTTTGGCTATTGAGGTATTTTGTACTTGACATGAATTTTGTATGATTTTTTTCTAGTTTTAATGAAGATGTTATCAGAATTGCGATGAATATTGTATAGAATCTAGTAATATAGCCATTTTCATATAAACTCTTCCAGTATATGAACATAGATTGCATCTTCTACTGTCTTCCTCAGTTTCGTTCATTCAGTGTTTGAAAATTTTAACTGTAGATCTTGGTCACTTCCTGGTTAGGTTTATTCCTAGATATTTTGTTTTTGGTTTTTGTTTTGTTTGGGTCTTTTTGAGACAGGCTTGTCCTTAGTCCCAGTTGGCTGGAACACTCTGTAGACCAGGCTGCCTTGAACTCACAGAGATCTGGCCTGCCTCTGCCTCCGCAAGTGCTAGGATTAAAGGCATGTGCCACCACGCCCAGCTTTATCAGCATATTTCTAGTCCAAAAGCAAATCACTATATTATTGGATAAGAGATTTCATGTTATAATGATTTTTTTATCAGATCAATCTGGTAGGTTATTATTTGTTTTAATTTCTCTAACATCAGCATAAACTAAAGAACAATTATTTTACAAATCTGGCTAAATGAAAAGTAATAGTACATCCTCTTAGGAGATGATTCTTGTTACTTGTATTTTGGTCCTCCTAGAGGACCAAATCTTCCATTTTCATAAAAAAAAAAAAAACTGGGGAAAACTAGAGCTTCAATAACAAATCTACATTTCACTAATATGTGACCTTGAATTGCAAATTCATATTTGTAAGCTTTACTTCTGCTGACTTCAAAATGGGAATTAGAGTGAAGATGAATAACTATAGGTTAAATGAATATACCTTGCATGAAATATGTAATTTCCAGTATATATTGCCATATTTTTTTAATTTTTATTGATGGTTTGTGCATTTCTCGTACATCATTTTCAATTCAGATCAGGCATATTTCCCTTTCCCTTCCCCCCCAGCCCCACCCATCCCAGATCATGTATTCTTGTCATAACTTGCCTGCATCTTTCAGGTTTTTTTTTTTTTCATTTTTTTAGCTATAAGTGATAATCCATGAGTAAAGCATCCTTCGTGCAAAACCAATCTACAGACTGTTGTGCCCAAACCCCCACAGTCCCACCATCCAGTGGGGGGTGACAGGTTGTTTTGTCAATCAAGTTTGATCAAATGAGTGTCCAGACTACATCGCTGTAGTTTCACCGTTACCCCAATCGCAGCTTACAATTCTACCACGCCTTCTTCCGCAGATTGTTCCCTAGCTTAGAAAAGGGGCACAGGTGGATGAGAAGTAAAACTGTCCTTCTCTCTGGAGCTGTTGACTTGGATTCTGCATATTATTGTAAAAAGTTATGTATATTGTTGTGACATTTTCATACCTGCTCATAATACACTTGATAAATATTTATATATTATTCTTATTCAGTCTTCTTTTATTTTATCACCCACCATCCCTATGTTCTCTCTTTTTGTGTTTCCTGTTCTTTTTTTTCCCTCTCTTCATGCCCACCACCCTTTATGTGCAATGTATGTGCCTGTACACGTGCCGAGGCCAGAGGAGAACATCCAGTGTCCTGTTCTATCATTCTCCAATTTATTCCCTTGAAAGATGTTCTCTCACTGAAGTGGACCTAGGCTTATGGCCAGCAACTCCAGACATTTTCTTTTGTTACACCCCTCTATGTGGCTGGGGTTTTTAAAGGCCCTTATGGCCACACCGGCATTTTACATGGGGTTCTGGAGATTTGAACTCAGGTGCTCAATTTCACAGAAAGCACTCTTACCTATGGACCCATTTCCCCAGCTCCCTTGTGTTCTTTTTGTGGATTAAATATTTTCCATTGCAGTGTGGAATATGAGTGGGGGAAGGTGATTTTATGAATTATTTTCTATTCTGTGGATCAAAGAATGAAATTCCATGAAAAATAATCCTCCCTTTCATTATGAGCATAGTAGAACTGAAAATAGTTCATCGTAAAACAATGTTAATGTTGGTGTCTTACACAAAGGCCCCTATTAAGAACCCATTCAGAAACTTTAAAGAAGCCAATGGGAAGGAATATTAATCTTGGCCAATTTGTGATCTTGGTCTTTGATTGGTTCTTTTCATTTAATGTTTTCCACAAACAGCGACAGAAAACTATGTCTGCTCTTACAAGATTTTGGAGTCAACTTTTTTTTAAATTTTTTTATTATTATTTATCTTTGTAATGTGGTTTTTGTATGTGTATGAATGTACTGTCTGCATGCAGGTCTGTGCACCCATGTCGTGCAATGCCGCGGAGGTCAGAAGAGGGTCTCGGATTCCCCTGGAACTGGAGTTCTCCTGGAATTGGAGTTACAGACGGTTCTTAGCCGCCATGTGGGTGCTGGGGATCAAACCCGGGTCCTCTGCAAGAGCGTCGGTGCTCTTAACCGCTAGGCCATCTCTCCAGTCCCAAGATTTTGGAGTCCAACTTTTGAAGTAAGTTAACTTCCCACTGTAGTTGATTTAAGCTTATTTTGTTTACTGTCATTTTTATCTTTTTAATTCCCTCTGTACACACATAATAGAAAGTCCCCCCCAAGCAATATACTCCTATTTCTAATATATGAGAATATTTCATAAAATCTCAGCACTGAAAATAAATAAAGATTGAATCTCAATGCTATAAAATTATGTGTACTCTTTAAATCCCGAAACAGCTTGACAAATATGATACTTGCAGAAATTTGTTCAGACATCTCTGTACAGAAAGTCAAAACAAAATAAAAAACAACTAATTCTGTGCTGAAGTCTATTTAGCAGTTAAGGCCAAGGCAACAGTTGTAATGAGCTTCAGTAGGAAGTAGGGAATGGAGATAACTGTAGAGACCCTAATACCTCCAGAGAATAAAACCTTACTCAACAGGATGACTAAAAGCGGCAGATCGAAGGCGAAACTTAATTTCCACAAATTAGAAGCTGGTCAAGAAAATGCCTCTGGGATCCTCTCAGCTTAAAATAAACAAAAGAATCTATCCTCTTCAATAGCAGTGTATTGCCTGGAAATGTGCTATAGTAACTGCTCTGACATGACTCCTAACAAATAATCTCCATGAAGTAGTACATAAAACATGATATAATTTTCTACAATTTAAAAAATATTCCATAGCTATGATCATCAAGGAAAAATGTATGTACATAAAGTGCATCATTCATTCAGGTGGGTGGGCACACCCATGTATTATACACAGCCTCACTAACGATTTTTTTAAAATATCTGATTGATGTGGCAGCTTAGAAACCAATTGTATCCTTGTAGCTTCAAGTTGCAAAAATCAATTTTGCACTGATTTAACAGATTGCTTTGGCGTGGGAGAAACAGAGCAATCAATGGTGATGTCAGCAGCCTCTTTGTCATGCAGACCTAAAGGAGTTGGCTATAATCAGTCTGAAACAAGGAGCAGCCACTGTTGCCAATATTAGCAGTGGATGTTCAGTTTCTCTGGTACTGAAACAATCTCATATAAACAAAGGGAAGAAACCTGGGGTTTGAAACAAAGCTAAAAAAAATGTGCATATATATATATATATATATATATATATATGTATATATATGCTGGTGAATTGAGGCTGAAATGAAAACAGGGAGGATTTACAGCTGGAGCATGGTTTATATTTTGTTTATATTTATAAAGTATGTTATAAAAAGTGAATTTGAATTGTTATGAGGACCTGAAAATGGAAATAGTAGTGCTGGTGGGTGGAGAGGAAGAAGGATAGTATTCAAAGAAGCAAATTTCAATAACTGGTATTTGGAAGAATTATAACTTTAAAGGAGGCTCACGTGTAATAACAGATAGGATGAAAGGAGGGGGCAGGTGAAATTATTTTTATATTAAGCACTTGGCAAAATTCACCCACTGTATCTGTAACATTGATAAATGTGAAAGAATATAGGGATATATCCATACAGAAGAAGCATTCTTACATTGAATTATTTGATATATACTACTTATAATGGCTTTTGTAAAAGCTAGCAATACGGGTCCATAACTATACAGGCAATGAGTGAGCTAGTTAGATCTTACTCTCCTTCCATTTTCTTCCCAAGAGGCTTCATCAAACTGCTCTGAATTTATAGTTTTTCTTCTGAGAATCCTAAGTCATGTCAGGTTTAGGATCACATTTCTTTCATTCCTATTAGGTAGCTACAGGAAAGTTGTTAAAAGCAGAAAGTAGGGAAGAGCTGATTGTTGTTATTAACATAGGGAGCCTTCGTGATTGATTCTAATTCATCTGGACAATGATAGAAATCTAATAATAAAGAATAAGCAAGAATTCAATACTGAATTCCAAGAAGGGACAATGAGAGCAAATGTTCCTTCTGAGTAGATCTCAGAAAAGTGAAGTGGAATTTCATCTAAGAGACACATATTTTCTTCATGAAACCTTTTTCTCAGATAATGTGAAATTTGGTAGAGTAGCCAGTCCAGATAAGTAAATATCTGAAATTGAACTTAGGAGAAAGCATCACTTTGTGTTGATGGCTAGGATCACGTTAATCTTACTTGATTATATAAACCAGGAAGAGTTACATGACTTCTAAAGCCCACTAATGTTAAGCTCTGGACAGAAAGTCAAAACCCAATCTAATTTTAACTCTTCAGAAACATGCAAATGTCTATAACATGCAAGGCACCACGAATGAATACATGAAAGATGCCAGGCATGCTTCCTTGCTTTGAATCCGCTCCTATGCTAATAGTAGGGATGAGACAGGCAGGAATACAAATAAAAATGGATAGGTTAAATTAGAGCAAGAGACTAGGAGGCTATTAAAATATTGCAATAACTTATTTTTAAAAGTCTAAAATATGAACTAGTATGGTAAGCAGTATAATTAGGAAAGAATAAGCATATATAAAAGCTGTTTCAGAAATAGACTTGGCACCAACTTTTATAGGATGGATGGGAGAAGACAGTCAAAGATGGCCTCCAAGTTCCATGTTTGGATTACTGGGAGAGTGATATTGATTTAAATAAATAGATCAAGAGGAGGAGTAGACTCAGAGACATTTGATTTCAAGCAGGATGAATATCTAGTGTAAGAAATAAACATTGTATAGTCCTTAAAAACAGTGATCTTAAAATTGTTTATAATCTATTAGTAAATATTGGGTGTGGGTTCTCAAAAATACCTATCCAAAATTCAGAAAACATAAAGAACAAGTTAAAAGTAGCTAGAAGTTCTATAATAGCTTTATTTCCAAACTTCAGTGGATTGTTTTGCATATTCCATGCAGGAGAAAACTAATATGTACAATTTAGCTATATGTACTCTTTCCAACTTGACATATACAAAAAAAGTTTGTCTATCCCAATTTAATGATAAAAAATCCATATTCTAGGGAATACCATACTTTTCAATTCTAAGATAAGAAGAATGTGTATGTGTATGCGTATATGAATTAAAATGCCTATCACTGCATTATTAATAATGTCTTGAAATCAGTTCAAAAGGGAAAGAGAGTCTAAAAATCTTGATTGGGCTCACGTGCACAGTTTACACTTCAGAAACATAACAAACTAGGAAGTTAAAATTCCCTTATGAAGGCGGGCTCAAAAAGGAAGTAAATTTTTGTTGAGCACAATTTCTCTTGGTTTTTAGAATTTTTTTGAAAGAAGGCATTGAGAGTTGAGGGCATATTTTGACTTTCTTTTAACCAACACAACAAAAATTAGGAGATAGCATTTGTGCTTATAAAACACAAAAATCTAGGTTCTCCCAAATATTAAATGAATTGTCCAAGATCATTCAGATAGTATGTGTTAGAACCCAAATTTTAATCCAAGTCTTGAACTTGAATTCTTTCCTTTTCATTTTAACACCGCTGCCCTAAATCCTTTGGTTGCCTTTGCTTTTCAAGGCTGTATCAATTTTGTCAATACATGCTTTTTAAATTTCTTCCTGGTCTCTAACCCATACTCCCAGGAAGAAAGAAGATCACTCTTTAAAAGCCTAGGAAAAGTGACAGACTAATATTTCCCTTGTCCATCTCCTATCCTAACAGACTAAGCTTATATTCTCTCAGTTGTCCAGCTTTCATTTCTGTCTGTCATACTGACTTGCAGGTGAGTTTTGTGTTAAAAATGTCTGCTTCTAAAATATGAGCTTCACCAGTTAGAATGTGACTTCTACTTCTCCTGGGGTAGTTAGTATAGTAAAAGTCTGAAGAATGACAGCATGTAATTTATCCTTGTTAAATCCATATAAACTGGCAAGATGAAGGCTATTTAATTTTCAGTAAGTTAGCATTTGTTCCTTGGAACAATCTGGGCCAAACTAACCTCTCGTTTTTGATAGTCTGAATAGCCTTGAAAATCAGATGAATGCCTTACAGTTAGAAAATCTGAACTGAACAAAATATAAACCCTCCCCACCCTATTGTTAAGAAAGACAAAATGTGACTTCAGGAAATAGGAAGATTTATAGTTAGGTTACTAACCATTCTCACCTAATTGGGTTTCTGTTAACATCGGTGGAAATTTATGTCTTTCTCATTTTATTCACATTGTGATCCAGGTCTTTGACAAGTGACGGTAGAAAGCAATTCCTTTTTAAATTGTCAGATGACAAAACTAGAAAGGAGAGCAATTTGGTTTTATGCCACTTTGAATGAAAGGGTAAAATCTCACCTTATGAAATACTTCTAAAAAAAGCAATAATGAATACAACATATCTGAATTTAGTTGAGAAAATTAACTATATAAGAGGACCTGTTTTAACAACATTACAACAACGTTAATAAAAGTTCATCAAGAGTATTCTTATTGATCAGGAGCATAGCCCAATCATAGTGAAAGGTAGCTACTAAAAAGCAAAAGCCCTCAAATGAAACAGCATGCTGGGGATATAGATGGTTTGACAACTCGTTTACCTATTATGCGCAAAGCTTTGGATAGCATCACATGTCTATAATCCCAGCAGTTGGCAAGAGAATCAGGACTTTACTACTGACCTAGCTACATAGCAAGTTCAAGGCCAGCCAGGGCTAGAGGAGACATTGTCTCTAAAAGGAAAAAATAGGAAGGAAGGGAAGAAGGGAAGAAGGGAAGAAGGAAAGAAGGAAGGAAGGAGGAAGGAAGAGAGGGAGGGAGGAAGGGAGAGAGGGAGGGAGGGAGGGAGGGAGAGAGGGAGGGAGAGAAGGATCATCAGTACAGTCATACCAAACAAACAGAAAAACAAGGAAATTTTAAACAAGTCTAGTAAGTATTTCATTTAAAACACTAGTGTTGGGGCTGGAGAGATGGCCTAGTGGTTAAGAGCGCCGACCGCTCTTACAGAGGACCCGGGTTCGATCCCCAGCACCCACATGGCGGCCGAGAACCGTCTGAAACTCCAATTCCAGAACTCCAGTTCCAGGGGAATCCGACACCCTCTTCTGACCTCCGCGGCATTGCACGACACGGGTGCACACACCTGCATGCAGACAGTACATTCATACACATACCGAAATAAATAAAAATTAATAAAAAAACAAAAAACAAAAAACAAAAAACACTAGTGTCCAGATCTAGCTGATACATGGTTTTCTGTATTTGCTATACTAGATGAAGTAGAGACTAGATTGGGCACACTTTAAAAGGGATCTTGACAAAATTTCACATAAAGGAAGGTAGACAGCCATCTTTGAGGAAGAGATTGCAGGCTAGAAGATGGGAGACAATACTAAGCACAGGATTTAGTTAAAAATATCTGCTTCTGGCTGGGCATGGTGGCCAACTTTTTAATCTAGCACTGACTGGTGAGGCAAGAGGCAGGTAGATCTCTGGGTTCAGAGCCAGCCTGGTCTACAGAGTGAGCTCCAGGCCCAGCTGGGACTAAAGGGAGACCCTGTCTCAAAAGTACCAATAATTATATATACTATATATAATATATATATAAATATAGATAATATCTGAAACATGAGATTTTGAATGTTTTTAGGTCTACAAAATAATGACTATAGTTTCCTCGTTTTCATGAAACAACATCTAAATCTTGAATTACTCTCACTCATAGTGATAGTGTGTTCATCAGCTGAATGATGAGAGCCATGTGATGTAATATAATAAGAATTCTTCAGAGTGTCTGTCTCTTACCTTATTCTACATGATGCACTGTTGGAGCTTTTGGGTACTGTGCATTTATGCTTTCATTTAATTTTAATCAATTCAACATATTCAGAAGCTAGAAAGAGTCAAAGTTATGGTAGCTTCCAAATTGCTTTTCCTTTTCTTTTTTGGGGGGGTCTTTTTGAGACAGGGTCTCCCTGTAGTCCCAGTTGTCCTAGAACTCGCTCTGTACACCAGGCTGGACTTGAACTCACAGAAATCTGCCTGCCTCTGCCTCCCAAGTGCTAGGATTAAAGGCGTGCGCCACCACGCCTGGCTATTGCTTTTCCTTTTCCTGCTGGTCTCACTATACAGCCCAGGTTGGTTTGGGGACTTAGGAAAATCCTCCTGCCTCAGCTTCCCAAGTGCTCATGCTACAAGTATCAACACCATGCCATAACTAAATTGTCTTCTACAAGTAAGAGATTTACTCATCTCTGGAAATAAAACGTTTCCTTTATTTGTGGATTGACTGAAGGGCATCTCACAGGGTGCCTGAAAGTTTCAGCACAAAGGTGATCAGTCATCCTTGTCATACGTAGCCCATTGTCATGAGCAGAGGAAACACCCACTTTTCAGTTCATCTTAATAATTAGGACAGAGCTTAAAGAAAGGGGACTTGAAGAGGCTATCTGCTTAGTCTGATTCTCTGAGCTTCTGAGTGCCAATCCTGATGCTGTCTAGAAACAGCAACCCGGCCACCAATGGCAAGCTGTGAAGAGAATTCAGCCTTGTGTTCCTCAGAAGGAGGATGAGACCCACTGTTTATTGCCAAAGCTCTGCACCAGAAATATCCATGAATTCAGTGAGGTCACCAGTGTGAACAGTGTAAATGGACATTTTCGTATTTGAGAAACCAGTAACTAGGACTAGAAATGTAGCTCAGTGGTGGAACAGTTACTTGGCAGGTGGAGGCCTTGGGTTCCATTCTGGGCACTGTTTAGAAACACAAACTACCAACTCTGTATTAGAAGAGGAGAGAGGCTGGCTACTAAAGAAAGCAAACTTGAATTCTGAAAACTTGTTCAACTATACAGAACCACCTTAGCCTGAGTCCCCAGGAATAACCGTACAGCTTTTCATTTGAAGGTTTCCATGCCTGTTGTGAGAACACTTGAAATGCTACTCACCACAGAGAAGCTGGTGCTTTACATTCATCCAGAGGCTGCCAACCTGCTACAGTGCTAGGGCACAGGACCAGGAAGCAGGAGCCCTGGCTTTTCAGTTGCACCTCTGCCACCTACTCACTTTGTAACCTTGCAAGTTCCTTTACTCTAATACTGGGTCCAAACACCTCACAGAGGTGCTTGAAAACCCCAGTGAAATCAGGAACATGGAAGTACTTTGCAAAGCATAAAGCACTGCAGAAGTGTGAGGGATGATTATCCGAACAGCTTTCATGCCAACCCTTTTGGTATCACCCTGAAGGCCTGCTTAGCTTTGGCACAGATTTCCCAGTTCCCTGGTTGCTCCCTCCAAGCCATATCTGGCTTGGAAGCAAGTCATCTAACTTTCCCTTCTCTTGCCAGCTTCCTCCTTAATGGATCCAGCTGAATGTAGTTATTCTTCATCAGTACCAGGCTGTCCTGGAGAGGCCCCTTCTCTCTTAGGAAAAGGATCCACATTTTATATGTACCACCAACACTTTCGAAACAACCTATCAGTAAAAGGTGTGAGACGGGATAAAATATGTGAGCAGTCTTCAGCTCCAGAGAAGAAATCATCAATTTTAATGAGACTAGCTCAAGGAGCTCTCAGTGTGTGGACTGTATGCATGTCCACGCACACGTGCACACAAACACACAGGCAGGCAGGCACACATGTACACATGTACAAATCCTTTGACAGTCCATATACCACAGCAAACAGAAATCTTACCTGAATGCTGCTTTTTGCTTCTAAGCCTGTGCTGGCCACTCTGTCTGCCTTCTCTCTACCACCTGTGAAGATTCTAATTCAGTGCTGCCCATTTATACCCTTCTGGGAGTGGCAGAACTCCAGGAATCTCTGTCCTCACCAATTACAAGTGAGAACTCTCCAGTCTTTGGCCATGTCTAATTTAACCCCGTCTATGTAGACATTATATCAGTGTTGTCAGCTTCCTAACTGGGAGCCGAATGTGGCCTCAAAATCCAGGAGCTGCTGTCTTGTGTGTACTGTGGAGAAACTGTCCTTGGTTTCCTCGTTTTTTGCAGACAGTTCTGTGTGGCAGTGAGACAGAAAGAACAGTCTGGTGAGCAAGTCTTACTCATAGGCAGTTTGTGGATAATGGGCAAGAAAAATAATGAAGGGCTATGTGATAAAGGACTCAAAATACAAAGGAGAGAACTAAGGTCAGAGATGCTGTTTGCTTTTTACAGTAAAGGGAAAAGGATAAGAATGAAAATAGGCAGTGGACTTAATGCTTACTTATTGAGGTTTGATATCAGAGCACACACTCAAACAGGGTCCTATCATGAAAACAGAATTGAGCAACTTGACATCCTACCTGGAATGGACAGAAGTGAAGTCTGAAGCTAAGGCATGAGGAAAAGTGAAGGCAAAAATTGAGCCTTAGATTAATGTCCTAAGCTACAATACATCCGAAAAGGCATCCACAGTAAAGAAGCCCTATAATGTCTTAAATTTATAGGCTAGAGAGTACAATTTTCAGCACCTAAATTGGTATGAAAACTCAACAACACTAAAGAAGCAAAGAAATGGGGATCACGGTCAGGGGTGCTGCCACATACCATTAATTACAACACTTAGGAGGCAGAAGCAGGTGGATCTCTGTGAGATCCAGACTAGCTTCATCTACATATCGAGTTCCAGGCCATTCAATCCTACATAGTGACAGAGAGAGAGAGAGAGAGAGAGAGAGAGAGAGAGAGAGAGAGAGAGAGAGAATATATCAGAATTGAAGTATAGAAACTTGGAGAATGATATCAACTCTAACTAAATCTTACTGAGTTGAAGATGTGTCTCAGTTCACATTCTCTTCTGGAGATAGGACTGGTGGGCAAAATGTTTTCCTTTTCTTCCTTTTATGCTCTCTATAGCTGCTTGCTCTTTTATCTTAACACTTATTCTAAATCTAGGCTTATTTGTTCCAGAATATATCCCAAGACCTGAATTGGCATATCAACAAAGAGGTCTGATTTGTTTTCTATTTACTACAACATGCAAAAGGCCACATAGGATTAGAACTGTAGACAAAAATGTTATTAGCACTTGGCTAGATTGGATGGATTTGCAAGGCAATACCAGTCCCTACCAGAGGTACCTGGGGATCACATTTTCTCTAAGGCATTCTTTTCATTCATAAAACCAATTACAAGTTCTCCATGAAAATAGAATAGATGAGAGACACTGGCATAATAGGGCCCAGGTGGTAGCAAATACTCTGCCAAGGGCTGAAGATGTGAAATGCTGACCAGATGTTAGAAGAGATTGTGTAGAAAGTCGCAGGAAAAGAACTAAACCTGTTTTCAAGTGTCTCCATTTAAAATACTACTTGAAATCTTCCCTGTAAGATGATATGTCGCCTAGCTAGCACAGACTGTGGCACATAGTAGGTACTCAGTTAATTGTTATTTATTGAATGAATCATAATTATACACTGAAACAGCCAGACAAAACATTCTAAGCCCTTTAATCACAGCTATTAAAAGGACGTCAATTTGTAGTAAAGTTCCTCATATTTTTAATCAATTACTTTAGGAAGTAATTTTGTTTTTTTGAGTTTTTTTCCATCATGATTTAAAGGGCTCAAGTTTCTAGAACTAATTCCTTAGGTGTTGTGGGGAAAAACTAAGAATCACTTTGATTAATTGGCAGTGTAGGAAAGAGGAAGCCAATCAACCAAAGGCAGAAGGGAATACAAACTTCTAAAATTGGAATAAACCTTTCTTTACCATGTTAATATAGTCATAAAAGCTTGCTTTCATAAAAAACATTAGCTAACTTTAAAATTGAGGGCCTGGGATAAAGCTCAGTAGTAGGGTGCTGCCTTAACATGGGTAAGACCCTAAGTTCAATCCCCAATATCACAGTGAAAAAATATGAATAGTTATATATTCTGATTTCTAGTTAAAAGTTGCTTTTATTTGATTCAATTTAAGTTGCATTTCTAATTGATAGAATTCTAATACTTTAGTATGGTCCGTCATATGAAGAGAAGACAGCAAGGGCATATGTGTAGGCCTAAATTCTGAAACGGAGTGTTTCTAGAGGTAAGCAGGATCCAAAGCATTAGAGGTGAGAAAGTTGGCAAGAAAACCACAAATGAGCCAGCCAGATTGGTTTTGATCTGAGGATTGAAACTACTTGTTTCAGCTTGATTTTAACCTACTTTCCTGGGTGTAGTTGTACAGAATTGGATCACAACTAGAAGAAATTAAGAAACCTGTAGGTAGGTGTCAGAGAGGTATTACAATGGGTAAAAATGCTTATTACTAAGCCTGATGACCTGAGTTCAGTCTCTGAGACCCATGCGGTAGAAGGAGAAGACTGATTCCTGCAAGTTGTCCTCTGACCTCCACACAGATGATAAATAAATAAATGCGATAAATTTTAAAAAGAAGCCTGTGTGTGAACTTGGCCATTACCAGCGAGCCAGGGGGAGAACTGATGGAATCACTCCTGTTCATTTGCTTCTTTTTTGGGGGGGGTCTTTTTTGAGACAGGGTCTCCCTGTAGCCCCAGCTGTCCTGAAACTCACTCTGTAGACCAGGATGGCCTTGAACTCACAGAGATCTGCCTGCCTCTGCCTCCCGAGTGCTGGGATTAAAGGTGTATGCCACAACACCTGGCTTCATTTGCTTCTTCTTCTGAAAATGAAAGAAGCATCACTTGGATATCTTCTCCTCTACCTCAGTGCCAACATTAGGGAACCTATCTCCCTGCTCATTTCACTAAGTTCCCTGTCTTCTCCCTGCTCATTTCACTAAGCTTGCTGTCTTCTCCCTGCTCCTTTCACTAAGTTTGCTGTCTTTCCATTATGCAGTTTTTACAACACGGGCTGTTTTACTGTGTATCTACCCTTTGCTCAACTCTTCAATAAACTTTCCTTGACTCTCTGGAATGTGTGAGTGTCACACAGCTACTGACAATCACTTTCTCTAAAGTCATTTTAAACTGGACAGTTCAGAATGCCTTTGGAACATAGTTCATTTGTAATCTCATATCAAGTTGACAAGAAAGACTGCACAAAAATGAAACCAACTTCAAATTTGCGAAAAATGTCTCCTATAATAATGTAGCATTTAAAAAATTTAAGCATGTTTTATATTATTTTAACTATGAATTTTGAACACTATATGATTTCTTGTGTGTTTTATAAATTTTATGGTAAGAAATATCTATTCTCAGATTGCCATAAATATCAGCATCAAGCATGACTGTGTTGGAGAAGACTTAGAGGTTTCTTAAAAATTTTCTTATGGAGGCATGGCTTGATGTAGAGGCAAGATCATTAAGCCAGATATTGTGACATGCTTTATAATCTGTAATATGTCATTATATTTTGGTTGCAGCTTGAACAAGTTGTTTGTTTTCCACAGTATAGCAATCGCAACAACAACAGTACTACTACCACTACTACTCCTACCATTACTACCACTAATTAATTAATAGTAGTGGTGGTGGTGGTGGTGGTGGTGGTGGTGGTAGTAGTAGTAGTAGTAATAGTAGTGGCAAATATGTACTGTTTGGTATATGCTGCAGAGAGAGTAGTTTAGGTGACATATCCTATGCAACGTTTACAATACTGTTTCAAAGTACAAACTATTATGATCATCCCTTTATAGATTAGGCAACTGAAGTTTACAGATCTTGAAAAACTTTTTCAGTGTTGAGAACTAAAGTCCAAGCAGCTAACCAGCATCAGATCCAGTATTCAATTTCAGGTCTGTCTTACTCCTGAGATCACAATTAATCAATATGAGATGTTGGCAGTTTATAGCATCTCATTGAGTCTTATTTTCCTCATTCATAAAAATAAAGGTTTTAGATGGATATCTAGAGTCACTTCCATTTCTAATATATTGAGTCTAATATCAAGCAATACTGTGATCTCAGCTATCAGATGGTAGCAAACAAGAGTCAAATGCTGGGGTAATTTTTCCTTCTTATCACATGGAAAAAGGCTTGTCAAAGTATTACTTTCATATTGATTTTGGGAAGAAGGGAGAATGTACAAGCATCAATAAGATTTTGAGTTACTAGCTTAAAGGAAAAGAAGAGGCCAGTGTTTCAGTTAGGAAAACAAAGATCTGAGAGTCATATCCAGTTTCTCAGTTCATGAATCCATGTTTGGCAGAGAAAAATAAATGTTTTAATCTGGAGGAGAAAAAAACCCTGTGCTAATTGTTAACCAATAATAATGTAGAAAAATGTCTCTGAACTTACTGAGGAGAATTCAGCAAGGCTTGTCTTTCAAAGAGGGAAGCCTTGGTATATTAATTTCAGTGTCATAAATAACAAATTACTACCAGGGGGCAATATTCCAGAAGAGAACTACATGCCTTTGGTTGACATACCAAAAAGGCATGGAGCACTAGTGCGGCCAAGAGTTATTCTGGGAGTTATTTTCCCTCCACATTCTCTTCCTTTAAGATCTTGCCCACTAACATGGCTTCAACTATCACATCTATGTGGATGACTCCAAAATCTATATCTGAAGTCCTATCCTATCACACCAGCTCCAAATCTGTATCTCAGCTGCCTCTTGGACAATTCTACACCGACGTTTTGACGCCACTTCAAACCCCTGAAATGCCAAACCTGATTCATTATCTATCCTCTGCTCCAAGCTAGTTCCCAGTAAAGTGGGGAAAGTATTTTAAAATCCATAAGGGCAAATAAACATATAAAGTACTGCCTGCTTGTTTTGTGGTTTATTCAAACAGGGACTTTCTTTTTTAATTTTTAAAATTTATTTTTATTGATGTTTTGTGTATTTCATACATTGTTTTTCAATTCAGTTCAGGCATATTCCCCTTTCCCTTCCCCCCACCCTACCCCACCCCATCCCAGATCATGCATTCTGCCATAACTGTCCTGCATCTTTCTCTCAGTCTTTTTTATGTTCAGTAATTCACATTTTCCTCCATTAATTTTATATTACTCTAAAATATGGATACATACTCTCCACCCATATACAGTAGTTACAGAGTCTGAAAATATACCCCAGGCTTGTCTGCAACTTTCAACCTTGATATATCAGCTCCCTGAGTATTAGAATAACAGGAGTGTATCACCATGCACGGCTTATATTATTATTCTTTGTAGATGTCAATGACAATACTATTGCCCTGGGCATCTGAACATGAGGATTTAGAGTACTTCTCCAAATCCAGGCACTTTAGCAAATCTTGTAGATTCTTAGTAACATCTTTCCATTCTCAACATCATCACCTTTAAACTGATGAAACCCCAATCTTTATTTCTCATCTTTAATCAGATGTAAACGTGAAAGTCACTTGGCACAAGGTGATCAAAAAATCAGATGAAATCAAGCACACACCTGTGATCTCAGTGCCTAGTGGGTAGAGATAGTTGGATCAGGAGATCAAGGCCCACCTGGATTAAGTAAGATTCTTATCTCAAAAAACTCACTCAAAAAATTGTATGTGCTTTTGGGTACCAGACATCTCTACTTCTATATTTGATGTTTTTCTGGCACCTTGATCTCCAAATATCCTGAGCTAAATGTGTCATTTGCTAACTGCCTTCTTCTAACTTCTCAATATTAAGTATTAAACACTAAAGTTTGTTCAGTTACTCATGAGAATTTTTATTAAAACTGCAGGCAAGTAAGGGTCGAGATAGAGCTAAGTAGAAGAATGCAAATTCCCAGTATCCTGGATTCACCTTCAGCAACAAATGATGATGATGATAATAATAATAATGATAATAATAATAATAATAATAATAATAATAATGCAACCCTACAGGTGAGCTTCCTCTGAATTCCTTTCTCTTTCTTCATGTCTACCTCTACTATTTCCTGAGCCAGTAGCCTAAGGAAAGGGCTTTTAACTCAGACATATCTAATTTTGAATTGAGCTTGACAACTTACTGTCTGATGTTGGACAATTTCTAATCCTCTTGAGCCATGGTTTTTTCCTTTGTAAAATGGTGATGACATACTTATTTCAGGATGTTGCTTTTTGCAATAAATGGAATTATTGTGTGTACAATCTTTACAACAAAGGAACTCTCAAAAATGTACTCCTCTCCTTACCTCACAATTGGATTACACACTGTTTCTTTCCTCTATTTCATTTATCTCTGTCATAATCTGTAATTCCTTCCTTCTCTTGACATTAAGCTTCGAGTGGTGTCCTTTAAGTTCCTTAAGGTGTAAAGTTAGTCTATTGATTTGAAATCTTTCTTCATTCCTTTTGACAGGGTCTCACAATGGTACTCAAGCTGTTTCAAACTCTGCAGTTTGTGATTCTCCACCTCAGCCTCCCAAGTAGTTGAGAAACAGGTGCAAAACACTGCACTGACTCCCTTTCTTAAACTTGTAACAGTAATTTCCCTTTTAGTACTATTGGCACTGCACTCTACCCATTTAGGAACAGTGAATTTTCACTTTTATTATTCATAAAGTTTTTCCTTATTTCTCTGATGTTTCATTCTTTGACCCATGGGTTGATTTTAAAATGTTTGGTTTGTAATTGTGAATTGTTTTATATTCATCTACTTGTGAGTTTATATCTCTCTTTATGTTTTCATGTCTATTTAGGGTGATACTGATATAATCAGCTCAGTTCATTTTTGGCTAGTATTAGCATGGAATATCTTTTTACTTCTTTCATCTTTAATCTATTCATGTATTTGGATCTAAAGTAAGTATCTTAATTAGGCATGGCGGTGCATACCTGGAATTCTGGCATTCAGGAGACAGAGAGAAGGACATTTGCACAAGTTTGAGATCAACCTGGTGTACTAAATGAGTTTCAGGCCAGGAAGAGCTATAGTGTGAAAAGTTTTCTTAAAAACTAACAAACAAAAATTCAAAATATCAAAAGTAATTGGCAGTATGCAAATGGATCGTAACATTTTTTGTCTTTCAGCCAATATCTGTCTTTTAATTACTTATTCCATTTACAAGTAAATGATTAACAACGGGTAGGCACTTCTGACATTTGCTATTTTTAAAATATATTTTTATATATTCTTTAAGAATTTCATACTTGGGGCGGGAGAGATGGCCTAGTGGTTAAGAGCGCTGACTGATCTTGCAGAGGACCCAGGTTCGATCTCCAGCACCCACATGGCAGCTGAGAACCATACTTAACTCCATTTCCAGGGGAACACCCTCTTCTGACCTCCGCGGCATTGCATGACACGGTGTACAGACCGGCATGTGGACAGTACATTCGTACACATACAAAATAAATAAAATAAAATAAAAAGAATTTCATACTTGTTGACAATGTATTTTGATCATACTTAACCTTTCCTCTAACTCCTCACCTCCCAGTCATGTACACCTCCCAACTTCATTGCCTTTTTTTTAATCCACTGAGTCAAACTAGTGCTGCTTATGTGCACATGGGCAACCTGCCAGGGCCACTCCATTGAAAGGAACTAATGATCTTGCTTTATGTATCTTTTTGTTCTTCGCTTCTTCCACTACTATATTTTTGTCTTTGATTAATATTTGCAAGTACATCCTTTTAATTTCCATTTCATTTTCTTTTCTGTATGTGTTACAGTTATGTTCTTGGTAGTTACCATGGGGATTATAGTTAGCATACTAAATTTATAATAAACTAGTTTCACTTGATGCCAAATTATCTTTGAGAGATGAACACTAGCAATTCCCTTCTCCAGTCCAAGTTCCTTCTAGCTCTAGGACCACCCTTCTTTCCATAATCATCACACATTTAGTCTTTGTAGTCTGTAGGTTCTTTAATATAGATTAATTGTGGCTATTACTTGTCTTTGTATTTAGAGCATATAAGAAACAAATGCAGGAGTTAGAAACAAAATACAAAAATTTCACCTTTTATATTTACCTATAGAGTTGCATTTATCAGAGATCTTTATGTCTTTGTAAAACTCTAAGTTGAGTTTTCCTTTCAGTCTAAAGCACTCCCTTCAGCATTTCCTGTAGGACTGTATAGTGGTTACCATCCTTCTTAGTCTCTTACCTTTCACTTATCTAGGAATTTTTTTAATATTTGTGTCATTTTTTGAAGGAAAGTTTCCCAGGCATAATATTTTCATTTAACATATGAATCAGTAATGTCATTCCTGGCTATATATCCAAAGGGAATGAGAATAGTGTTTTGTAAAGCTAAAGAAATAATATTTGAGAACAAGGAGTACAATACCATTGATTTAAAGATCAAGTTAAAGAAACAGAAGAAAATTTTATGATGATCACGGTGAATGTAGAGAACAAAGACAGAAATTTCGGTAGAGAGAAAGTGGTGCAGATGAAGAATAAAGATGATAAGTGTACTCTTTTTTTTTTTTTTTTTTTTTTTGTCCTTTTCGAGACAGGGTCT
Source organism: Rhizomys pruinosus (assembly GCA_009823505.1). Lineage (NCBI taxonomy): Eukaryota > Metazoa > Chordata > Mammalia > Rodentia > Spalacidae > Rhizomys > Rhizomys pruinosus. The sequence continues at coordinate 145,880 of VZQC01006220.1, read as the reverse complement.
CCCTGTAAGCTTCAGCCTTGTGCTGGAGGACCACTCTGTAGACATGCCTGCTTAGGCTGGAACTCCATCAAAGATCCCGCCCTGCGCTCTGCCTCCCAAGATGCTAGGACTAAAGGCCGTGTGCACACACCGGCTGATAAAGTGCTTCTTAAAAGAGAAACAAACTTGTATTCCAAAAATGGAATAAATAAGATAGAGGAAATAGAACAATTTTCGTAAATTAATGAATGATATAACTGATTGCAAATAGACACTGAACAATCTGTACATTCCAGGTTAGATCTTGGAAGCACTGACTGAAATAAAGTTATATTCGTAATTGTTGTTAAATGTTTAAAGAAGTCCAACAGCGAACCTAAAGAGATAAAAGTCAGTGCACAAAAGAAAGAAGAAGACTAATATGATAGAATATTGTGTGTCTCTCATCCAGAGCCAATGTCAGAAACCAATGATAAAATAAGTCTTTATATTGTAAAACAGGGGGTATATCAGAGTATAGCTAAGGTATTTTATTATAGACAAACTTACATATTTACTATCCTGGTCCCGCATAGAGTGGCCGCATGCCCTTATATCAGCACTACAGAGGACAGAGGCAGGCAGAATCTCTATGAGTTGCAAGGCCAGCCTGGTCTATATAAGTGTAGGTTCACAGGACTACCTTGAGGCTACTAGGGAGGCCCTGTCTCAAAAAAGACAAAAGAAAAAAAAAAAAAAATACTAACTCTTACTACTATACTACTACTGTTCTCTCTGTCTCTCTCTGTCTCTCTGTCTCTGTCTGTCTCTCTCTATCTCTGTGTGTGTGTGTGCATGTGGCAGCCTGACAATGTGTGTGTGTGTGTGTGTGTGTGTGTGTGTGTGTGTGGCAGCCTGACAATATGTGCATGGAGATAAGTAGACAACTTTGTGGAACTGGTTATATTCTTCTAACTCTATGTTGGTCCTGAGAACCAAACTCAGGTTGAGTGGCCTTGTGTAGCAAAGCAAATGCCTTTGCCCTTTGAGCCATCTTGCTGGCCCAATTTCTTTCTTCCTTCCCTTCCATCCCTTCTTCCTTCCTTCCCTCCCTCCCTCCTTCCCTCCCTCCCTCATTTCCTTCCTTCCTTCCTTCCTTCCTTCCTTCCTTCCTTCCTTCCTTCCTTCCTTCTGTTTTTGAGACAGCCTTGCTATCTGAAAATCACTGTCTTCCTCAGTTTTCTAACTACAGGTACAAGGTGTAAATCACTACACCAAGCTTAACAAGTAGACATTTTAGAGCATCAAAGAACTCAGTATATAGCAAACATGAATCCTCTTTGGAGAAGAAAAAATTACTGAATGAATGCTCTTAAAAATTGTGAATTGAAAATGGCTACCTCAACTGAAGAGGGGACTTTGGAAAATACAGAGAAAAGATTGTAGGGAATATTTTGCATAGCTTTGAGAATAAGCTTAAAATTGTATGGAAGCACAATACGATATAAATATCATTTAACCTGAGAAAGTTGTAAATGGTGCATATTGTGATTGTTTCTGTATGCATGTAGTATATATAATTCATGTAATTATGCAAATATCACAAGATCAGAAGATGGTAGAAGAAGGTAGAATAAATATATTATTTTCCTTACCATTCATGACAGAAAATTAACATTTGTTATCTAAAACTGAAGATAAAACAATAACTCATGATTATGAAATTTATGTTTAATTCTATATGTTTTTATATTGCTTATTCATAAATGTTTCCCCTTCCCCAGTTAATGAATGAAAGTCATACATTTCATAATCATGAAAGTCATCAACACCCTTTATAAACCAAAAAAGAAGGTGCATTGAAAGACTAAGGTAAGCTATATAGAGTTCCAATATGAGGTCAACAATGGACTAATCAACCTCTATTACTATAAAAAGGTCCTAAAATTTCACAGCTTCATCAGGACCTGGAAAACAAAGGTCAAAATAAAAAAAAATCTGTCTCACTAGGGGTTTGGTTGCAATATTGTGATAGATAAATGGCTTTTAAATATCAATGGCTCACATTAGGAAAGTGATTTGAGAGCACTTCACTGGCATGCAAGGGATGAAAGACTCATTTTAAGAGAACTTCTAGGAGTAGAATGATTAAGGAGTAGTTATAGATCAACTCCAGGGCAGAGGTGAAAACTGGATGATGGCCGATGTGCAAAGGTACACAGACATGGTCTATCTTCACAGGGCAAAGTTCTTCCAACTGGAAGATTCCAAAGCAGTAAATGATGAGGAAAATCCTGGTTCTACTGCAACTTTGCTAGCTAGCTACGTGACTTTGGACACATCATTTTATCTCTAGAGGCCTCTCGTTTTTGTTCAGTAGGAATAATCTTGATATTTTTGACATTGTTGAAACTCTGATACTTGTAACCACCTTTTCCAGGATATGCTGCATCTAGGACAGAGCTTCCTAACTGGGATTACTAGACACAACATTTTAAGGCAAGGGTATGAAACTAGCAATGCTTATGATTAAAACCCTTGTATCTTCCTGATCTGGTTGACGCTCTTACACTTTCCTGATGGGGTGGACATTCGTCATCTTGCTGCTTGTTTCCATTCCTCCCCTAATCTTTCAGCAGCTAATCTAAAGTCCTTCAAAGGTTGGCTGATAATAGCTTAAATGCTGAAGGTGGGGCAGTGGTCAGAGATTAGGAAAACATTTATGGGGAGGAGAGGTTTAACATCATGGAAATTTGGGGGCAAAGGGAGTAGTCCAGTTTGCTGGACACACGGTACAGATTCCTGGGAGAAAAGATTTAGCAAAGTTAGATTAAGAGCAAATGGTGAGGTCTTTACTTCTGGACTTTACTCCTCTGGGTTGAGGCTTTTGAAATTAATCTGATTGACAATAAGGATGCTTTGTAGGTTTTGTTGGAGGATCAGTGACATGAACAGGATGAAGTACTGTTCTTTTATAGACCCACTTAAAATGCAAACCATGTTCCCAGAAGGGAAGTGTATTCGTTTATTAGGATATATTAACACCTTAGTGAGATTCATTATCGATAATCAAAGCACCCTAAGGGACTGGGTCCCTGGCATGGGGCAGAGAAATATTGATTATGAAAGAAATAACAATCCAAACTTAGAGAACAAGATGGGTGTTTCATGGAGCCCCTAAAGAGAGGGAAGGCAGAAGGAGAGTGGTGCTAGGCCTTCTGTAGGAAGATGTAAGAACACCAAAGCAGCTGTGCTATGCTAAGTCCTGTGGCCAAGTAGCATGATCTAAAGAGCCTTTGTAGACTCTGTCTTATCTGCTAGCCAGAGTCAAAACAAAAAAATAATTCTATAGGATGTGGAAAGATTTTTTTTTGTCTTAAATACTTGTAGACCTCTAACAAAACTCACTTTGAGGAAACAAATAAATGATGCATTATAGTTTTTTATCCTCCTCATTTCTCATAGAGTCCTTTAAAACATCTAAACTGAGCATAATGCCTGGTTTGTCCAACTTAAACATTTTAGAAGAAAAGGAAGAAAATGAGAGAGTCAGATGAGGTGGTTGATGTTATAGCCTTTTGCAAATGACAAAATGCTGGGCCCATATGAGTGGTACAGCTTGCCTTTCTTCCCCATAGTACCTAGCAGGTAGTTGGACATTTTGTAGTATACATTGAAGTTTAAATGAATTACTATAATTTAGCATTTTGTTCAAGGATTATAAAGAGCTGAAAATTTCTTAATCAAAGACAGAAAAATTAGTTTTTTAAAATGGTAGGACCCATGGGCTGTGTGGGTTTAGGCACAATTTCTTGCAAATTGGTTTTACATGAAGGATGCTTGTACTCATAAATTATCACTTATTGTTAAAAAATGAAAAAAACTGAGAGAAAGATGCAGGTCAGTTATAATCCGGGTTGGGGTGGGGGGGGGGGGGGGGAAGGGAAAGGGAAATATGCCTGAACTGAATTGGAAAATGATGTATGAAATACACAAAGCATCAATAAAAAATGAAAATTAAAAAAATAAAATAAAATAAAAATGTAAAGATAGTCCGTGATCAGTCTAATGTATATTCCAGAAGACATGAGGAAGCTTAAGAGAAAGAAGGAGGGAGGGAGGGAAGGAGGGAGGGAGAGAGTAATTATTCCCCTTTACTTTTGCAATAACTTCTGAAAGATATATGGGTGAGCTGCTAATATCAAACTTTTGGTTTAGAATATCACTACTTCATAATTAAATGTAGGCTCAGAATACTGCTCTATGCTATTTAAATTTAAATAAGTGATCCAGTATAATTTTATCAGTAAAACAATTTGTTACCTTCAGTTTTTAATATAAAAATGGTAAATTATTTTGTTCAAAATACTTTACATCCATAGATATTGGTTTTGCCATATCTAGATATTTATTTATCTATTTATTTATTTATTGGTGAAGCTGTTCAATCATTTTCAGGATTTTGTTGAAATTAAATGAGGATAAGATAAAAATCTAAAAATTAACTATTTCTTCTCATTTTCAAGCCATGACCTAAGGGAGTCTAGAATTGAGCACTGGAAGGGTACCCTGGTGGTGACTTGGGTTGCAGTGGATTCGTAATGATTTGGGTTCTTCATCTTCCTGCTTTTCTGCTTCCAAAAGTACATATCAACCTGTTTGAGCACTGGCAACATCATCAAATTCTCCCGTATGGATAGAAATCCATGGAAGCACATAGGAGTAAAGGAAAACTTAGATTGAACAATGGAAGCACATAGGAGTAAAGGAAAACTTAGATTGAACAATGGAAAGCTCAGTACTCAGAAAAACAAGAAAGTTCGCGTTCTTACCCAGATCCTGCTTTAAGTAAGCCATTTTCCCATTCAAAGCCATAGTTTCTGTACAGTGAAAAATGTATTACTTTGGAAGTATAAGGCATCTCTTCTTCTATCAGTTTAATTTCCATTTCTGGGAGTATATGATAAAATCTGCCCACTGCCCTTGTGAGTGACAGACACCAAAAGTCAGGCAAATACACAGGCATGAGCCCTCGTGATGTCATTACTTCATACAGAACTCTTAGCAAAACGGCCACTTGAATAAGTTCTCAGTTTTTTGGGTTGGAACTTTTACATAATGAACTAAACATTTCAATATCTGATATTGAAGGCTCTCACAGTCCACACTGCAACATCTCAATAATCATAATCCTGAGCCATGTACACTGGCACATGCTTACAATCTCATAACCAGGGAAACTGAGGCAGGAGGATCTTGAAACACATCTCAGCATCACCTATATGAGAAACATACCCTGTCAAAAAAGTGCAATTCTGGGATCAGTGTCATAGGAGTTACTGGATGGTTAGTACAATACATTTTCCAGAGCTCTATTCTAGCCCTTCAGAATAAGAACCAACTTCTAAAGGTGGGGAGTGGGAATCTGCACATTAAGTAACTCCTTAGCTCAATTCTGACACAAAGGTTTGAAGACCTTGAAATACAAGTTTAGGGCCATTTTCTCTTTGTTACAGACAGAAAAAGCAAGTTAACTGCACCTTAAACACCACACAGTTTTTGCTGTAGTAATGTAGGTAAGGAGACATTCAAGGCACTCAGTATATGAAAACAAAAGCCCTGCTTGCAGAACAACACATCAAGAAACTTACAGAGAACAGCTGTGTATGGCAGAATACACCTGCAATATTAGTACTTGGAAGGTAGAGGCAGGACTGATGGAAGTTTGAAGCCATCCAGGACTACAGAGAAAGTCTCTGTTTTGAACAAAAAATACAAACATTAAATAACACAGCAGGCTTGAAACTAGACATAATATTACCTGGGATCTGAGATCTGGCCTGTGGGTGTATCTCAGTTGCTAGACTGCTTTCTTGGCATAGGCAAGGTCGTAAGTCAGACTCAAGCACTGAAAATGGAAAAAAAAAAAGAAAAAGATTCTGGAGAAGGAATGTGAGGTTGCAAATTTTGACATCTAAAAAAATACCTTGTAGAGAGTACAGGTAGTAACATTTTCAAATCTATGCCCATCCAAACCCCCTATTGATATCAAACTATATGCACACTCAAGCATCACATAAAAGTGCTATACTTGGGGCAGGAGAGATGGCCTGGCGGTTAGGAGCGCCATCTGCTCTTGCAGAGGACCCGGGTTCCATCCCCAGCACCCACATGGCTGCTGAGAACTGTCTTTAACTCCAGTTCCAGGGGAATCTGACACCCTCTTCTGACCTCTGCGGCATTGCACTAAATGGGTGCACAAACCTATATGCAGACAGTACATTCATACACATAAAAAAATAAAATTAAAAAAAATTAAAAAGTGCTGTACTTGCCCATAAATTACGTGCATCCTTAAATATAATTTAAAACATCTTTAGATTATTGATAATAGTTAATACAATGCAAATTCTATTGAAATTATTATTATACTATATTGTTTAGAAAATAACAACAAGAAAATAACCTGTACAAATTCAGTACATATCTGATTAAAAATATATTTTCAGTGAGCACTCAGTTTAATTCACCAATGCAGAACTTACAGATGGAGGAACTCTGACTGTACTCAGTGCCTTTTTCTAGAAGACAGGACTGTGACTCTGTCTTATAGAACGTGTTGGAATTTTCCCTTCTCAAAGTGGGATTTCCTGGGAGTCTTTCAAAGCCAAAACATCAGGGGCTTCTCTGCACTTGTGATGCCAAGGTTGGCAGAAGAAAGAGTGGAAAGAGCTAGGGGAAAAGGAAAATGCGAGAAAGAATACAGAAAATGACTGATGAGTCAGGGAAGGGAACTAATCAAAGAGAGTTTGTAGGAAGAAAACTAAGCCATCTAAAACACCAACTCGAGAGTGGAAGGGATTGAATAAAGCAGGAAAGAGCTGAAAAAAAGAGAGGCAAATGGTCATTTTTTTCCTTCATATAAAAGAAAAAACATCGAATGTGTCTAACCTGCAAAAGGATCCACTGAAGGTCTTGGTGCCCATACAAATGACTTTCTTCATGAAGTTCCAGAGCCTGTTACAGGGAGCTTCCGCTTTAAACTACTTTGAAAGAGTTGGTGGTTTAAAAAGAAGCATTCAAAGCCATTTACTTGTAGTTTTATACTAATTCACTGGACAGGCAAATCCCTCTAAGTAACAATGTTAGCCTGAGGTACAATGAGGAGCTCTATCTAGTGGCTTTAGGACAAAGGGACATCCCACCTAGAAATATAGTCCTTACTAGGCTATCTAAAATTCCCAGTCTCTGTTAAAATGCAAATATCATTCCTGGAAGCAGTAACACATTAACCAGTTTGCACCATTAACATTAAATAGTTTCCCAGATGAGTTTTAGAGGGTTTGCTTGAACCAAGGTACTTAGAGCGTGGAATAAATCCCAGGAAATTTAGATTTTATTTGATAGTAAAGGGCTTAAGAGGGAAGGACGGTACTGGGGGGGATGCTGAGAACAGGGTGCTCCCAGTAGGAAGGAGTCTTGAGCTAGACATCTGGAGTTGTGCAAAGTGTTAGAAAATGGAGCAGGTAAAAGAACATACTTGGGGGAAAAGCTCTGAAGACCAATTTCGTGTAAGTTCTCTAGAACTCAGTATTTTCTTTGATAAAATAAGGGAGATTGATGAGATGATATCAAAACTCCTTCCAGGCTTGCATTCTAAGATTATTTTTTTCGTCACAACCAAGGACCTTCAGCTCCTGGGAAAGTTGAATTCCTAGGACACTGAAAGTGTTAACCAGCACTGTGATTTGAAATGGGAGACAAAGAAAGACTTAGGTAATAACCTGCTGGCTACTCTTTCTGTTGACAAAATCCACAAAATTCATCAATTGATTTTGAATTAATAAAGAACTGGACTGTCACAGAGTCTAAGTGCCTATGTATAGGGATGAATAACTAGAAAGCAGGTATAAAGTTGTTGCAGTTCCGAGTTTCCTTCAAAGAATAGGACTGGTGAGCAGTAATGTCTGTTCCTGAGCAGGCAGTTAAAGATGGCAAGCAAAGAAGCGGTCAGTCTGATGATAGTACCCGAACTCCTTAAGTTCCCAAAGAAGAGCCTTGGCTACTATGTGAGAGTTATCTCACAACAGATGATGTCATTCTGAAAAAAAAAACTATGCACATATTTATAACTTGTATGTGTAATGAAAACTCTGAGCCCTGGTAGTTACTGACTGAAAAAAAGGGAGTATTTTCAATCTCTGTTGGTCTCTTTGATGTGCTCATAAAAAAAAATAAGTACGAGTTTAATAGCTTTCAATGTTCTTTTTCAACATGGTAAGTAAAGACATTTCCTACAAAATTCACTACACAGTTCATAAGAAATTAGCTCAAACATTTCATTAAAGCTCACAAAATATCTTGGTGAGGGTACCAGCCTGATTTTGAAGCAATGTCTGGATGAAAAGCAGTTCTGTCCACCTCCAGGGACCAGTGTACCAGCATAGAGACATGTACACCTTAGAATTGCAGGTATGTGTCTGAGCACCAAAACTGCTCCTTTTTAGCCAGCTGAACTAAAATTAGTTATTAGTACTCTTAAGCACTGGTTTTGCTTTTACTCATCAGCATGGAAGTTATAGTACCTGCTTTGTAGAACTCTCGAGAGGATAATAAAGAATCTGACATATGACATAGTAGTTAGGGAATATATTTTGAATACCTCCAAGCACTGGGGATGAGGTTAGTAGATCAGAGGGAGGCAATTAAGAAGTGTGAAGGTGGGGAAAGTAGATCCAACTGTAGGTAAAACTCTGGCTGTGGCTCTTGTGGCATGTTGCTAGTGTTCTCTCCTCCAGCTTTTGTTTTGCTGTTGTTTTCTTTCCCCCCCTTTTTTTTTCTTTTTGAGACGGGGTCTCCCTGTAGCCCCAGCTGTCCTGGAACTCACTATGTAGACCAAGGTGGCCTTGAACTCACAAAGATGTGCCTACCTCTGCCTCCTGAGTGCTGGGATTAAAGGCAGTCCACCCCACAGGTATTCTTTCCTTTTTAAAAATTACTTTTGTGATACTGTAGATCAAACAATGAGACCTTGTGCACATTAGACAAGCACTCCAATCTCTGGGCTATATCCTATAAAGAGACATAGACAGAGAGCCACAGAAAGAGATCCTCTCTCTGCACCTCAACTGCATAAGCTATTAGTTGTGCAGGGGATCTTATCTAAGTGCAATTTCCTATGGTATTATTGTATTCTAGTACTGTAAATGATATAAATTTACTTACCCTCTTTACGTTAAATATTTGATTCCTAGGTAGATTATTAGAATTGATTTTCTTTCTTTTTTTTTTTTTAGCATTGCTCTGTAGCATAGGGTGGCCTAGAACTCACTACCCAGCCTGGTCTGGAACTTGTGGCAGTTCTCCTGCCTCAGCATCCGAAGTACTGGGATTACAGGCTTGAGTGACCAGGCTCCATTTAATTTATAGATGTGTCAGGGATTATCATTAAAACAACTAGCCTTTCTGACTCTTTACATATGGTCACATTCAGGCATCTATCTGTAGATAAGTTTTACCCTGGGAAATTGTATGCATGGAAAAAGAAATACAATAGCCCTAAGTATGACATTTTCCTGTCCAGTATTTTTGCCAGAGGGTTGGTCACGTCTCTGTCTGAAAACATAAATATATGAAGATTCTTAATTCTATTTTCTCTAAGGAAAACAGGGGCCATTTTGAGAAGTGTTTGTTCACAGAGATTCAAGATAGCTTCCATTCAAACTTTTCATTTCTTTTCAAATTGCTTCCCTTGAAATGGAGCTCTGAACATAAGTGTATCAGTGATATTCATTCCCCCAACCCTTGTTATGATGTATGAGTCGTTGTCTTCAGATTGCTATTTTGCTAGGCAACCCAAGCCTATCTGCTTTTTTTCTCATTTCTTTAGTCATCCCAGCAAGGTGTGTCTTCCCCCAAGACTTGGGAATTGCAGTTCCTGTTATAACTGACATAGTTGTCAGATGGATTTGTCTAGCCAAGCTTTTTCCTGTTCTGATTCAAACCAGAGTGACAATAAACCGGACCAGTGGAATGTATATGTCAACGAATAGGCTTTGAGTCTGTGAAGAAGTGTCAATATCTGTTAACATGTCACCAGTCTTCCAAAATGAGTTTGGATTTTGCACCTGAGCCAAGAACCAAGAGCAGCAATAACCCTTTTCCCTCTACAAATATATCTCTGTTCATGTCTATGATCTGAAAGGAAACTAAGAATTGGAATTTCAAAATAAAATTAATGGGCTTAAAGTCTACTTAGATTTCTCTTGCTTTCCCAGAATTGCACAATAAGATCAGAGGGAGGCTCTGACATGATTTCAAGATACAGCGAGAAAGCAACATTTCTTTGAAAATATCTACCTTTATTAAATTGCTAAAATAGCCCACTACTTATCATTTAATTATTCTTTCATTCAGTAAACATTGGTATCTGCTTGGGTGGGCACTATTAGAAGATGATCCAGAAGATGGCATGGAGGAAGAATTGAGACATATCACCCAGGGAGACAAGGTTCAAAAGAAAAGAGATGTTTTCCAGACGAATTTTGGCCCTAAAAGAAATGTTACTGTATCTAACAAACAGTTCCAAATAGCTAATTCAATTGGCAATCATAGATTTTAACTAATACCCTTCATAGTTGGAAAAAGTTATTCAGCCAAAAATATTTTACATTGAGGATTCTAAATTGAATTTTACTGTAGAGGGATGGTTGTTTAATAGCTATTGCATTTGTTTAAAGTAAATGTGTGTTTGTAACATAGTTTAGTTCACGGAATGCTTGGTTAGCATGCACAAGGTCCTGGGTTTAATTCCCAGCACCACCTCATTAACCAGAGGTGGCATTGTACTCACATAAACATAGCACTCAGAGGAATGAGAGCAGGATTAGAAATTCAAAGTCATATTCAGTTAAAAAGTGAGTTTGAAACCAGCTTGGACTACATCATACATAAAATGTGAATAAAATTACTTTTAGTAATTCAATACCAATGTTTTTAGCATGTAATTGATTCAGCACTATTGAACACAAAGAATACAGGGAATTGGGACTGGAGAGACGGCTCAGAGGTTAAGATCATTGGCTGCTCTTGCAGAGGACCTGGGTTCGATTCCCAGCACCCAAATGGCAGCTAACAACTGTTTATAACTACAGTTCTAGGAGATCCAACACCTTCTTCTGAACTCCACAGGCACTGTACGATATGTGTGCACTTTCATGCACACATGCAATACACTCATATACATAAAATTTAAAAATAAAATATTTTAAAAGAATACAAAAATATTTTGACAGATTATCAGTTTTTTCTTGAAGTTTCATTTGTTTATTACTGAACAGCTATTATTCTAATGCATATACTTATTGGAAATGAATTGTAAATCTATCCAAAGATCCATGACTACACATTGTTGCTACCCACAGTTTCTTATAAGAACTAACATAGGGTTTGCCATTATATTTGGTATGTTTGATTCTGAGGATTGACTTCTAAAGCCACAAAGCCATGGCACCAGAAAATACTCCTGGACAGCAATGGAAAATATAACCTGCCATGACGTAGAAATCTCACTGCCTGGGATGGTGACTTTCTAAATCAAGAGATTTGCTTTCAAGGGGTTGGTTGAATATGTACCTCATGTACTTGCTTAGTACATGTGCGACCCTGAATTTAATCCCTTCTACTGCAAAAAATTGTTGTCTAAACATTTATTTTCTACTTGATAGATAATTGATTTCACTTGAATCATAAATAATTTGCTCCATTTCTGAGCTTTTTCTAATGCATAAATATAAAACCTTTTAAAGGTTTTATATTTATGCATTAAACCTTTTAAAGGTTTTATATTTATGCATTAGAAAAAGCTCAGAAATGGAGCAAATTATTTATGATTCAAGTGAAATCAATTATCTATCAAGTAGAAAATAAATGTTTAGACAACAATTTTTTG
>VZQC01006220.1:89443-133299 GCA_009823505.1 Rhizomys pruinosus | reverse complement strand
GAAGGAAGGAAGGAAGGAAGGAAGGAAGGAAGGAAGGAAGGAAAGAAAGAAAGAAAGAAAGAAAGAAAGAAAGAAAGAAAGAAAGAAAGAAAGAAAGAAAGAAAGAAAGAAAGAAAGAAAGAAAGAAAGAAAGAAAATAACATAAGTAATTATTTTGTATTTCTTTTGAAACAAATTTCCTCCATGTAACCCTGGATGACTTGAAACTCACTATGTAGACCAGACTGGCTTTGACATTTTGGTGATCCTTCACTGCCTCTGTCTATCAGGTACTAGGGTTTCAAGCATGTGCCACTATGGCTGGCATAAGAATTTATTTTTATGGTGTTGCTGCTTGTTTCAGCTTGCTTTCAATTGCTGTGACATAACATTCTGACCATAACCACCTTGGGGAGGAAAGGGTTTATTTGACTCCCATCTCCTGGGTCACAGTTCATCACGTACAGAGTCCCGGTTAGGAACTCAAGGCAGGAATCTGGAGGCAGGAACCTTACTGGCTTGCTCTCCTCCCCATGTTCAGCCTGCTTTCTTATACAATAAACAACAGCCTGCCCAGGGATGGCAGTGCCCACAGTGGGCTGGGCCCTCCCGCATCACACAACAATCAAGAAAATACCTCACAGACATGTACACAGGCCAGTCCAATGGAGGCAATTCCTCAATTGAGGCTCCCTCAACCCAGATGTACCAAGTTGAAACTAAAGCTATCCAGAACACTGTTGATTTTTGGTTTTCATTGAGAAAGATTTCAGTAAATATACAAATACAAAAATATACAATATAAATAATACAAATACAAATATAAAAATACAACAAAGCCAGGCATGGTGGTGCATGCCTTTAATCCTAGCACTCGGGAGGCAGAGGCATGTGGATCTCTGTGAGACTGAAGCCAGCCTGGTCTTTATAGCAAGTTCCAGGCTAGTCGGAGGTACAGGAGCCCCTTGGTCTCAAACAGACCAAGAACAAAACCAAAAACAACAATAAAAAAGAATCTTTGGTACAAACTATGGGCTCCTTTGTGTCTTGAGTGTATGTGGACACAATCTGGTCACTTATCTCCTGTCAGACATCCCAGTAAAGAGCACTGTTCATTTAGTTTCCTGGTGTCTCAGTTCTATTAGCGTATATCCTCCAAACACATAGAATCTGATTCTATAAGAAAAAGCTATTGTTTGTTTATAGAAAGCTACTGAAAGTCTCATCATTTCTTTTCCCATGAGCTCTTTTCAGCTTTCACATCAAGTAAAATGATGTTTCCTATTGTTTTGTATTTTCTGTGAGTAACTGCTAAATACTAACAATCTGCAAAAAAAGGAACAGAGCTTGTACCCTGTGCTGTAAATTATTCCTAAAATCCATAACAGATTTGTAACAGAAGTAATTTCAGAAGAACACAGAACCTCAGTCTTATGAAGACAGAAAAAATATGACTTAGTCAATGTTAAAGTTGAAAAACTGTGATACAGTTTTGTTAAACAGTCACATTGCTAATTCCTTATGCTTATGGAAACAATCTCATTCTGAATTGTATTTGATAGTTAACTTTTCAATAAAATGCATCAAAATCATTGGTTTATCCACCTTTTTCTCCCTCCTACTTCTCTTTTCCTTCGTAGCAGTAAATTCTAGGAGATAGTCAGGTTTTAGAAAAGCCATCTAGTGGGGGCTGCAGAGATAGCCTAGCGGTTAAGAGCACCGACTGCTCTTGCAGATGACCCGGGTTCGATCCCCAGCATCCACATGGCGGCTGAGAATGGTCTGTAACTCCAATTCCAGGAGAACTCCAGTTCCAGGGGAATCCGAGACCCTCTTCTGACCTCCGTGGCATTGCACGACATAGGTGCACAAACCTACGTGCAGACAGTACATTCATACACATTCAAATATAAATAAAATTAAAAAAAAAAAAAAGAAAAGCCATCTAGTGGCCTTACAATACGAGCCCAACAATATAGTCTCTTCTAAGTATCTCCAGGCCTGCTTTCAATATCATTCAAGCCTATAGATTTATAAGATAAAAAGCTACAGGTACTGCCAGGCGTGATAGCACAGGCCTTTAATCCTTGAACTCTGGAGGCAGAGGCAGGGCAGATCTCTATGAGTTCAAGGCCAGCGTGGTCTACAGAGAGAGCTCCAGGCCAGCTGGGACCAAAGGGAGACGCTGTCTCAAAAAGACCAAAAATAAAAAAATAAAAAAATAAAAATAAAAATAAAATAAATAACAGCTACAGGAACCTCACCACAGATTGGTCTTGGATTCCATGCTATGGATATACCCAGAGGCATCTTGGATTCCATGCTATGGATATACCCAGAGGCACTGTGAATCTTCAGGGACCTGGTCTTACACAAATGACTTTCTAAGGGTCTGAGACACACTCCACCAATATGCCTACATAATAATTTCCATAAAATTCGCTTAAACAAAGTGAAGATGAGATGTCATGTTTTATAAGTTTCAGTTCCTTGAAAACGTGGATCTAGATCTTAGTCTAAATATCCCGAATATTAAATGTTTTTCCTAAGTAATTGGGACCCTGTGAACTACATTCCAAAAAGATATGCTTGTAAAAACAATATCCTATTGAGACAGAGAAGGCTGACTTACATGAACTGAGATTCCTCAGATTGTAGCTTGGAGGCCAGGCCAGGATATATAGGAAGGAAACAATCTTCTTCCTTCTTTTTCATCCAAGGAATGACTTTCTTCACTTTACTGCTTTGAAGGTAACTGTGGATTGTTTTCTGCCTTTTGAGAGAGAGAGAGAGAGAGAGAGAGAGAGAGAGAGAGAGAGAGAGAGAGATTCATGCAAATAGCCTTTTATTTCACCATTTTCCCAATTTCTGAGCTCCCTCCCTACAAACAGGAAGGGTCATGACCCAAACCCAAGCTCTGTTTTCTCTTATGTCCTACTTATCAGTATTTAATCACGATCTATGTTGAGATGAATGAGTATAGTAGCCTTCATGCAAGGCTGAATTCAGCACAGTCACAAACACCAGTGTTCCAATATCATCTAGAAGCAAAACTAGCATTATTTATGTCTGTGTGTCATGAGTGGTGCTTCTAGACAAACTTTAAATGTAAAGAACTTGATTCAGTAACTCAATATGCACAATGGCAAACAAAATAGTGCCTGTACCTATGTCCCAAAGGAAAATTACTTGTAATAAACCAGTTTGGTCTTTTATTCTGTCAAGGTTTCAGAGCTACCTGCTTCAGCAACAAAGAAAAAAATTTGTATACTCACTGGGCACATGGTATTATGCTAGATGTACTCATGATTTGATGTTCTTTAGGGAAAATTGGCCTCCTGTTTTTTGAGCAAAGAAACTCCATTTAGGAATAAGAGCGCTCCACAAGGCTATTCCTAGGTCAGTAAATAGAGAACTGAATCAAATCAGAAGAGAAATTTTCTCTTTAAAACTTGGCTCAAACAAAATAAACACAATGTTGGACTATAACTTATTGTGTGTATATAATATGAATCCATTTATAATACCTCTTCTGTTTGATATTATCATTTGTAATATTAAATAAGTCATTTTCATTACTCAAAATTTGAAGATGTTGTATATCAACTTAAAAATAAATATTTCATAATGTAGCCAAAAGTCGTGTTGACATATTTCAAAGAACTATATTAAAATATATATCACTTATTTCTAAAAAAATCAATCCACAAGCCTATATCTATATAGTTAAATTAATGAAAATGTAAGCAAATGAAACAGAAATGAGATTGAATATTGAAAATTCACCTAGTAACTCTAGAAAAAGGAAAGAAATTTAAAAAATATTTGCCAAGCATCACAGTAATAATCCTTTCATTTATGTATGTGAACATTAGTGGAGACAGGTATTATGAAAATAAAATACTTTCATAATTCAAAGCATCTCCTTCTAAGATAATTATCAAGATAAAATTAATGAATTTAGGCTGGAGAAATCAACTGATCAAAGTTAACATCACTAGTCATGGATCACATAGGCAACATCTTTAAAGGAGACGAAGGCATGGAAGATAGAAAAGTTAAGATGCTTCTCCAATTTAAAGGAAACTAAGGTGATATACCATATAAGGTAGCATATTATCTTGAATTTAATGTTAGATTAAAAAAAAGTGCTTTAATATGGCCATTGGTGAATTTTCATAAAAAAGTCTTTAGTGGGCTGAGAGTAGAGCTTTACTGAGACAGCACTTGACATGCACAAGATGTTGTTTGCTCCTAGTACCAAAACATTAGTAAATCCTTCATATTAGATACTACTATGATATCATTAATTTCTTTGTTCTTTTTGTCATTAATTTCTTGATTTTGATAACTGTGCTGTAGTGATGTAAGATGACAGTGATTGGGGAATTTGATGAAAATCATTTATGGATTCATTCTACGGGGTTGAGAATACAGCTTAGAAGCAGATTGCTTCCCTAGAATGTGCAAAGACCTGTGTTTAGTTCCTAGTACTGCAAACAAAACTGTATGTGTATCCTGGCACTTGGAGATGGAAGCAGGTTTATTAAGAATTCAAGATGACCCCCTGTTACATAGGAAATTTGAGAATATCCTGGGATATATTAGGCTCTGTCTGTAAAAAGGAATTTTTCATATTTTTATTGAATTTTTGTGTATTTCATATGAGACACCTTAATCATCTTTATATCCTCTCCCCCAACCATTCGTACCCTCCCACAGAGCTACCCACCGGATTTCATGCATTCTATCTTTTTTGTTAAGGCTTATTTAGTCAAGTTAGTGTATCCAGACATCCCTCAGTGCAAGTTCATCCACTAGGGTCTAGTCAGCCTACCTAGAGTCACTCCCTTAGATCTTCTCTCCCTCACCCAGCAGTAATCAGCTGCCAATAGTTGTACTTCTTTAAATAATATTTTCTAAGCCTGGAATTATAAAATAAAACCCTGAAATATTTAAAGGTTTAATTGTTTCCAACTCCAATGTGTATTTTTGCTCACTTATTAATTTGTTCTCACATTTCAGATAGATGGGATACTTCTTTTTTTTAATATTTTTATTGAAGTTTGTGCATTTCATATATCACTTTTCAATTCATTGAACGCATTTCATACATTTCTTAATCAAATTTAGACTCATTCCCCCATCCATGCCCACCCCTCATGCCCCCCAGCCTCCGCCAGAGCTTATGGATTCTGTCATACATGTTAAGTCCTGTCTTGCATCTTTTTCTCAGTCTTTTATAACCTTTTTGATGCACACATTTACTGTTTTGGTCAGTTCTTTGAATAGGTTTTTCTCTCTCTTTTTTTGTTCCCTTTGATTTTATATTATTCCAAAATATGCATATATACACTCTACACATAAATCAGAATCACAAAATCTGAAAATAAACTATAGGTTAATTCCAAAACACATTTAGAGATTCAAGTTTTTTTTGTTGTTGTTTTTTGGGTTTTTTTTTTTTTTTTGTCTTTTCGAGACAGGGTCTCCCTGTAGCCCCAGCTGTCCTGGAACTCACTCTGTAGACCAGGCTGGCCTTGAACTCACAAAGATCCGCCTGCCTCTGCCTCCCAAGTGCTAGGATTAAAGGCGTGCGCCACCGCACCCAGCGTTAGAGATTCACATTTTAACAGTGAAGTTGCATGCAGGTAAAAAGTAGAACTTTACATTCTTTTTTTAGAATATAAATATTAATATTCCTACATTCTTTTTTTAGAATATAAATATTAATATTCCTACATTCTTTTTTTAGAATATAAATATTAATATTCCTACATGATAGAACACACCATAGGATTACATAAGGATAAATAATGAATGGTTGTAGCATGCAGACAGTACATTCATACACATACAGAAATAAATAAAAAAATTAAAAAAAAAAAGAGAAAATATTATTTTACAAAATACTTTTAACTGTCAAATATAATCTTATTTTTTAACAAAAGATGTCATATTTTCCCCAAGGAAGTACTTGAAGTTTCCTCCTTGGCAAACCCAAACAACCATCAATCCTGCCCCCGTGCTCCACACTGGGGTCCTCCGCCATGGTCACCCAAATGAGGTCCAGCAAACCCGTGTCCTGTCTTGATCTTCCTGCACTGGCTTCTATGACACAGCCTGGGTAGTCCAACAATGGCAGTCTACACCCTGAAGAGGCTGAAATCCCAGTAGCTGCTCAGTCCACAAGCTGGATATCTCGGTACTCCCCATCTAGCATTGAAGGTTGGAGGATTCTCAAGTTTTATATCTGAAGTACAATGTCTCAGACCTTACTAATTATTTATTTCTGGTTATACTTTCCTTTTTGATGCTTAAGACCATACAGTTAGCCCAGATTAACCAAGGTTTTTGTTTTCTCAATGTCAGTTGAGGATCTGGTCCTCAAGGATCACTCAGGTTTTTTTTTTTTTGGTTGGGGAGAGCCCCTGGCTCCATTTGGCTTTTTAACCACCAGTTCCATCCACTCGAGGACACAGTTAGGTCTGCTAGATAAGGGTTCTCTTTTTGAAGCCTAAGTAGACTTTCCTCTTTATAGGCTGGACACTGGCTGAAGTCCCATTAGTGGATCTTCAAGACCACCCTGCACAGGAAGACTGATGGCTCACATTTGCAGAACATTTCAAGAGATGCTGCCATGCATAGTACCCTGAGACTTAGTTGACCTCTGAGGGCAAGGAACAAAGTTATCCCTTAGGTCTCTTGGCCAAATTGGTATGTGTATTAAGTGTGGTCATTAAGCACCCAGAAAGGCTAAGTTACACCAGCCTGATACATCACACCTATACTAAAATTGTATCTTCTGAAAACAAACTGTGTGTTATTTCCATATCATATTTCTTGATTTACCTTTTCCCATCTTAACTTTATGTTACTCTAAAATATGTATAAATGCCTACCATCATATACCAAAAATCCATAGTCTGAAAATAAATGGTAGGTGAGTTCTAAGACTTGTCTGTGGATTCATAGTATAAGAGCACGGTTGCGTTCAGATGGTGAGGAATATAACATTAATGTTGCTCAATTTGCCTTACAACTAGGTACATCCACAGATGAGGGATACCAATCATCTTTTGTGTTTCTGGGACTGTGTTACTTCACTTAATATACTATCTTTTACTTCCATCCATTTATCTGAAAATTCCATGATATCATTTTTCTTTATTGCTGCATAGAACTCCATTGTGTAGATGTACCATATTTTATCTATGAACTCGGTTGAGGGGCACTTGGGTTGGTTCCAGCTCTTTGCTATTTTGAAGAGAGCTGCAGTAAACATGGCTGTACATGTATCTTTGCAGTAGGATGAGTCTTGTGGGTATATACCCAGAAGTGGTATGGCTGGGTCAGGTGGCAGGCTCATTTTGAATCTTTTAAGTGTTCTCCACTCTGGTTTCCATAATGGTTGTTTGCATTCCCAGCAACAGTGGATGAGTGTTCTCCTTTCCCCACAACCTCTCCAGAATTTGGAGTGAGATGATATCTTAAAGTGGTTTTGATTTGCATTTCCTTAGTTATTAGCGATGTTGAACGCTTTTTTTGGTGGTGCACATTTCTTTAATTTTTATTTTATTTTTTGCAGTGCACATTTTAATAAAAACAGACTTCTCTATTATTTTACCATCGACAAGGAATGCACATGGAAGCTACTACTTATTTGAGTAACACTGGAGTCTGAGACTTACATTTTTTCTTTTCTCTTCTTTTTTTATTATACCACTTTTTAATTGAATTTTTGGATATTTCATACATCATTTTTCAATTCAGTTTAGGCATATTCCCCTTTCCCTTCCCCCCACCCCACCCCACCCTATCTCAGATCATGCATTCTGCCATAATTGTCCTGCATCATTCTCTCAGTCTTTTTGTATGTTTAGGAATTCACATTTTCTGCCATTAATTTTATATTACTCTAAAATATGAATACATACTCTCCACCCATATACAATAATTACAGAGTCTGAAAATAATTGGTGGATGGATTGTAGAGCCCATTGAGAGATTCACATTATAACAACATAGTTGCTTTCAGATAAACAGAAATATAACCATAATGTCATTTAGCTTGCTTTTCGTCTGGGAGATTTGGTGTTAGCATCCACAAATGAGGGAAACCATTCTCTGTTTGTCTTTCTGAGGCTGTGTTACTTCACTCAGCATAATGTCTTTGAGCTCCAAGGATTTACTTGCAAAGTTCATAGTGCCATCTTTCTTTACTGCTGAATAGTACTCCATTGTGTAGATGTACCACATTTTTGTCATCCACTCATCTGTTGAGGGGCATTTGGGTTGGTTCCAGCTCCTCACTATTGTGAAGAGATCTGCAATAAACATGGATGCGCATGTATCTTTGTGGTAGGATGAGTCTTTGGGGTATATACCCAGGAGTGGTATGACTGGGTCAGGTGGTAGTTTCATTCCGAGTCTTTTAAGGGTTCAAGATGTTTCTCTGCCATCTATATTTTCCTCACTTGTGAAGTCTCTGCTCAGCTCTTTACTCCATCTTATGAGTGAGTCATTTGTTTTCTTACTTATTTGTTTTATGAGTAGTTTATATATTTTGGAAGTTAGTGCTTTGTCAGATGTATCAGCAGTGAAGGTTTCCTCCCACTCTGTGGGTTTTCTCTTCACTTGATGGGATGCTTCTTAATACTGGCTTGGAAATATTCAACCTGTCATATTGAGAATATCCCATTTGCTAGCTATTCAAAGGCATGGAATACTCTAAAATGAGATCTTTTTTTTTCAGATTTCAACTTAACAGAGAATAAAGACTCAACTAAGATAAAGTGTGGTGGTTAGTGCTGTAAGGGAGACAAAAAAAATCATGTGCTGTAAACACTCAGAAAGAGTTTAGTTCCTTCTTTAGAGTATCAAAAAAAGGCCACTGGAAAATTAATCTTTAGGCTAGGCTTTGAAAGATCAAGGGATCTTAACAGGTACAATTTGGGGGATGTGGTGGTAAAGGATGCACAGGGATGAGATAATCATACAAATAAATCTCAGTGGACAACAGTTCAAAGATCACCCTCCCAATGGCTCAACACAGCATATTTGTACATTTTGTTTCAAGTCACAATTACTAAAATTTTATTTTAATTTTTTGGTCTTTTTGAGAGAAGGTCTCCCTATAGCTTCAGCTGTCCTGGAACTCACTATGTAGACCAGGATGGCCTTGAACTCACAGCAATCTGCCTGCCTCTCTCTCCCAAGTGCTAGTATTAAAGGCATGTGCCACTCACTATGCCTGGTGGTTATTTTAATTTTTGACTTCTGAGGAGACATCAGTCTCATACACAGGTAATGCTGAATTTGAGAGAAATCTTGCCCATTGGCCTCACTCTGTTGCTGGGGCAAGTGAGTGGGGATATCCCAAGATCTCACAAAGTGAATGGCAGTTGTAGGGCTGGGACTCCGAACTTGTCTCTGATTCCGTGTCCTATCTACATTGTGAAACTTTCAGATAAGCATTGTGATATTGGTCAGATGCAATATAGTACAGATGCAGGCATCTTCATACTGGATTTTCTAGGTTTGTATCATCGTCAGTCATATTTTATCATACGGAAATTCTGCTCCCTTTCCTTGTGCCCTTCCTATCTTCATGACAAAGTTTCAGACTCAATATAAGTTGAGAGGAGCAGCTTCAGGGTACTCTGTGACAACCAGCAAATAGCCATCTATGAGCTAACTTTGCAGTTCTATTCTCAGGTAAGCCCACTCATGTGCTCATTTCTTCTGGCTGCAATTGGCTGATGAATCATTCTTTAATCTGAAATAAAACAATCAACAGAAAAGCTAAATTATCCTGTCATTTGTATCTCTTCAGGTAAAGTCTTCTTAGACATCCTACACACCCCTCCCTCAGAATCACGTGTTTGCTTTCTTTTTTGAAGAGATGGCTTACAAATTCTAAAAATGTATTTGTGAAATAATAATGTCTCTAGAAGGCATGAAGACAGGCCAGGGCATGAGGGAAGGAGTTAGGTCAGAGACTGGGAATGGATAATTTCTACTCTTTACCCACCCAACTGTCTTTGTGCTCACTGAAGGCTTATCTCTAACAATTTGCTCCTTGCTGTAAAAATGTCCCTATCATCCTTCAATATATCACTCTCATCTTACATGAATGTAGGCACAATTTATGTGCCTAACATAGACAATTGCTAGGGGGAGGGACTAGGGATTTAGAGATCTTTTCACCTCACTGCTCACTAGGTCTGTCAGGTCAAAGGGACACCTAGAGACCACTCCGGAATTCTAAGCAGTTTGACAATAAATCTTGAGATTCAGATTGCAAGAAAAATATTCCCTGTCATGTCCAGAGACAAAGTTAAACCCATTTAATTTTGAACCCAAGTATTCATTCTGGCCATGAATAACAATAAGAACACAAAACACAAAGATATGATAGGGATGGAAACAAGACTTTGTAGCTAGCTCAGCAAAAGGATCACTAAGGTTTCCTTTGTTAATGAGTAATTAAAAGCGGAAGAAAGCAGCTGACTCTCCAACTTTCTAACTCTCTGGTTTAGAAGCAACTACTGTTATGATCAGGATCACAGTCAGAATGTGGGGAGGTCCTGGTTTTAATATGATATACACATTTATTTCTACTAAATTAATCAAGATTGTGTTGTCTGTTGCCTTTTTTTTTTAATTTTAGCAAGTGTCTTCAAGTTTTCTCTGTCCTATAGACCAGTTCTTCTTCATTAGGCCAAAGGTCTGGAGAGTGATACGCTTGTCTTTAAGTCTCCTTTCTTGCTTATCATTGCTGGGTGTTCATTCCTTTCCCATAGTCAAAATATGCTTGTCCATCTTCACATTTTGTCAGGACACTGCACAATGAACTAAT
This sequence comes from Rhizomys pruinosus, assembly GCA_009823505.1. Classification (NCBI taxonomy): domain Eukaryota; kingdom Metazoa; phylum Chordata; class Mammalia; order Rodentia; family Spalacidae; genus Rhizomys; species Rhizomys pruinosus. The sequence continues at coordinate 122,459 of VZQC01006220.1, read as the reverse complement.
GGACATGGTTGAGACTGATGATTGTGTGCTCCGTTTCCCAATCTCAGAAACGTTTATAGGCTACCAAGACTTATTGATCCTTTGTAGAATGGAATGCCAAGTAATGGAAGGGGAAAGATAGTATACCTGGGTTTAGAGGTGATTGTTTTGTAACAGTATCTCATTATGTAGTTCAGGCTAGTCTTGAACTGTCTCTATCTCCCAACTGCTAGAATTACAAATGTGCTTCACCAAGATACCTTAAAAAAATAAAGAGGACAGGCTCTCATATAGCATAGCCTGGCTTCAAACACACTAAACTAGCCAAGGCTGACATTGAACTCATGATTATTTTGCCTTCATCTTCCAAGTGTTCGGATTACTGGCATGCATATATAATAGACAACATAAATTGGGTGGGGAAAATAAGGGGAAGTGTGGATGGGGAAGGGATCTAAATACAGTAAATAATATTTTATGTATATCACAAAAATTAATAACAATAAAATAATAATAATACAAAGACATTTTATTGCTCTTCACATTATTGATTGGAGCAGGACCTGGCTATTTTACCATACATATAAGGCTGGCCAGTACAGTCAGGATCTGTTCAGTTGGTACTAAAATGAAAAATATTATACTTGTTCTACACTCCATGGAAATAGCATTTGTAAGTTAATAATGCAGAATACAAACAAACTGGGTTTCTATTGTGTGCTGGATTCACAGAGATGAGCAGTGACTAATTCAATTTTTTCTTAAGAAACCCACATTCTCCATTCGCAGACCCCTCCTTTTACTTCCCCTAGGATTGCTAAAATAGCGTCCAATGTAACGTTCATTATCCATCCATCTGAAAGCCACACCACTCTGGATACTGCTAATTAATTGTCTTTATGGATAGACACCATCTGAGAATTATATAATGAGAAAAACCACAAGGTATGTGACCTTTCATCTTCATCTCATGTAGCTGCTTTGTAGACATTTCTAGCCATTCTGAGCCAAGGAACATCTTCATAATTCAGATGCTATCAGGAGAACAGGATTTTCCATTTTACATCTTGGCTAAAAAACATTTTCTGTGATGGCAAATCAGAAATTGGAAGCCACTTCAAGCAAATTAAACAACATCATAGTCAATATGTTTTTTCTTTCCTTTTACTGTTTCTATAATAGGTTCAAAGTCATAGAGTTGGGCTTCTCAGCCCTAGGGAGGCAAATTATCTCCAGGGACAGCATGACATTTTCCAAAAGGAAATTATCTTTAATTCTTAGCTGAAGGAAATAAATATTATCCAGACAAGCATTTTTAGGAAGCAGGTAGGGTCATATGTATAGTAAAAATGAAAGAGATGACAATGTTGTTTCCCCCAATAAGAAATAAATACAGTGAAGTACAAAGATAGTGAAAAGGTTGAGAGTGGTGTCCTCTCAACTAATTCTCTCAATGTATAGATGCAGGCAAGAGATGAATTAAAATATACATGTCTCACACAATCATCTGAAGGTCAGTACCTTAAGCAGAATCCTTTCTATAGTAGAGCATTCCAGAGTTGAAGGAGCTATTTTGGCTTAAAGCAGAGCACAACATTTTTCAGACCTGCGTGACTGCTATATACTTTCTGTGACAGCGTGAATAGAAATACCAGTCAAGCACTTGTGTGTGGTGTGTGTTAAGAAAGGCCCAAAGAATGAGAAGTGTGTGATTCACCTTTGAAATCAGAGTCCATGGAGTTTCATCAGGCCGTTTTGCTTGAAGGTCTATATTTAACTTAATTTTTATAAGAGACAGGAAACACTCTTGTCTTGGGCACAGGCTCATTGCTGCTCTTTCTGCCCCAGATCTCTGGACTACCATTTTAGTCCAGACCAGCCCACTGCATCCTGACTTCTTGCACTCAGACCAGCACAATTCTCCAACTTAGTATGTTAGACCCTCCACAAGTTGTCCACACCCACACCTTGCCCTTGGTCTCCTGATCTTCCCTCCACATACCTTCCTACTACCCTCGGAAGTCAGATACCACCCACTGCACCATGATACCCTTGCAGCCTGAGCAGCTGCATTCTCTCCGAACACTTGGTGCCCATTCTAGCCTAAGCCCAGGCCTGCTCCTGCTCTTCTGTCCCGGATTTCCAGCCTACCCTCTTAGTCCAGACCCTATCAATTTTGTCCTGATCTCATGTAAACAGACTAGGTCAATTCTCCAGCTTCATTTGGCAGAAACTCCACAGGCTGTCCCAACCCATTTTGTTCTTGGTCCCCCTCCTAATCTGCCTACCAGAGACTTGCCTTCTACTGGTCTTCTACTAAAATCAGTGTGCTTCCCTTCGAGAACCTGAATCACATACCAACTAATTTTTCATACCTGAGCAAAAATCAGCCAAGCTACATCAACAATATAAAAAGAATCAAATTTCAACTAAACAAAGGCAGAATAGAATTTATGACACACAAAACCAATTAAGAAATCCATATGCCCAAATGACAATGAAAAAATGCAAATAATATGAAAAACTAAGAGAATATGCCTTCAACAAAACTGACCAGTTGTACAAAAGTGTAATACGAGAATCACCCTACAAAATCCCAGTACACATAATTTTTTAAAGCAATTTTTTATTGAAGCTTTGTGCATTTCACACAAACTTTCAAATCAAATCTAGACCCATGCTCCCATCCCTGTCCCCCACCCCACTAGAACTCATGCATTCTGCCAAACATATTTTTCATCTTTTTCTCAGTGTCTCTCAAAATTCCCGATGCAGAAGTTTACTGTTTCGAGCAGAAGTTCACCGTTTCAGTCAGTTCTTTGACCCAGTCTTTTTGTTGTTGTTGTTGTTCCTTCCAATATGAATCACTCCAAAATATGTGTATATGCATGCCACATATATCGTGGTTTTTAGCATCTTCAGCTTATGATTTTTTTTTTCTTTATTAGACTGAAAGATGTCATGTTTGAAGGCTCCTCCTTGGCAAGCCCAAACCACCATAGTTCTGCCCTTGTGCTTCACAGTGGGGTTTTCCCTTCCCATGGTCACCAAGTGAGGTCCAATAAGTACAAAGTCCTGTCTTGCTCTTCCTGTACTTGTCTCCATGATAGATCCTGGGTAGTCCAACAATGGCAGTCTATACTCTGAAGAGGCTGAAACCCCAGTAGTAGCTCATTCCACAAGTTGGATATCTCAGCAGTCCCCATCTGGCACTGAAGGTTTAGAGGCTTCTTGGAGAGACATGAGTCTTCAGTCCATATTGGAAGGTTGAAAAGCTGTGTCTCATGTCTTTGAAGGATGGCCAAAACAGTGGCAGACACAGGGTAGCTGCACTTGCCAGTAAGACAGGCAAAACAACTGTGCTCTTTTTTTTTTTTTTTGTCCGCTTTTTGTCTTTTTACTAAGATCTCAAGTTTTATAACTTGAAGGCTGATTTCTCAGGCCTTACTAATTATTTCTGGTTATACTTTCCTTTTGCATGCACAAGGACACACAGTTAGCCTGGATTAACCAAGGTTTTTGTTTTCCCAAGGTCACTTGAGGATCTGGTTCTCAAGGACACAGAATTTAAAAGAATAAAAATAGTAAACAGGATCAAAGAACTTAAAGAACACAGAGTCAAAAGCTCTAAGAGCTCAGAGAGAATACACATAAACTTGTGATAGAAGCTCAAGTAAGTACAAATATGCTGCTGAATGAAATAACAAAATGATTCAGGACTTGAAAAGTGAATTCAAAAAAGAGATGATTATAGTGAAGAAAACCTGAGCCAAAATGAAGATGGAATTAAAAAACTCAGTAAGTCAATCTGAAACAACAGGAGAAGTTTTCACAAGCAGAATGAATGAAATGGAAAACAGAATATCATAACTGGACAATAAAGTTCAAGAAATGGACTCCTTAAGCAATGATTATAAATAATTTAAAGACATACAGTAATGGAATACATAGTGTGGGATACCATAAGAAGACCAAATCTTTGCATTATAGGCTTATAGGAAGGAGAATAATCTCAGGCCAATGGCATTGGCCAGATCTTCAACAGAATTATAGAAGAAAATTTCCCTAAACTAAGGAAATATATACTTATACAGATACAAGAAGCACATAGAACACCAATTACACAGGACCAGAGCAGAAACTTCCTCCAGCATATCATAGTAAAAACACTAAATGTACAGAACAAATAGAGGATACTACTAGAGAAAAACAACAAGTTATAAATAAAGGGAAATTCATCAGAATCACTGAATTGTCTATGCAAACTATGGAAGCCAGAAGATCTTGAATCAAAGTATTCCCAGTTCTAAATGACCATTAATGCCAAACTAGAATGCTTTACCAGCAAAATTTCCTATCTTAGTCAAAGGGGAAAGAAAGGAAATTTTTTATGACACAAATAGGCTGAGAGAATTCATGCTTACCAAATCAACCCTACAGAGAATATTTGATGTAATACCAAGGGGGAAATGGGGAAAATGGGCTTACTCAACTGGGAATAGAGGAAGGAAGTACACACAAGCAAGAATGCAGGCAAAGGGGAAAAAGGAGCTCCAAGAGAGGAGGGATAAGAGGGGACAGCTATTATCAAATGGAAAATGGGAGCACTTAAACGGGATGGAGGAGAAAGGTTAGACAGAAAGAGTGAGGAAAGAGAAATAAAGCTTAGGTGGTATACCTCTGGTAAAGCCAGAAGGTAATGTACTAACTCAAACATTCCCTGAAAAACACATGTAGAATATCTGAACATGAACACAGACACACAGAGACACAGAGACACACAGAGACACAGACACACTGAGACACGGATATGTGTCTGTATAACAGACACATATGAAGGCTGTATAACAAGGAACACAGTCCCAGACAAGAAAAACCTCCCTTTGAGTTGTTGGTCAGAGTAGTCCAAGAGACTCCCCCAATAACACAAGATATTGCCAGAGCCCCTCCTTGATTACCTCCCAGACTTGGACTTGAGACCCTCTTGCTGAAGACAGGGCATACTTCGGACACAGGAGTTGGAACAGTGGAGCTGGAACTGATCTGGAAGCCTCCTCCTTGAAGACTAGCTCTCATTGTTCTAGAGGATAATTTGTAAGCTGCTAAGGGAGAAAAATCAATCAATAGTCCAACACAGCTGTAAAGCTTAATAACCAAAATGGCTGGCACAGCAAACTATCTCTATTGGCGTAGTAGTGGAATATCTATCTAGGGGGTAATCAGCAGCCATCGAGTTTGACTTAAAACCCTTTCAATGGGAGTGAACTCATTGATGGCACTGTAAATATAGCTAAAAACACATGGCTGAAGAGATCATAGATCCTAGAGAAAACCCTATCTTTACCATAAAGACAAACACATTTTCTTACCATATGCTAAATATGGATCAAGTATACCGCATACCACTCATCAAAGAATATCTTATGTTGGTCTTTTTCTTTTTGAGACAGGGTCTCCCTGTAGTTCTGGCTGTCCTGGTACCCACTCTGTAGACCAGGCTGGCCTTGAACACACAGAGATCCACCTGCCTCTGCCTCCCAAGTGCTAGGATTAAAGGCACGCACCATCACGCCCGGCAGAATATCTTTTTTTAAATAGAGGCTATCACAAAGTTCCACAACTGGTCATACACAAAGAACATATGTCTGAAAGATTTCCAGCCCTCAGTGACACATCTACATGGAGCCTCTGTACATAAGCCTCATGGAACATAGCAGAACAGGGGTTGTAGAGTGTACTAGTGCATCCCTCAAGTCTCACCAGTGAAGCTTCCTCATACAATAGAGGGCAATGTGCACAAAGGCCAAACCATGCTAAATTTTAGAGAATAAGAGACTGCTGAGTATATGTCCCTGGATGGGACTCCTATATTATAACTTAACCACCCATGGCTCAGGGACCAATGGCGAAGAGGGGGCAGAAAGATTGTAATAGCCAGGGGTGGTGAATGAATAGAAGGAAACAGAGGCTTTCAGGTGACTGGGAACTTCCTCATATTAACTTGCAACAATGGTGTCAGCATGCACAAGACCTATGCCGCTTCAAGGAGACAAAAACCCAGCATAGAAAGAGGGAAAAGGGAAACAGGCCCCAACCATAGTCAAAGAACTATTGGCAGTTGATTACTTCTGGGTGAGCTAGAGTACAACTTCTTTAAGGGAGTTCCTCTAGACAGGTTGACTAGCTTCCAGTGGACATCTGAGTACAGATGCTTCATTAGACAGGACTTAACATATGTGACAGAATTCATGAAATCTAGTGGGGATGAAGCTATGTAGGGGTGCACATGGGGGAGGGGAAGCCTAAATTTGATTAAGATATATTGTATGGCTGGGCATGGTGGTGCAAGCCTTTAATCCCAGCATTCAGGAGGCAGAGGCAGTTGGATCTCTGTGAGTTCAAGGCCAGCTTGGTCTACATAGAGCATTCTAGGCCAGCTAGGGCTACAAGGAGACCCTGTCTAAAAAGATGGGGAAAATGATCTATTGTATGAAATGCACAAAAACGCAATAAAATATTAAAAAAAAAAACAAGCGAGCAAACAAACAAACAAAAAGAGGTGAGGACAACCATTGCCAAGTAACATAGTAAGGAAAACTCAAATAACATCTAACATGTATTCATGAACAAATTTGTAAAAGTCACTTGCATATCAGCTTAGGGTATCAGAAAAAAAACAAGCTGGTTTAGGAGAAAGATGATTTGAGTTCTTGTTTCTGCCTTTGCTCTTGGTTGTTGGTTGTTGGATGATTCCTTCCTTTTTCTAAGCATCAGTTTCCTTAGCTTTTAAATAAAATCAGTTTGCTCTCTATTTGTATTTCTCAGATTTAACAAAAAGGTAGGGTTCAAATATTGGGTCATTTAGTTTCTACATTACCAATAAAGATACTTTAAAAAAGGTCTGGTCCACACTTGTACAGTTGGTCTCTGGAATACCAGAGAGTGTTACCAAAGGCCACTAAACCAATAAAGCAAATATTGGTCTCCTTGAGTCAAGCAAGACTCCTCTGTCAGCAACAGCTACACCTCACCTGCCTGGAAATACTGTGCAGCAGTGGCAGCCATATGTCTGTATATCCCAAATCTAATTGGCTATTAGCTCTCTCCTTGGAGGAATAATTCATGGCTGATGCCACAAGCTTACATCCTCTAGTGGTTAGGAGATGTTATAAGCCACAGTAAGACCTTGTCATCTTTTACAGAAAAAACATAATTCATGGATTAGCATACCATCCAAACATCTGTGTCTATACCAAAGTAACCTACCATAATAATTAGTACTGTTTAAATACCTATATATCTAATTGCTTGTGCTTCATTAGTAGGATTGAAAGGTTATTCCTGGACAAACTGTCAACCCATGAAAGGAAACAGCCTGAACTGATCAGAGTCCAAAACGATATATTCAGAGAAAGTAGACTGTTTTGCTTCTCGTCCACCTGTGCCCCTTTTCTAAGCCTAGGGAACAATCTGTGGAAGAGGGGGCGTGGTAGAATGTAAGGGCTGTGATTGGGGTGAATGGTGAAACTACAGCAATATAGACTGGACACTTATTTGATCAACATGATTGTACATACAAGCCCCTCTAGCTGGATGGTGGGAGCCTTGGGCCGTGTAGGTTTGGGAATAGCTGCTTGCAAATTGGTTTTACATGAAGGATGCTTGTACTTATAACTTATTACTTATTGTTAAAAAATGAAATAAAAAGTTAAATTACAAAAAATAAAAAAATAAAAACGGTCTGGTGTTGGAGGATACGTAGGCATATTTTAGAGTAATATAAATTTAAAAAGGAAAAATGTGAATCCTTAAATATGATATGGAAATGACAGTTTGTGTACAGATTACATAACTTTAGTAGAGGTGTGACATATATATATCATAATAACTGTATAAAGTAAATACCATTCTGTCCTTAGTTAGTGGATGATGGCTAACTAGGGACAGAATGGCATTATATAAATACAACATATATGTGTGTGTGTGTGTGTGTGTGTGTGTGTGTTGAAGCAATACAGATTGGAGCAAACAACAGCAGAGGAACCAGGACAGGGAACCCATTGAAACAGTGAAGTTCCCCCAAGGACAATAGTCCTCTGCTTTGAAAAAATTTTGAAAACAATGAGAAAAAGATACAGGGATCTTTTGGCAGGGTGCATGAACTCAGATGGGGTAGGGGGGGTGGAAGACAAGATGAGTCTAGATTGAACTGAGAAATGATGTATGAAATGCACATAGCTTCAATAAAAAGTAAAAAAAAAAAAGATCTAGTGTTCGATATCTGTCAGTAAAGTACTTGCCTTGAAAGCAGGAGGACCTCTGTTTTACACTAGAAGTTCTTGAAGAAAACAACAGTCTGGTGCAGCACCAGTTTGTAGCCCAGGAGTAGAAACTGGAGACAAGAGGTTTCTGAGCCTCTCTGGCCAGCCAGCCTAACCTACTTAGTGTGTTCCAGCACTCTGACCACCCCACATACCCCACTATCTACTACTGCCATCCTTGGATAACTAGGGACAGAGTGGTATTTACTTTATACAGTTATTATAAAAATTGAATAAGTTAATACATATGAAATATTCAGAACAAAATCATAGTGAATAATTTGTAGGTGTTGTTAGTATCATCATCATCAATTTTGCAATAAATTGATGGAACATAATTTAAATGAAAATTAAAAATCACATGATTATAGGAAAAGCAGTCCTTTAAAATCAGCTTTATGAGGGAAATATGGTGACAGATATCTGTATTCACAGTACTTCCGAGGTATTTGAGAGGTAGAGGCAGAAAGATGAGGAGTTCAATGCCTACCTTAAGTACATAGTGAATTCAAAGCCTACAATGGCTTCATGAGACCCTGTCTCAAAGTAAGCAAACAAAAAGTAAAGCTTCAGAAACAATTCAATTTGCTTTTACCCTCCTACTATTAAACTGCCATAAACCAGGAAAAATTTAGAACTTGGTAATCATTTCATTCCACTTGGTGATTTTTGTTTGTCATTATTTATTTTTAAGCTTTTTTAGTCTTTTTGAGACAGGGTCTCTCTGCAGCCCCAGCTGGCCTGGAACTCACTACATAGATCAGGCTGGCCTTGAATTCACAGAGATCTGCTTGCCTTTGCCTCCCGAGTGCTTTCAGTTTTTAAATTTTCCTTATTTTTCAATCTCCTTCTTCAGGGGTTTAAATTTTTTGTTGTAGAGACCTTTGGTATATTTGGTTAGGTTTGTTCCCAGGTATCATATTTTTGAGGTTATTGTGAGTGGGAAGGTCTCCTTGTATTCCTTCTCCACATGTTTATTGTTGGTGTAAAGAAAGGCTACTGATTTTTCCAGTTTGATTTTGTAGCTCAACACTACTAAAACTCTTAATCGTTTCTAGAAGTTTTTTTGTAGAGTTTTTAGCATCCCTTAGGTAAACTATCATATCATCTGCAAAAAGGGATAGCATAACTTCTTCTTTTCCTATTAATACTCCTTTAATTTCCTTCTCTTGTCTTATTGCACTAGCAAGTATTTTGAGCACTATGTTGAAGAGGAGTGGTGACAGGGGGCAGCCTTGCTGGGTTCCCACCTTAAAGAGAAATAGTTCCAATTTTTCGCCACTTAGGATGATGTTGGCAGTGTGTTTGCTATATATGGCTTTGATCATGTAGAGGAATTTTCCTTTCAGTCCTATTCCCTCTAGGACTTTAAACATGAAGGGATGCTGGATCTTGTCAAAGGCTTTTTCTGCATCAATTGAGATGATCATGTAGTTTTTGTGTTTTAGTCCCTGAAAAAGGAGATTAAAAATGACATCAAAAGATGGAAGGACCTTCCATGCTCATGGATCAGGAAAATTAATATAGTAAAAATGTCCATTTTACCCAAACTGATATACAGATTCAACATAATCCCAATCGAAATCCCTAAAAGCTTCTTCACAGACTTGGGGAATAAATCGTTAAATTCATATGCAGAAACAAAAGATCACAAATAGCTAAAGCAACCCTGAGTGAAAAATGCAATACAGGGGGGATTGCCCTACCAGACTTCAAACTATATTACAGGGCCATAGTCATAAAGACAGCCTAGTACTGGCACAAAAACAGACCCATTGACCAATGGAACAAAATTGAAGATCCAAATTTGAGCTCATACAATTTCAGCCACCTCATATTTGACAAAGGGGCAAAAAACCTTCAGTTCAGGAAGGTTAGCATCTTTAGCAAATGGTGCTGGCAAAATTGGATCACCATCTGTAGAAGAACAAAATTAAACACCTACCTCTCACCCTGTATGAAAATAAACTCCAAGTGGATCAAAGATCTCAACGTGAAGCCTGAAACCCTGAAGGTGATAAAAGAAAAAGTTGGCAACAACCTTCAAGACATAGGTGTAGGAGGAGACTTTCTAAACCAGACAGCAGCCGCACAGGAAGTAAGGTCAACAGTTGACAAGTGGGACCTCATCAAACTCAAAAGCTTCTGTACAGCGAAAGAAACAATCAAGGAGGTGAAGAGAAAACCTACAGAGTGGGAAGAAATCTTTACCAGCAACACATCTGACCTAGCATTAACGTCAAGAATATATAAACTACTCAAAAAAACAAAGAAGTAAGAAGACAAATGACCTACTCAAAAGATGGAGTAAAGAGCTGAACAGAGTCTTCACCAATGAGGAATTAAAGATGGCTGAGAAACATCTTAAAAAGTGTTCATCATCAATAATTAAGGAAATGCAAATTAAAACCACTTTCAGATATCATCTTACTCCAGTGCGGCTAGGTAAGATCAAGAAAACAAAAGAAAACAGATGCTGGAGGGGTTGTGGGGAAAGGGGAACACTCATCCACTGCTGGTGGGAATGTCAACTTGTACAACCACTATGGAAAGTAGTGTGGAGAACCCTTAAAAGACTTGGAATGAGCTTACCACCTGACCCAATCATACCACTCCTGGGTATATACCCCAAGGACTCATCCTACCGCAAAGATATAAGCACATCCATGTTTATTGCAGCTCTCTTCACAATAGCAAAGAGCTGGAACCAACCCAAATGCCCCCTCAACAGACGAGTGGATGACAAAATGTGGTACATTTACACAATGGAGTGCTATTCAGCAGTAAAGAAGGATGGCATTATGAACTTTGCAGGTAAATGGATGGAGCTCAAAGTCATTATGCTGAGTGAGGTGACACAGTCCCAGAAAGACAAATGGAGAATGGTTTCCCTCATTTGTGGATGCTAACACCAAATCCCCCAGATGAAAGGCAAGCTGAACGACAGTATGGTTATGCTTTTGTTTATCTGAAAGCAACTATGTTGTTATAATGTGAATCTCTCAATGGGCTCTAGAATCCACCCACCAATTATTTTCATACTCTGTAATTACTCTATATGGGTGGAGAGTACGTATCCATATTTTAGAATGATATGAAATTTTTTGAGGAAAATGTGAATTCCTTAGCATTATAAAATTTTTTTTTAAAGATGCAGGACAGTTACGGCAGAATGCATGATCTGGGATGGGGTGGGGTGGGGTGGGAGGAAGGGATAGGGGAATATGCCTGAACAGTAATGAAAAATGATGTATGAAATACATAAAACATCAATAAAAAATGTAAAAAAAGAAAATAAAAGTTTTTTATTTGGTTAAATCTTTAAAATTTTTTTCCTTATTTTTGAAATATTCATACATTCATAATATGGAATGTTTATGTTTGTTTGTTTGCTTGTGATACAGGATCTCATGTAGTCCAGGCTGTCCTGCAAACTCTGTTAACCAGGCTGGCCTTGAACTGCTGATCCTCCTGCCTTAGCCTTCTAGTATTACAGACATGAGCCACCACACCAACTGGACCGAGTGATCTTAAAAAAAATCACTCCCAACCCTTATAGTTTATTCATAGGCCAGTTAAAACCTTAAAAATAATTACTTGAAAGTATAATACATTGAAATGTATGGGTCCACATAGCACCAGTATTAAGACAATGAAATATGGCAAAACTGAGCCATTTTCAAACTTACTGTCCTTTTACTAACTCTAGAAGATAATTTTTCTATTTCACCATCTAGAACTTATGTAATATAGTCCTCCTAACATCTTTCAGATTCTATAGCATTACATCTTTAGAATTGCTCTTAGTCCAGGAGGCTGAACGCCAATTACCTAATTACATAGAAGTGCATTGAAAGTACTTCTTTGGGGCCCAAGGTGAGAATAGAGGGTAGCTAGTCTCATGAGGACTTAATTCACAAATTTAGTTCAGTAAACATACGTCTGAAGGTCATAATATTGTTATAAGTGAAGTTGGTATCTAAGAGAAAGCAAAAATGTCCCTTTGAAATTTAAATTGTGTAATAAAAACACAGTTCCTTTGCTGTTGCTAACAACCCTCCCTAACTTTTGTTCCAGGGAATCAGTGCCCTCTTCTGGCCTCCCTGGGCATTGCATGACACTGGTACAATTACACACATGCAGGCAAAATACTCATACACATAAAATACAATTTTTTTTTTAATATTGTCAGTTGCTAATTCAAGCCCCATCTTATTCCCTATAGACAACTAATAATATTTCCAGTCTTGTTTCCCATTTCTTTCTCATGTGGGACGACTATTCAAACAATATAGTTTCTTTTGTTGTTTATGCTTTCCTTTTTTATCACTGGTGTCACTTTTTTCCTTTGGCCAACTACCTTCCATTTATGTCAACTAGAATTATATTATTTTTTATATTCTTTTAAAAATATTTCATTGATTTATCAATCACAATGTATTAGGATCTTATTTGGACACCCTCACACATCTTGACTCTCAACATACTACTTTGCACCTCAGAATTCTTTTGTTGTTGTTGTTGTTGTTTTTAAGATCTGTCTAATCTAATTTGTTTTTTTTAATTATTTTTAGGTTATCATACACAGTAATGGGTTATTTCATCACAGTTTATTGATGCATATGTGTTCATTCATTCCCCATTCAGTGTTTTCAAATTCTGTCTTAAACCTCATCCATCATATTAAATCTATCTTCCTTGGCATTCTTATGTTGTTTTTTTCTTGTTTACTTAATTTTCAGTCTGTTTATTTGTGTTTATCCTCCTACCAAGTCAAAAGTGTCCTGAAGACAGAGATGGTTCTATGTATATATTCATTCTCCATAACACCAGGTTTCACTGTACACAGAGATGTTTTAAACATTGTTTATTGAATTGATTTCAAAAAGAGGTAAACTGGTTGTGGAATTTGGGGCTCACACACTTATTGGAGTCACGAAGGCAACATGGCTTCATACAAATGACTATATCTGCCTCCAATACTTATGCTGCTCCATTTCATTATGTGATAGAAAGAGAAAAACATGCTTGAATACTCTTCTTAATTTAAGTTGTCTGAGCTGGGCATGGCACTGCACACCTGAAATCCCATCATGTGAGAAACTAAGGTAGGAGAAGTTGGAGGGCAGCCAGTGCTACATAGAGAAGTCTTGGCCAGTCTATGCATGAATGAAACTTCATTACCAAATACCCCAAGCAAACAAAAAGAAAATAGACTGACAGACTATGTGATATATCAACTAACTCAGCTTTCTTATTTTTCCTTTCTTTTCTTCTTCTGTCTTCTTTCTTCCTTCCTTCTCTCTTTTCTCTCTCTCTCTCTCTCTCTCTCTCTCTCTCTCTCTCTCTCTCTCCTCCTGTTTCTTCCAACAGAATCTCACTGTGTTACCCTGGCTATGTAGATCAGGCTAGACTCAGACTTCAAGAGATCTGCCTGCCTTTGCCTCCCAAGTCCTGGGACTAAAGGTGTATGCCACCACACCCAGCCTGACTCAGTTTTAAATTATGGTAAACTGTTAGGTCCAGATACCAATGGTTCCAATTTTTGCATAATAATTTGTGGTAGTTACTGCCCCAAGTATTACATTGGCTGACTGGGTTCAGCAAGTCACTGAAATGCTTGTTTCTTAGGGGAATTTTCTCCATTTCTGATACTCTGTAAAGTAGGCAGTACTTAGCTAAATGTCCCATGTCATGGTACATATACAAAACAATATTCTTTATAATTTACTACAGTAAAAAGAGGAGGATTCAAATAGTCAGAGATAAACTTGGCTCGGGGTATCCTGACCACTTCAAGAGCTTAAGGAGAAATCAAATATTCAGCAGGCCTGCAACTTGCTCCTAATTACATATTCCCTAGCTTAGTATTTGAGAAGCTCTGTCACCTATTACAGAATGGTAGCATGCTAGTCACATCCAGATTGAATGTGGAGACAATATTGGTTGAAGTTGGGGGGTAGAAGGGACAGTTAGGAACAAGGCTGGATAAGTAAAACTTTCAATGAGTTCCTAAACCCCTAGTCACTAAAAGGTTTAGTGACTATTTACCTCTGTCAAATGAATGCAGGTCTAGGTCATTGTAAGTATTCAGATATATAGTGAAATTGGCAGTAAAATAAATAAGAGAAAGGAGAAAAAAATAGAAGAGGTAAGTAAAGAAGTCATTCCAGAAGAATCATGGCTGTGCTACAGCCAAAACAAGTTCTGCAAGTTTAACACAATAATATTAAACTTATAAACCACACAAGACTAATAAGAGGACACAAATAAAAGTGAAATGCACATTTCTCTTCACAAAGACAATAGTTAACAAGAGAAGCCTAGAGCAAATAGGTGGCTATTTTACTGCTTTCCTTCAGCAGATTATTAAATAAAATAACACTCCTAGGAGTCTAAGCATTAGGAATTATATTGTTGTGAGTTCTTTGGAGCTTCTCCACTCCATCTTTATCTCGAGTTTATTTTCAAGGAAAATGTGATTTTTGAAGTTGATTTTAGAAAGTCAGGTCAACTTTGCACTAAAGGTCAGACTGAACATCACTATAAAATGTGCCTGACCTTTTCCACCTTGCTCAAGTAGAAATTTTGCATATCCATGAAGTGAAAGTTCAGAAAGGGTCTTTGGGATAACTGTAGGTTGTTTATGAGCTCTCAAAATGAAATTACTGTGGTTTGAATGTACTATGTCACTCATAATCTCATTTTTAACTCTTGTTTCTCAGGTGGTGATTCTGGTTTTGGAGGTTGTAGAACTTTTGGTGCATGAGGTCTAGCTGGGAGATGTAGGGTATGAAAGGTGGGTCACTTTTGGATTTGTCCTGAACTATCTGTTTTCCTATGAACTGCTGTAAACTTCCACTACTGTAGATGTACATGATCCAGACAATATACTTTCCTCAACCATGAAACTGTGAGCCCAAATAAATCCTTCCTCTATTAAGTTGTTTCTGTCAGGTATTCTGCCACAATGACAAGGAGGTAACCAATGCAAACATGAATACATCCGCATTGCTGTATTGCCCTCTGTGGTGAATGCAAACAAAAGCACCAGTTAACAAAAGCCATATCATCCCTTTCATTTCACAAATCAATCTTTTCCCAATCACTGAGATGAATGAGACATAAATTTTAGGCTTTCAAAGACAGAACAGTGATCAATTACTCACCATAACCATGCTGGCATTTCTAAAGGTTGTAAGTAGATTAGGATATCAGATTGGCTCTTCTGTCTGGTTTGATAGATCAGTTGAGTCACAGAGCCAACAAATTTGATAGATTCTTTTCACCTCACTGACAAAATTGATTTGTTATTTTGGTATCAGTAAACTCAGCATCAGTATTATCAGGAATTCTTTCTCGTGGGCACCTTGTACACACAGTTCCTTATACAAAGAGAATGAAGTATGTTTAGAGAGTGTGTGGCTTTGTAGTATGCATTTACAAAAATACTTAATCAAATATGCACCTTAATGTGACATCAAATTGTATTTTACTGAATTTAGTCTCATATATATATATATATGTCAATATATATATATATATATATATAATTTAAATCATCAGATCATTAATATGAACATTTCCACATTAACTAATAGTCCCCGAAGATTACATGTGGTTAATATAAAAGAGATTCCACAACAGTTTATCATAACTAGCTGAGACCTAACTTGCTCATGAGGCATGGGAGAATGGGGGATTCTGTTTTTGTTCTTTTAGACAGGTTCACACAGACTGGACTGGAAATCAGTATCCAGTTCAAGCTGGCCTTGATGCTCCTGTCTTAGCCTCCCAAATCTTGGGCTTACAAGTGTGATCCAGCATATCTGAATTGCCTCAATTCTTTGTATTCAAGGGTATTATTGATTATGACACAGAGCAGATCCATTAATAATTTCTTATTGCTTAAAAACTGGAAAACATTAGTGGTAGAGTATAGTTCTCTGAAGAACTGAAAGGCTGTACTATTTCTGTTTAAAATGTAGTAGAATGCAGTTCTCATTTTTCATATTTTTAACAGTAGAACAAGGGAAATAACATGTATAACAATATTTTATCTTACCAGCTATGTGGACTATCTATTGTTAGATGCTACAGAATTTTTTTAAAAATAATATGACAGCCCATGCTACCTAAAGCAATCTAACTATTCAGTACAATTCCAGGAATAGGCCTTGTAGAAATAGAAAAAAAATCATAAATCCATATGGAATTTCAGGGAACTCTTGATTGAGCGCCAAGAAATTCTTGAAAATAGCAAGGCTGGAGTCTTTATATATACAAATCTCAATATATATAATATATATATGTATATATATATAACAGAATGGTAATTAACAGAATGTGTTATTAGCATAATTCAGACACATTCACCAATGGTACAAAACATAGAATCCAGAAATCTCTCTCTCTCTCTCTCTCTCTCTTTCTCTCTCTCTCTCTCTCTGTGCGCATGTATGTGCCAAGACCACACAATGGTGAAAAGATAGTCTTTTCTGATTCCTTGATGGTGTTATGAAGATTGGATATTCACACAAAAAGAATGAAATTGGACCCTCACTTTATACTGCACACAAAAGTTAACGATTTAGTATTAAGCACCTCCACATTTGTATCCAAATTATAAAATGCTTATAGAGTAAAACACAGGGGCAAATCTTGGAAGAAAACAAAACAGCAGATTTGCCAATGATTTCCAGGATATGCCATCAAAATGCAGGCAACAAAAGCAAGAAAAAAATAGACAAGCAAGGCTTCATGTCAAAATAAGTATGAATCAGAGTGAAAATATAATCTATGAAATATGAGGCAGAAGTTAGAAATTGTATGTCAGATAAAGGTTTATCATTCCAAATAAAGAACTAGCAGGAATTGGTGGCATAAGCCTATAATACTACCCCTCAAGAGAGATGAAGAATAATAAATTTGAGGCATTCTGGATTATAAAGTAAGTTCAACTCCACCATGGAATAAAGTATTGTCACGACATTATCCCCCACAAAAATCTTCTTACAGCTCAACAACAACATCGACAACAGCAACCACAAAACAGGCAATCTGATAAAAAAAAAAAATACTCAAATGCCCTAAGAGGTATTTCCTTAAAGAAGACCAGACACATCCAAAAAGTACATGAAAGGTCATTGAAAGTCATCAACCATCAACCAAAAAATTCACATAAAATTTGCAGTGAGGTGTCACCTCACATTAGGATGACCAGCAGGAAAAAAGTAGTTGCCATATGTAGGAGAAATCAAATCCTTGTCACTGTTGATAGACATGTAGAATTGTGCCAGGCGTGGTGGTGCACGCCTTTAATCCTAGCACTTGGGAAGCAGAGGCAGGCAGATCGTTGTGAGTTCAAGGCCTACCTGGTCTACAGAGTGAGTTCCAGGACAGCTGGGGCTACAGGGAGACCCTGTCTCGAAAAGACAAAAAAAAATAAATAAATAAATAAATNAAAAAAAAAAAAAAAAAAAAAAAAAGAAAGAAATGTAGAATTGTGTAGCTACTAGGGAAAACTGAGTAGGAGGTTCTTTAAAAAAATTACCATATTACCCAGGAGTTCTATTTCTGAGCATATATTCAAAATAACTGGAAACAGGTTCTCAAGGAGATATTTGCATACCCGTGTTAATTGCAGCATTATTCACAATATTCAAGAGATAGAATCAGTCTAAGTGTCCAATAATATATGATTGGATAAAAGAATTATGATATGAGTGTGGTAGAATAGTATTTAGTCTTAACAATGAAGGAAATCTTATCACAAATTACTATACAGATGGCCCTGATGGCATCATGGTAAGTGAAATAAGCCAATAATAAAAAGACAAATATCGTATTATTCCACTTATATGAGACATATCATGTATAATAATTTCCACTTATCCATGGGATATACATTGCTAGACCCTCAATGGATGCCTGATATCTAACATGGTACCTAACCATATACATACTCTTTATTCCTATGCATACATACCTATGATAAAGCTTAATTTATAAATTAGGTGCACTCAAACCATCAATAAAAATTAAATAAAAAAATAGATGTGCTAGTCTGAAGAAGGAAGTTTGGTGAGCAACGAATGAAATTATAGATCAGAGATTTCTGAACATGTATGTATAGAAGATTTTGACACTCTTAGTCTGGGTTAGAGGTGACAACCACAATTTTAATTATCTCCATGGGGACTGAGATATATCAACAAAATTAAGAGGCTTCCCAAAATAACAGCAGAAGTCCCTTAGGACTTTAAGTTTTATAATTATTTAAAAGACTCTTTTTGGAGCATTCTTTTTCTTTTCAAATAAACACTCAACATTTCCTTAAAAAAATAAATAAATAAATTAGGTGCACTAAAAGATTGTTTAAAAAATTTGTTTTGTTTTTGAAAGAAGGTTTCCCTATGTTCCCCTGATTGGCTTGAAATTCATTATGAATACCAGGCTGGGGTTGAACTTGCATTGATCCACCTCTGCCCCCCAAGTGCCTGGATACAATAAGGGAATAACAGCAACAATATAATGAAGCACTCATAATCACATTATACTGCAGTTGAAATTGACAGAATCACTCTTATACATTAGGACCATTATTTTTTAATTATTTAATTTATTTTGTCTTTTTTTAATTTTTTTATGTGTATGAGTGTACTGTCTGCATGTAGGTTGGTGCAACCGTGTCATGCAATGTACATGCAAGCATGTAGAGGTCAGAAGCTGGCATCAGATTCCCCTGGAACTGGAGTTCTCCTGAAATTGGAGTTTCAGACAGTTCTTGGCCGCCATGTAGGTGCTGGGGCTTGAACCCAGGTCCTCTGCAAGACCAGTTAGCGCTCTTAACCGCTGAACCATCTCTCCAGCCCTAGGACTATTATTAAGTAACACAGAGGTTACTTAAACACAGTACAACAGTTAGTCTGTTAACTGAGACTACTCCTATCATGTGAGATTAATGATGATGTACCTTTATGTTATGATAGCATGAGATGGCACAAGATTTCACAATATTGCTGACTGATATACAGCTCAAAATGTATGTGTTATTATTTCTGGAAATCTCTATTTACAATTTTGAATTATGGTTGACTATAAATAATAGAAAACATAAAATAAACAAGGATAAGAGAGAAGTACTCTAGTGAAAAATCACATAATCAGAAAGTAGATTTGGGGTTGTTAAGAGTAGGGGAGTCAAGAGCTGTTAATCTGAGCACACAGATTTTCAGTTTTACAAAATGAAATCTTCTAGAGACATGATATACAACCCCAATGTGAATATAATTAACTGTTCTGAACTGCATTCCTAAAATGGTCGAGGGCTCAAGAAGTGACTCAGTTTTTAAAGATGCTTGTCTTGTTGATGTCCATTTTGATGTATTTTAAAAAAGCTTTATTCTTTCTCATACCTCTTAGGTCTGAAGACAGTAGAGACATAAACTTCGGGCTATATCTATAGTAATATCAGTCAATGTGATATTATTTTTATTAACAAATAACCCACCTTGACTTACATATAGGGATTTGGTGCTAGGATCCACAAATGAGGACATTTGTTTTTCTGAGACTGTGTTACTTCACTTAGCATACTAGCTTCTAATTCCATCCATTTACCTGCAAAATTCATGTCATCTTTCTTTACCACTGCATAGAACTCCATTGTGTAAATGTACAACATTTTCATTATCCACTCATCAGTTGAGAGATACTTGGGTTGCTTGCATGTACATGCTATATAATTTAGGAATGTAAAATTAAATGTCTTTTTACCTGCATGCAACTTTATTGTCAAACCGTGAATCCCTAAATGTGTTTTGGAATTAACCTATAGCTTATTTTCAGACTTTGTAAACATGGTATATTTGTGGAGTGTATAGGTGTATATTTTGGAGTAATATAAAATTAAATAAAACACTAACAACAAAAATGACTCATTCAAAGATCAGACCAAAATAGTAAACTTCTGCATCAAAATAGTTATAAAAGACTGAGAAAAAGATGTAAGACAGGACTTAACACATATGGCGGAATTCATGCCTTCTGGCGGGGATAGGGAGAGAATGATGGGGGAAGGGGTCTAAATTGGATTAAGAAATGTTGTATGACAAGTACAAACGCTCAATAAAAATTTAAGAGAAAAAAAGATGCTTGTCTTGCAAGCTTGCAACCTAAGGTGATGCCCAGACCCTCCTTAAAGATAGAAGAGAGCCCACTCTGGCTTCTGTATATATGCTGTGGTATACACATGAAACCCACCCCCACTTCCCTATCTCAGTATACATGCTGTGTATACACATGCACCCCACCCCCACTTCCTTATCACTGTATACATGCTGTGGTAGACACATGCACCCCACCCACACTTCCCTATCTCAGTATACATACTGTGTATACACATGCACCACACCCACACTTCCCTATATCTCTATACATGATGTGGTAGACACATGCACCCCACCCCCAATTCCCAATCTCTGTATACATGCTGTGATATACACATGCACCCCACCCCCACTTCCCTATCTCTCTATGCATGCTGTGGTAGACACATGCACCCCACCCCACTTCCTTATCTGGGTATACATGCTGTGGTATACACACGCACCCCACCCCCACTTGCACCCCAC
This sequence comes from Rhizomys pruinosus, assembly GCA_009823505.1. Lineage (NCBI taxonomy): Eukaryota > Metazoa > Chordata > Mammalia > Rodentia > Spalacidae > Rhizomys > Rhizomys pruinosus. The sequence goes on along the minus strand of VZQC01006220.1, from coordinate 101,524 downwards.
TGTAGACACGTGCACCCCACCCACACTTCCCTATCTCTGTATACATGCTGTGGTATGCACATGCACTCCACCCACACTTCCCTATCTCTGTATACATGCTATGGCATACACATGCACCACACCCACACTTCCCTATATCTCTATACATGATGTGGTATGCACATGCACCCCACCCCCAATTCCCAATCTCTGTATACATGCTGTGATATACACATGCACCCCACCCCCACTTCCCTATCTCTCTATGCATGCTGTGGTAGACAGATGCACCCCACCCCACTTCCTTATCTGTGTATACATGCTGTGGTATACACACTCACCCCACCCCCAATTCCCTACCTCTGTATACATGCTGTGGTAGACACGTGCACTCCACCCGCACTTCCCTATCTCTGTATACATGCTATGTCATACACATGCAACCCACCCGCACTTCCTTATCTCTGTATACATGCTGTGTATACACATGCACCCCACCTCCACTTCCTTATCTCTGTATATATGCTATGGTATACACATGCACCCCACCCACACTTCCCTATCTCTGTATAAATGCTGTGGTATGCACATGCACCCCACCTCCACTTCCCTATCTCTGTATAAATGCTGTGGTATGCACATGCACTCCACCCCCACTTCCCTATCTCTGTATACATGCTGTAATAGACACATGCATCCCACCCCCACTTCCTTATCTCACTATATATGCTGTGTATACACATCCACCCCACCCCCACTTCCCTATCTCTGTATATATGCTATGGTATACACATGCACCTCACCGCCACTTCCCTATCTCTGTATATATGCTGTGGTAGACACATGCACCCCACCGCCACTTCCCTATCTCTGTATATATGCTGTGGTAGACACATGCACCCCACCTCCACTTCCCTATCTGTCTATACATGCTGTGGTAGACACATGCACCCCCCCACTTCCCTATCTCTCTATGCATGCTGTGGTATACACATGCACCCCACCTCCACTTCCCTATCTCTGCATACATGCTGTGGTAGACACGTGCACCCCACCCCCACTTACCTATCTGTCTATACATGCTGTGGTAGACACGTGCACCCCACCCCCACTTACCTATCTGTCTATACATGCTGTGGTAGACACATGCACCCCACCTCCACTTCCCTATCTCTGTATACATGCTGTGGTAGACACATGCACCCCACCCGCACTTCCCTATCTCTGTATACATGCTGTGGTAGACCCATGCACCCCACCCCCACTTTCCTATCTCTGTATACATGCTGTGGTATACACATTCACCCCACCCACACTTCCCTATCTTTGCATACATGCTGTGATATACACATGTACCCCACCCCACTTCCCTATCTCTGTATATATGCTGTGCTATACACATGCACCCCCCCCACTTCCCTATCTCTGTATATATGCTGTGGTAGACACATGCAGCCCACCCCCACTTCCCTGTCTCTGAATACATGCTGTGGTAGACACATGCACCCCACCCCCACTTCCCTATCTCTGCATGCATGCTGTGGTAGACACATGCACCCCACCCCCACTTCCCTATCTGTCTATACATGCTGTGGTAGACACATGCACCTCACCCCCACTTCCCTATCTCTGAATACATGCTGTGGTAGACACATGCACCCCACCCCCACTTCCCTATGTCTGTATATATGCTGTGTATACACATGCACCCCCCACTTCCCTATCTTTGCATACATGCTGTGTATACACATGCACCCCACCCCATTCCCTATCTCTGTATACATGCTGTAATAGACAAATGTACCCCACCCCCACTTCCCTATCTCAGTATACATGCTGTGTATACACATGCACCCCACCCCCACTTCCCTATCTCTGTATATATGCTATGGTAGACACATGCACCCCACCCCACTTCCCTATCTCTGTATATATGCTGTGGTAGACACATGCACCCCACCCCCACTTCCCTATCTGTCTATACATGCTGTGGTAGACACATGCACCCCACCCCCACTTCCCTATCTGTCTATACATGCTGTGGTATGTACATGCACCCCACCTCCACTTCCCTATCTCTGTATACATGCTATGGTATACACATGCACCCCACACGCACTTTCCTATCTCTGTATACATGCTATGGTATACACATGCACCCCACCCCCACTTCCCTATCTCTGTATATATGCTATGGTATACACATGCACCCCACCCCCACTTCCCTATCTGTCTATACATGCTGTGGTATGCACATGCACCCCACCTCCACTTCCCTATCTCTGTATACATGCTATGGTATACACATGCACCCCACATGCACTTTCCTATCTCTGTATACATGCTATGGTATACACATGCACCCCACCCCCACTTCCCTATCTCTGTATACATGCTGTGGTATACACATGCACCTCACCCCCACTTCCCTTTCTCTGTATACGTGCTGTGGTATACACATGCACCCGAACTCCACTTCCATAACTCTGTATACAAGCTATGGTATACACATGCACCCCACACCCACTTCCGTATCTCTGTATACATGCTGTGTATACAAATGCGCCCCACCCCACTTCCCTATCTCTGTATACATTCTGTGGTAGACACATGCACGCCACACCCACTTCCCTATCTCTGCATATTTGCTCTGATATACACATGCACCCCACCTCCACTTCCCTATCTGTGTATACATGCTATGGTATACACATGCACCCCACCCCACTTCCCTATCTCTCTATACATGCTGTGTATACACATGCACCCCACCTCCACTTCCTTATCTCTGTATACATGCTATGGTATACACATGCACCCCCCACTACCCTATCTCTGTATGCATGCTGTGTTATACACATGCGCCCCACCCCCGCTTCCTTATCACTCACTCTCTCTCTTTTTCTTTCATACACACAGGAATAAAACACATTTTAAAAAGTGGTTGAGAAGTTGTATTTTTTTGAATCTTTTAATAATTTAACAAATAATTTCTAGATTTCTAGGATATAATTGCATTCTCCTATTGCCATGAATTATGCAGCTGAGTTGCCAACATTTGTGGAAATCACAGGGGTCATCAAATCTGTGTGAGATTTGACCTGGGAAACTCACCTGCGTGATCATGATCTTTTTAAACATTTATTTTATTTATTTTTTTTTATTTTTTATTTTATGTGTTTGTGTGTTTAAGGGCGAGAGTGATAGAGAGAGGAGAGCAAGAGTGAGAGAGAGAAAGAAACTTCGTGCTACAGTGTTGGTCAGAGAACATCTTTCAGGAGTCAGTCTTCACTTTCTACCATTTGATTCCCAGGGATCAAACTTAAACTGTCAGATTTGGTGGAAAATGCTTTTACCTTCTAAGCCATCTTGCTATAGTACATTTTTAAATCAAATTTAAAAGATATTTTAGAAAGAGTGGTCAGCTTATTTAAAACTATATTTTATTAGAGATTAAATAAATAATTTCCATGGGATGTCATGCTGTCTGCTCCCAAAGTCATTTTAATTAGGTATTTTAAAGGTTCACATCTTTGCATACATTTCAAAAATATTCTATTTTAATATTTAAAATATGACTTAATTGTGACATTTTGCTCAGTCACACGATCTGGGTAAAACTATTTTAGTTCCATACTTTAAGATATTGCAGTTTAAGAGCTACAATGTAGCTCACTCCAAATTCTTCATCTGTATTCTCACTGTATTATTGGCTTCCTGTGTGTTGGGGCTCAGGAGTGCTGTTTTTCAGGAGGTCCACAAGAGATCCTCAGGAGTCTCAAAGGCTCTGTCATTACAAATTAATCATCAGTCACATACACATTATTCTTGAGGTCATAGGATTGAGACCTCACATTCCAGGTTTAGGATGTCATCATGGTGTTTCCACTCAGCTTCTGGTAAATGATGCGTATCATAGGGGACAAAGTCTTTGTTAATCAAAATTAATTTTTTTTCTGAAAAAGAGAGGTCACTATGAACTGTTGAGGCTATACAATAAATGCAGCCGCATTCCCGTTCCAGTAACAACCTCAGCAAGTAACACATTTTACTCTGAGGATATTGGTTTTGCTGTAAATGTTACAAGAAGTTTTCTGGGAACAGCCAGCAAAGCCAGTTTGTAAGCTACATGAGGAAATCAGTCCAGTTGCTCTATAGTCACGCCTTGTGTAAAGTACAAGACAAAATGGCACAGTCATTTCTCTCAGTGACATTTCTCTCATACAACGTTATTTCTACACTGTCATTATAAATGAGAGAAATTTCAGATTTGGCTTAAATGCCCAACTAGTTCCTCAAAGTTTACCTGGGTGTCCTCAGTCAGAAACTCTCCCTCCCCTGAACACAAGAGAATCACAGTGATACCATTTTTAGGGCACTGAGGACATCTTGCTCTGAGTCATAGTTAATTCTACATCTTTCCTCCTATTAGTCCTAAACACTTTAAGAGCATGTGTCATTGAACTGTACATCATCCTTGTATAGTAGGCTATTAATAAATATTCCTTGAATAAATGGATAAGTGGAAAGGACTTTTTAAATTAAATAAAGAAACTTCCTGGGTCTTCATTTGTCTCACCTATGAAATGGAACACTCACAAATATATTTAATCCACATGGAGTTTCTGAGGATCAAATAAGAAGAGGTGAAACTGACCTTTGTGGATGCTCTGTGAGAATCTGTAAGACTTCATGGAGTGATTGATTAGTCGCTTGAAATACAGGCAGAATTTGGAAGATTAGAGATGACCTGAAAGATTCAAAACGAAAGCAGCAGAGTGAACAAAGAGAATGAAAGCAGGAAGGAATAAGTGCAGTTGGCAAATGTACATAGCATATGACCCAGAGGAAGTGAAAATGATTGAGTCTATACTGTGCATGGCTTTGAATGTCGGGATAATTGAGCCAAACCATACTTTTATCTGAATAAAGAGGAGTTTTGGATGAAATTGCAGGGAGTCAGGGGTTAAATGTGATGACTTAGAAATTCACCCTGGACCTATTATTCCCTGACCTTGAATGCTATTAGCAGTTCAGTTAGTCAGTTTAAAATCCAATTATAACAAAAGGTAGTGTTCTAGGAGAAAGTTTTAGTCAAAGATCTTTTCTGACCTTGTAGAAAATAGTTTGGGTATTTGGAGAGGATCTATGTTTTTACCAGAAAGAAAAATCTGAAGTAAAATAGCAAACAACAGACATGTTTCTCTGTTGACTACTGCTTATATGTTTTACCAGGCATTTCCTTATGTTTTATCTTGTTTTACTTTCCATAGATCAGTGCAAATCAAGCCATGTCAAAATATGGCTTAGTCAATGTAAAGGAGATTTTGAGCAAATGGCCTCGAAAAGATTAATGATCAGAAAGATGAAAGAAGGAGGTGACTGAAGTCATTTTCACCCAGTTGCCCAATTTCAGCAGTGGGAGGGATGCATTCCTATAGGGATGATATATATGAACACACACAAGAACAGTTCTTTTATTTGACAGTTTTGAACAATGATATTTTATTTCTTCAGCTCCATTTAATTTCCATAGTCATAAAATGTTTCAGACTAAGACAGTCACTTTAATTGGCTACCACTAAAAACACAGGAAAACAAGAAAAATAAGTTGCTTTAAATGGTCTCTTCCATGCACATATACCCATGCAACACCAGATGCTTGGTATCTACCATCTTCTGCCATTCATCCATTAACTCATCCTGTGCATATGTATAAATCAGCTTTACTCAGTATGAACTAATTTCTCCAAACTAGGCTATACATTATGGTTCTTAAAGGGATGTGAAATTATTTCTACCATATTTACACATATTCTAGAATGGGTCCAGAAAATAAACATATTTTCCTTTATTGACAACTATCTAAATTTTTTTTTAATTTTATTTATTTTTGTATGTGTATGAATGCACTGTTTGCATGTAGGTTTGTGCACTCATGTGTAATGCCGCAGAGGTCAGAAGAGGGTCTCGGATTCCCCTGGAACTAGAGTTCCCCTGGAATTGGAATTACAGACGGTTCTTAGCCGCCATGTGGGTGCTGGGGATCGAACCCGGTCCTCTGAAAGAGCAGTCGGTGCTCTTAACCGCTAGGCTATCTCTCCAGCCCCAAACTTAACAGTATGATGATTGCTTTTTTTAATTTATTGGTAATTTAAAGTAATGCAAACATTACTTTAAAATAAACACATTTTTTTGGTCTTTTCGAGACAGGGTCTCCCTGTAGCCCCAGCTGTCCTGGAACTCACTCTGTAGACCAGGCTGGCCTTGAACTCACAAAGATCCGCCTGCCTCTACCTCCCAAGTGCTAGGATTAAAGGTGTGCGCCACCACGCCCGGCTTAAAATAAACACATTTTTAAAGTCAATATTCTTGAAGCACTCTGATAATCATTAGATGAAATTTTTCTTTGTTAAAGGAAGTGCAAGAATCTCAGAGTTAGAAACTTCTGTTCTGATCATTACAAAGCTCAGTTACTGATGTTTTACTTATTTGCATTTATTTGTGAGTGTGTGTGTGTGTGTGTGTGTGTGTGTGTACATCTTTCCTGACATATTTCTGTAACAACATCTGCGTGAAGGTTAGAAGACAACTTGTGGGGCCTGGAGAGATGGCCTAGCGGTTAAGAGCTCCGACTGCTCTTGCAGACGACCCGGGTTCGATCTCCAGAACCCACGTGGTGGCTGAGAACCGTCTGCAACTCCAGTTCCAGGAGAACTCCAGTTCCAGGGGAATCCTACACCCTCTTCTGACCTCTGCGGCATTGCATGACACGGGTGCACAAACCTACATGCAGACAGTACATTCATACACATAAATAAAAACGTAAATTTAAAAAAATTAATAAAAGAAGACAACTTGTGGGAGTTCTTCTCTCATTCCACCACCTGGGTTCCATGTTTCAAACTCAGGTAGCTGGCTTGGAGTCAAGCACTCTAACCTGCTGAGCCATCTTACTAGCGCTCATTTACCTACCGTTCTCAACCAGGAAAGTGCATTATATTTACTTTTTTAAAAATGCAGTGTAATATTTTGTGATAGAAATTTGATGTCTTACAATATTTTGTTTTTATCTGACACAAGGATGGCTAATGAAAAGAACATTGAATGTGGAAAGAAAATCCTGAGTTACCTTTCAGAATTTCATTTACCAGTCATGTGTACCTTTTCAGTGCTGATGATGAAACCCAGACCATTGTGCACTGTAGGCAAAACTCCACTATTGAGCAACATCCCTAGCTCGTTTCTTTCATTACTCAGTATGAACCAATTCCTCCACATTAGCCCAGGCACTGTCCTCATCCTCTGATGAGAAAAAAATAATGCTGCTTTGCCTACCTCAAGGGGAATTTTAAGAAACAAAAGAAATGATGGTATCAACTGTCTCTGATAAACTACTTGATGCTCTTTAGGTATAAAAGGGAATCTTTTATCTACTTATTCTCCATATCAAGAAGGATTCATCTGTAATAAAGTTAATCTGCTAAAAGTTTTCAAGGACTGTAGAGATAAAAGGAGAAGAGAAATACTTTAAGCGAAAGACAAAAACAATAAAAATACTACAACTAAGCTGGACATGGTGGTGTATGCCTATAATCTCAGCATGCAGAAGGAAGCTTTGAGGCCAGCCTGTGCTACATAGGAAGTTTCAGAACATCCAGGAGTACACAACAAGATCCTGACTCAAAAACAAAAAGGAAGAAAGAAAGAAAAAAAAAAGAAAAAAGAAAGACTGACTTTGGGGAGTAGTAGTGGCAGTGAAGATGGGGGAGGAGATCTAAATGAGATCAAATATATTGTATGTAATTCACAAAAATCAAATTAAAGAAATTAAACACAATATTTTGCCTCTCCCCTTATCCCTGCAAAAAACAAAACTTAAAACTGAATAAAACGGTCTTGTTTACAGGCAGCCCTAAATCGAATATACATTTTAGTCTTTGTTGCACTTTTTAAAAAGTCTAAAAGATTATTACTGATGCTATTTGATTAATCTATACCAGATATCTGAGTGATAGATAGTATAAGTATTCATAACACGGGTTCACAGATAAGGAAATGGGCTGAGCACTGAGAAATGACTCATCCAAGGTTATGGAGCAAAAGGAGTTTGACAATGGAAGGGGCCTTCAGTAGAGACCCAGGAGGAAGGTGTACCAGCCTGTTGAGCACAGAGACAATAAGATCAACTATATTTAGTTCCAGATGGTGTTTTTATTCACTTATTTGCTTTGTGGGGGAGCACATGTTTACCAAAACACCTCTATGGAGGTAAGAATTCAATCTGGGGAACTCGGTTCTCTCCTTACTCCACCTGGAGCTGGAGAACTGACCCTCAGGTCATCAGGGTAGGAATAAAGTGTCTTTTCCCACTGAACCATCACACTGGCCCTACACGGTCTTTTTAGTTCCTCAAAACTCTTGTCCATGAGTTTCCCTCTGAATTTCACACATTCATAAATAGCAGAATTTTGTCTAAGGGTTATAGACAGGCTTCAGGACATCAAATGTGTGTTGTGAGGGGTAGCTCATCCTAGGATCTAGGAAAGGTATTAGAGGTGGACTGAAAGGGAGAAGGTGAAGACTCTTCTAGATGGCACTTAAAAGATATTTTTCAGCCTGAGTAGACTGTAATATCTGTAAGGGCAACACTAGTGTCTGTCTTGCTTGGAAGTGTGTAGGTGCCTAGCATATACCAGATGCTTTATAAATATGTATTCATTGACCTTCAGAATTCTTTGTTACCACTAAATAACCCTCCTACAAGGCTGTTCTAAATGTATTAATTACTCTATGCTTTCTATTCTGCTTGTGGATTCACTTCATCTAAATATAAATGTCTAAGGAAGGGCAAAAGGGTAAAGCTGTTGTTGAATTACAAAAAGGCGCTGTTTTTAAGATATTTTATCCCATACATTACAAGTCTTGGGAGGAGTGGAGAGCCTGAATTTCAGCATCTCTTTCATTATTTGTCTCGACACCTAGGTGTTTTATGCAAACTGAACAGTATGCACCATCAGTACAACCACAATCATCGTTATCCCTTAGCCAATACCCTGTGGAAGCTGCTAGAGTAACTAGGAAAGATAATTTGTTTGTTTATAAAACAGTCCATTTCATATGAACCCTCCTATTTTTGTGCAGTAAATTCAATTACAGCTGGAATCAGTAGCAAGCTGCTTTGTAATATAGAGATAATGGAAGACATACTAAATGCTTCCTGAAAACAGAATTCTTATTTGTTTTATTGTACTTAATGCTGTTTGTTGAGACAGGGTCTCCTGTAGCCCAGGTGGGCCTCAAAGTCCCTATGTATCCAAGGCTATCCTCGAACTCCTGATCTTCTGGCCTCCACCTCACAAGTGCTGGGATTACAGGCTTTCACAATCGCTATCCTGGCCGCTTGTTTTTTAAGACTTGCTCTTAGTACCTCTACTTTCCACATGACTGACTGCATTTTATCTGGAATGTGATTTCTTTTGGTTGCAACAATTTCAGCTGCCCTTCTTGGCTAGGCTTATTTAGTGTCTGATTTTGAAATCCTTTTGAAAATATTAAGCCACCTTCACATTTAAAGAGCTTAGCAGAGAACAAAATTTATGAATTGGAGGCCATGTTTATTACCTTCAACTACTGCAGGAGTTTCATAAATGCAAAGGAAAACTGTTCTGTCATTAAGAGAGGAAAATTTTAATCAAATCATAGAAGTGACACAATGTCAGATGTTAATTCTTTGGAATATTTAAGGGATTTCCCGATGGGATTGATGGCTTGCTGACATAGTGAACTTCCTATCATTTCAGGTGCTTAGGTAGAAGCTGAAGGATTATGTGCTAGGAATGTCTGAAGAGATCTCTTTGTTGTTGTGAACATTGACCTGGAAGTCTTTAAAGTGCCTCCTACCTTTGAGACTCTATACCAAATCCTTCCCAATGGATTTTGTCCCATAGGATTAGTAGTTTTAGAATCACACTGTGAGTGACTATGGTAGATAGTGTTGTACATTCATTCTTTAAAGATACAGATACCTCAATATGTTATTAGGTATGGTATTAGATTAAATATTTCCAAATCTTTAGGTATAATACATGAAAATTTTCTTCCTAAGACATCATTGTATATCATGATTCCATGTTGTTCCTGGTAAGTGTTAGAAGATCCAATAACAACTAGCTGGGAATTAGTAACTTCAAATGATTTTTTAGCAAGCATTTATTTGATTCAAAGTGTATAGCACATGCATGTAAGATTCTTGGGTGTATCTTGGCTTTGGGGCAAGTCACTTGTGATGGAAGTTCAACAATATTCAGACCTAAAATACTTCTGTGTTCGAGGGTTATACAGACTCAACTATCCAAACTATACCATGCCATTCATCCTTTCTCCACCTTTGAGGTCTTTGAAGGGTTATTTATAGCAGAAATAACTGCAAATGTGAACTTGAAGGACAATTATTTTACTAACTAGGCATATAAAACTGGCTGGAGAACACAGCTTATACTGAACAATTAACAAGAGTTTTTCTGTTCTCCCAAGACCCAATTGATAATTAGTCTCCAACAGGCTCCATCATACAAGAAGCTTTAGAGATATGCTTGAGAAGAGGTTAGTTGGCTACAGAAGTCCATGTTTTCTGTTCCTTCTAGGGTCTGGCAACATGGCCCATTTTGCAAAGTACCTGCCATGCAAGCATGAAAGTCTGATTTTGGATTCCCAGTACCCACATCAAAACCCAAATGTTGGGAGCAGAAACAACCTGTGATCTCAGCTCTGAAGAAGTGAAGACTCTCAGATCCCTGGAACTCACAGGCTAGCCATCTTAGCTGAACTGATGAGCTTCAGGTTCAGTGGGAGGACCTGTTTTCAGAAAGAAGGTGTGAAGTGTGGCTGGAGAGTTGGCTTAGTAATTAAGAACACTTGTTGCACTTGTAGAGAACCTGAATTCAATTCCCAACACACACATGGCGGCTCATGAGCATTTGTAACTCCAGTTCCAGTGATTCAGACACCCTCTTCTGGCCTACCCAGACATCAGGCACACACCTGGTACACATACCTACAGACAAAATACTGATAAACATAAAAATTAAAAATCAATAACATTTTTTAAAAGGGCAAAGAGCATTAGACACATGAGGCTGACTTCTGGCTTCCACACATAGGAACACACACATGCATGTCCACTTGCACACATCCACACAAACACATTCATACACAAAAGAATAAAATATAATGAAAGTGAATCCCTACACATTAATATTTATCAATGATTTATTTATTTATTAGCTTAGGTTTTGGAGTTTTGTTGTTTGTTTTTGAGACAGGATCTTACATTGTAGCCCACAAGGGCTTCAAACTTGCATCAATCCTCCTATCTATGCCTCCTAAGTGCTAGGATTACAGAAACTGAGCCAGTATACTGACTTATCAGTGACATTTCCATGCATACTTATCTCACCCACTAGAAACAGGCAGCCAATTATTGCCCTATGTAGATTAGTTAGTGGCACTTCTATTTGTAGATTGTTGTTATGTATGGCATGTATGTGCTAAATATGTATTCTTTTTTTGCTTTTCCACATGTTACAATGTACTGAATAACAATACATTCACAAGGTATGGTAATTTCCTTTCTGAAGGCTTATTTTTATTTTTTATGTATATGAATGTTTTGCCCGCATGGATGTGTATGCACATGTGCATGTCTGGTTCCTACAGATGCCAGAAGTGGGAATTGGATTCCCTGCAACTAGAGTTACAGAGGGTTGTGAGCTGACAAATGGGTTCTGGGAACTGAATCTGGGTCCCTCTGTTAGAGGAGCAATTGATTTTAACTGCTGAGCCATTACACCCCATAGTTTTTATTTAATGTTATTTTCCTGTATTCTTTGAAAATTTCATGTATTTTTTTTATATTAATTTTATTTATTTCTGTATGTGTAGGAATGTACTGCCTGCATGCAAGTTTGTGCACCCGTGTCGTGCAATGCCGCGGTGGTCAGAAGAGGGTCTCGGATTCCCCTGGAACTGGAGTTCTCCTGGAATTGGAGTTTCAGATGGTTCTCAGCCGCCATGTGGGTGCTGGGGATCGAACCCGGGTCC
>VZQC01006220.1:51623-87403 GCA_009823505.1 Rhizomys pruinosus | reverse complement strand
ACTATCACTTATTGTTTAAAAAAATGAAAACAAAACAAAACAAAAAAGCAGAGAAAGATGCAGAAAACTTACGGCAGAATGCATGATCTGGGATGGGTAGGGGTGGGGTGGGGGGAAGGGAAGGGGATATACGCCTGAACTGAATTGGAAAATGATGTATGAAATGCACAAAGCATCAATAAAAAAATGCTAAAAAATAATAAAAATATATTTTTAAATTGCTTAGGTAAGTCATATCATTATGAATAAAAGAACAAGAAATTCCAGCCTTAGGCTTTCAGAATCTCTAGGTATCAGATCCAGGAACTTACATTTTAAGCAAACAACTAACTACCATATTTCTTAGGTACTTTTAACTTTGAGAATCATTGCTTCAAAGAGGTAACATTAGGCTTAGTAAAATCAGGTACATTTCAAAGACCTAGTATAATGGGAAATACATTGACCTGGTAGGAGAAACGTAGGTCAGGTCCTAGCTTCATCATCCATCATCTGGGAAAGTGCTATAGTGTCTGGTCATCATTTTCCTTTTCTGTACAGTTCTGAGAGATTTGATTCAGAGAATAACTAAGATATTCTTCAGCATTAATATTTAAAATTTATACAGACAACATTAATCAGTCTAAGAGATCATAGGACCTAGCACCCACATCCTTAACTGGTGCATAATATCAGCTCAATAAATATTAATTATATGAATGCAAATAGAAAATATGAACTCACAGATATTAAATAGCTATCAAGTGATGAATATATAATGGACATCATGACACTAAGAAAAGCTATTTAGGGCCTGGCTTCGAATTTGTCAGGATAATTATCATTTTTATTCATATTTCCTATTTGGACATTGGGGATTAATATTTGGCTGAACAGCTATAGCTGGATCCAATAAAATTCAAACCTATCTTTTATATGAAGTCTTATTCATTTGACAACTATCCCTTCCTTATAGAAGTTTGCTTTTACTTACTATCTGCCAACTATGTAGCAACAACTCCATGCTATATTTCACTAAATTATATGTATATTTCATAATTCATTTTGTGTATTTAAGACCAAATTTTCAAGGTATGCCAAACTCTTGAAGACTACAGAACACAATCTTTTCTGTATTACCTCAAAGCTCATATAGCTTTGAATAGTAGTTTTTAACAGCTGTTAATCTTTTACTTTTCTAAAGTGCTCTTTATGTTATAAACTTTTTTCTAAAACCAATTTTTCTTTTGGTCTTTTTGATACAGGATCTCCCTTTAGCCCCAGCTGGCCTGGAACTCACTATATAGACCATGCTGGCCTTGAACTCACAGAGATCCGCCTGCCTCTGCTTCCTGAGTGCTGGGGTTAAAGGCATGCACTACCATGCCCAGCTCCTAAAACCATTTTTTAAATTTTCATAATCACAGTGACACAGTGATAGGCAGCCAACGGAGGTACCCTTATTACAATTTCATTGATTAAGAAACTGAAGCTTGGAGCTAGAGAGATGGCTCAGCAGTTAAGAGTACTGGCTGCTCTTAAAGAGGACTGGGGTTCAATTCCTATCACCCACATGGCAGCTAACAGTCTCTCATAACTACAGTTCCAGGGGACCTGAGCCCTCTTCTGACCACTGTGGACATGGCACAATAGGGATGCACTTATACACATGCAGGCAATACATTCATACACATAGAATAAAAATAAATATAAAAGTATTTTTAAATTTTATTTATTAATTTAAAAATATTTTTAAAAAGGAACTAAACCTTAAAGAGTTTACAGTTTGAGGCGGGCTGGAGAGATGGCCTAGTGGTTAAGAGCGCCGACCGCTCTTACAGAGGACCCGGGTTCGATCCCCAGCACCCACATGGCGGCTGAGAACCGTCTGAAGCTCCAATTCCAGGAGAACTCCAGTTCCAGGGGAATCCGAGACCGTCTTCTGAACTCCGCGGCGTTGCACGACACGGGTGCACAGACTTGCATGCAGACAGTACATTCATACACATATAGAAATAAATAAAATTAATAAAAAAAAAAGAGTTTACAGTTTGAACAAAAATGCATGTATGGCAAAGTGCATGAACTGGGGTGGGGTGGGTGGCAGGGAGAGGAGAATGTATTGGAATTGGACTGAAAGATGATGTATGAAATACACCGAACATCAATAAAAATATTAAAAAAGCAAACACATGTCATGGAATGCTGTCCTCCAAATATAATACCCATTGCCATCTTCATCAGAGCAGCTGTTACTACTCAAAAATGATCCTCAAGATCAGGCCTGTAACAGTCCTTCATAGGAAGTAAGAAGGAGGATCAGTTATCTCTTACCTGAGATTCCAGCTACTTTCTTTTTCTTCTTTTTTTTAAATTTTTTATTTATTTCTGTATGTGTATGAATGTACTGTCTGCATGCAAGTGTGTGCACCCGTGTCGTGCAATGCCGCGGAGGTCAGAAGAGGGTGTCGGATTCCCCTGGAACTGGAGTTCTCCTAGAATTGGAGTTTCAGACAGTTCTCGGCCACCATGTGGGTACTGGGGATGGAACACAGGTCCTCTGTAAGAGCCTGTAAAAGCGGTCGGCACTCTTAACCACTAGGCCATCTCTCCAGCCTTCTTCTTCTTCTTCTTCTTCTTCTTCTTCTTCTTCTTCTTCTTCTTCTTCTTCTTCTTCTTCTTCTTCTTCTTCTTCTTCTTCTTTTTGTCTTTTCAAGACAGGGTCTCCATGTAACCCCAGCTGTCCTGGAACTCACTCTGTAGACCAGGCTGGCCTTGGACTCACAAAGATCCACCTGCCTCTGCCTCCCGAATGCTAGGATAAAAGGCGTGCGCCACCACACAGGGCTAGCTACTTTCTTACCTGAGATTCCAGCTACTTCAACCAACACCTCCTAATCAGCTGCGAGTAATTCTGCCCTGGTTGCATATGGTCTCATGGGGCATGGAAGTTTAATTAAAGGGGATCTCTATCTACACAACTATAAAGAAGTCATATATACTGGGGTGAGACTTTTTAGGAGTCAGCATTTTTGGGAATCAGTTTTGTGGTCACCCACACTCCTATAAGTAAACTCTTACCCCTGTTCCTGCAAGTAAACTCCCCAAATTGTCATTGGTTCACCAAGTTCCCCTTGGATGATACTGTTCCCTTGCTCTGCTGCTGGTGACTTATCTAGGATGAATAGAAATTTGTTCATGTTTCTCCAGGAAAAGTACAAGTAATAGTACACATGTCAATATTACACATGACACATCACTTTTATTTCATTCATTTTTTAACAAGGTTTCAGGGACTAGAGAGGTGGCTCAAACTGACTATTGCTGCAGAGGACCGGGGTTCGATTCCCAGCACCCTAGTGGTGGTTAACAATCATCTGTAACTCCAGTTTCAGGAGATCCGACGCCTTCTTCTGATCTCCAAAGACATTGCAAGACAAGGGTGCACTTACACACATGCAGGTAATACACTCATACACATAAAATAAAATTAAACAACAGTGAGTTTCATAGCCAGTCTGTATTGAAACTCACTATGTAGGTCAGGCTGACCTCAAAGTTGAAACAATTCTCCGGCTTGCATTCTGCAGCTTCCAGAGTGCTGAGATTACAGACATGAACCAACATGCTTTTTTTGTTGTTCTATAATATTACAGTATTGTTTTTTATTGAGAAAGAATAGGCTTGGGCATAGCTTTTAGCATGTATGAATTTTCCAAATGAAATCTTTCATCCCCTTTTACTACAAATATTTGCATCAGAAAAGAAAAAAATGGGGGAGATAGGAATACAGCCTAGAATTTTGAAATATTAAAGTTTTATTGCATTTCAAATGATACTGTCTTGGTTTTTCTTTTAAAATTTTTTATTATTAATTTTATTTATTTCTGTATGTGTATGAATGTACTGTCTGCATGCAAGTCTGTGCACCCGTGTCGTGCAATGCCACGGAGGTCAGAAGAGGGCGTCGGATTCCCCTGGAACTGGAGTTCTCCTGGAATTGGAGTTTCAGACGGTTCTCAGCTGCCATGTGGGTGCGGGGGATGGAACCCGGGTCCTCTGCAAGAGCGGTCGGCGCTCTTAACTGCTAGGCCATCTCTCCAGTCCTACTGTCTTGGTTTTAAGCTATGGTTGGTTTCTAGTAGTCATTTGCATCAAAATATGTCAACATTTTAATTGACTGGAACTTGACATTCCTTAACTTCCTGTTAATGTTGTTGTTCTTCCAGTTAAGGTGTCTGGGTATATTTTAAAATAAGAGAAATGAAAATACTATGAGGCCATATAAGAATAAATTCATTAAAATATTTAGTTTTTCTGGTGCTTCTATTGTGTCTAGAATAATAGCATTGTGAGCAGTAAACAGGCTTTACAAAGGATAAATGACCCTGTCCTCTGACCTAGTATGTCAATGGAGATACAAGTTATGTCATTCTTGATTCAGAGATGAACTATTTCAAATGATATGTAATTAGAAAGAAGACCTTTACAAAGCAAAATACATTTTCATATAAATACTAGGAAGAAAGATACATGTAAATATGGAGCATGAACTTTTAAGAAAATGATGATGCAGATTCCCATGACAAATAAATCATACTTGAACAAAATATGTTAGTCTACCTGTTACAGAACCAGTAATAACTGGCTAAAATTTACTCATTTGGAAACTAATAACAGGGTAGCACAAAGCAACTGCACTCAAATTTTGTAGGTCATTAAAAAAATCTGTTTCAGAAATTCACCAGCATGCACACATGCACATATACTTTAAACTGGAGAGCAACATTTGAGAAATGAGCAGTGAAATGAAGTTTTAAAGAAATAGCTTTTCCCCCAGTGAGTTTGACTCAACATTATTAAACATATATACATACATGCATGTATAAATAGAGAGATGTTAGATCAGTAAAAGTGGGTGGAATGTGTTGTATGGCATGGATACTTTATTCAGTGCAAAGTAATGGACCTGATTCATCCCAATACCCATGACAGTTCTTTGATAAGAAAGAAAGGTTATTAACTCTCTAATGTTGTAAAGATACTGCTGAAGGCACTGAAAAGCATTGTGATGACTCTGCTAGTCAGACACTCTACATAGATAAAACTGTTTTGAGTTGGCTTTTGATTGTCCTAGGTGTTGTATTGATCCATCTCTACCCAGGGTAACAATATTAGGTCACAGTTGTATTTGGGTCCTTTCAATCTCCTTTTCTGAAAGCAATAATAATAGTATTGGCTCACATACTGAGCCCTTTCTGTGTATGAAGCACTGTGCTAAGTATTTGATGACAGGTTGTCATATTCCTCACAAGTGGACCAAATAGATACTAGCATTATTTAGTTTGCCAAGCAGACAGATCAAATAACTTACCTAACATCACACTTCCACATTTTTAAGATATATTTTTATTTGCAAGATTTATTTATTTATTCATATTCATGAATATTCATGTGAACCTTCATGAGTTTACATCCACCATGTGCATTTAGGAGCTTGTGGAGGCTAAAAGAGGCTCTTGGAACCTCTGGAACTGGAGTTACAGGCAGTGATGAGCTTCCATATGCACACTTGGAACCAAATCTGGGTCCTCTGCAAGATCATTAAGCACTCTTTTTTTTTTTTTTATCTTTTTTTCGAGACAGGGTCTCCCTGTAGCCCCAGCTGTCCTGAAACTCACTCTGTAGACCAGGCTGGCCTTGAACTCACAATGATCTGCCTGCCTCTGCCTCCCAAGTGCTAGGATTAAGCACTCTTAAACATTGAGTCATCTTTCTAGCCCCTTATTTTTAGTTTCTAATAAGCTGCACGTGTGTGTCTGAGAGTGGGATGAGCACGTGTATGCGGGTGCCCCAAAAGTCCAGAAATAGGGTATCATATCACTTGAAGATGGAGTTACAGATGGTTATGCTCAAATTGGATGCAAGGAACCAGCTAAAGTCCTCTGAAGAGCAGTACACATTCTTAACTACTGAGCCATCTCTCTAGCCCCAAGCTGCCACATCTTAACACCTTTAATATTTAACCCTAGCATCTCAATTTTAGCTAACAAGCATTATACTATATACACTGCTAATCCAGAATCTATAATTACTTCTTCCCTGTCCACTATCCTACTACTGATATCTATTATGATGATCCTTTCAAGACTTGTAGGGGTTCTGTGTTTATCCATCTGCAGTTTTAATCACCTCATCAAGTATACTTCTCTCAGAACCCTGGCTCTTGACCCAAATATTATAGATGATGCAGTTGATTTAGCAAGTACCATTATGATATGAATGAATACCTGACAGGCCCCTTTAACTTTTTCAGGAGTGACTGCATTATCACAAATTACTACCAATAAATGACTAAGAAATTTCCCAGCAAGGCATGTGGTATATAGCAGGTGAGATTATCTAGCAGAGCCCTCTCAAGTTCCATTATTTTATGAATTCATGTAACATGTAAGACTGACTGTGTCAGCCTCTGACTATACAAGGCAAGAGTGTTAAGAGAAGTACATTACAACTCTGAAGTATGGCGATTTTTCTTGTATGAATAAACTTATCTGAATGGAGTATAAATCTGTGCCCTGAGTCTTAAAACCGTGAACTACCCAATTTAAGCTAAAAGGCATTACTGATAAATTTCTATCATTATCAGAGGCATGGATTGAAATGGCCTCTTTGAAAGCTTGGAATAACAGGTATCTGTAAAACGTATCTTAAAGGGTTTTTTTCACATAAGATTTCTAAAATAAAAATCTATTACTTTTTTTTATTACTTTTCACGTGCATGCCCGTAATACCAGAATTTAAGAGGCAAAAATGGGAGAATTGCAGCAAATTTGATGCTATCCAGGACAACAAAGTAAGCTTTTATGTCAAAACTATTATTTTTACTTAAAAATTTATCAAAAATATAAAAACACTTTTACCCTCATGGGGTAGCAAAAATACCATTCAGACTTATGAACATAGTCATCCAATAAGTTGTTTTTTAAAAGACTTATAGCGATACTTAATTTTTATAAGATAAAAGGATCTTGCCATCTTAAGTCAGTACTTTTGCAAATCTTAGAAGGATCTGGGTCATTTGAAATGTGTGTTTGTATGTGATTTGCTCCTTGCAATGTTCTTGAAAATTTATCAACTGGGAGAGAAAGCTGCTGATATGCTATTTGAAACTTACACTTTGCCTTCCATTTTTCTTTCTCCATTAGTTAGGTAAGAGGAAAACTTTAAATTGGTAACAGGTTTTGACAAAGAAGTCATGAACATATTTCATTCAAATTGAAAGCATGCTGAATTACTGTCAACACGAGGCAGGAAAAGTTAGATGTGACATTAGCACCTAACAAAATCTGTTATAAAAATACCTTCCTTTATTTATACCAAAACACTGTATTTGCTGGTCTTAGTTAATATGCTATTGGGGACAAATCTGTTGCTTGTTATTGGATATTCACTTTATCCTATCCTTTATGGATTTGTTCTTATCTAAGTAAAGCTCATTAAGCATGATACACATGTTAGCTTAGAAGTCAATCAAATTTTCACCAGAACACTCTATTCTCTCTTCTTTCATCTACAAACACCTGATTATTCACCGACTTTCTCTCCTTCTCAGAACCTTATTTGGGGGCAGGAAGAATTCACTTTTAAGAGGGAAAACACAGTACAAAGACAGGAAAATGAACAGTGAAAGAAAGAAATCGATGTCTGTTAGTTGGAAATCATTTATTGTTTCTATAAAAGTTTAAATAAAAATTCTACAAAAATTCACATTACAATCTGATGTGGTTTAAGGTGATAATATGCTTCAGAGGTAGTACCAGTAAAATGGGATGCAGGATTGCTAAAAGGGATTTACTCAGTAAGTTAATGCAAAATAAAACTTCAGTGAAGAACCACATATACTCAATATACACTTTAATGGAACAATCAATTATATTTGCATGAAAATATTACTTTAATCTCTTTGCCCCTTAGCAAATTTGTTCTTCATAAAGGCTTGTTTTAAGTAAGCCATGGTATGTAGACCGTGGTTCACAAATGTGTAGGATCCTCCATTAGAACATTACAAAACACAACATGGTGAAGGGCAGAATACAGTGCTGTCTGGCAAGGCTAAAACAACATGAAAAAGAAATCTACCTACCATTTAGATAAAGTAGCACTGCTAACTCTTGAAAAGATACTACATCTTTCAAAATTTGGGGATTTGAATGAAAGTTGAATATATTAAAAATGTACACTGTTCTTGGTATTCCACTACTAACTTATGGAGAAAAGGCAGCATTTAAAATTTTCAGTATTTTTCTGAAAAGTGATCATAAACAATCAGGTTGAGATGAAGAACAGAATGCTCCTCCACAAAAAAAGAAACAAAATCAGTTTAGGGTCCAGTGTTTGTTCATACATACCACTTAGGTCTTCTACAAAGTTAGAAGACTGCCTAATATAAAGGCTTCAAAATGGATGTTTCTGTCTTTGCAGAAATAAACTCTCAGACATCTTTTGAGGACTTGGCTGAATACAGGATGTGATTGGGCCACAGCCTTTTTTCTCCAACAGTAACAAACATTTCTATCACAGTGGCAGCATAAAAGTCCTGTTGATAACTGACCTTACAACAAAACACCCCAGGTCCTCTGAATAGGCCAATTTTCTTTTTTAACATTTTCTTTACATGTGTTAACTTTCCTATTCTCCGGGGCAACTGCAATTCTCATTTTCTTGTAACTACTTTTAGCTTGACTAAATTAGGAAGGTACCTTGTTTTTGTTGTTGGTGGTGTTTTAGTGTTTTTTTTTTTTAGAGCACATTTTGGAGGATAAGTGCTCTCAGATACATCCTACATCCTTAGAAACTGCGTGGTATCCCAAGCTTAAGACTTTTAAACGTAGTTAAATAGGGAAAATGTTACATTCACTTCTGTTTCTCTGAGGATGATTTAGAGAATGCAATCTGTTTTAATACTGTGAAAGCCTTTAAGAGGGAAATATTAGTTGATCTTAACCTCAGCCATGAATATGTTCATGAGAAGACTCAAAAGCTGTTATTTTCTTGCTTTAAAATATCTCAAAAAACATAAAAAATATCTCAATACCAAACACAATCCATATATATGAAAATATGCTTTAATTAAACCAGTTTCATATTTTTCTCCTGCAGTGCTAGGGAATGAACCCAGGACCTTGTGCACATGCCAGGTAAGTGCTCGATCAGTTAGCTATATACCCAGACATAGAACTTTTTTTTAATACTTGGCCTTGACTGCTTCAAGGTCTATGCTCATATTTCAATCTGCCAAATATAACGTTTTTCCCCTGGATGCTACTATTTTCTTTGGGTCCAGCTACAGAACATCCACATTTAATTTTAAAAATGTTTTAATTCCAGTGTTGATAAAAGACAGCATTCTGTGGCTGAAAGACAAATGCCAGGATAAAAGGAAAAGTCTTAAGTAGACTTACGACAATAGTTTCCATTTTAATGGACTTTTAAATAGGAGTAAGGGAACAACTTACACTTCATCTCAAAATTGTAGAGGAAGATTTCTTCTAAGAATTACATTTATTATAATCCTTAAATCAAAGTTAAATAACTTTTTTTTGGTCTTTTTGAGACTGTCTCCTTGTAGCCCCAGATGTCCTGGAACTCAGTATGTAGACCAGGCTGGCCTTAAACTCACAGAGATCCACTTGCTTCTGCCTCCTGAGTGCTGGGATTACGGGCGTGCACCACTACATCTGGTGAGTTAAACAACTTTTATTAATAACCTTGAAAAAGTTAACAGACAATAACTCTTTTTATTTTGAAATAAAATCTCACTACATACTCCAGATTTCCTCAGCCTACCTAGTATTGTAATTGTAAGTGTGTGCTACTGTATCCACCAGAAATCATTCTCTTTATAGTCTATAGATTGTTAAGAAATCCAATGTCTAGCACAATTTCTTTCCTATAGCAAGAATTCCATGAATATTTTTGATTTGGTGGCTAATTTCTAAGCTGAGAAAAAGAAAATCTTTAAGGTTAAAGCATGTAGGAAAGACTCACCTATCCTTGCTAATGAGAACAAAGAAGGAAGGGGATTAAATTGTAGCAGAAGTTTAAGTTCAAAGGCAAATTCAGTGACTCTGAAGAAGACCAGAGAAGAGATTTGAAGGCCTGGAATCTTTTCAGACTCTTGACGAAATTGAACCTGAATATGGTGCAGCACACTTGCAATCCCATCATTAAGGAAGTAGAGGCAGGAGCAGCAAGAGTTTGAGGTCATCCTCAGCTACATCGGGAGTTCAAGGCGAACCTGGGCTACATGAGACCTTGTCTTAATCCCTCACTTCATAAGAAAGAAAGAAATGGTTTCCGTGTTTGCTGTATATACTTGAGACTCCATATCTCAGAGAGAAATTGGAGTAATTGATCATTTTAATCTAATTTGATTTGTCAGCATGGGATAATAAATATTGTTTGCAAAGAACCATATGATTCTTAGCTAAAGGAGGTGTAACTGATGACTGGAATATTTTTGCTAACAAAGAAGCCAGAGAAGGAACTGAGCAGTGTTACAAAGAGTTGATAAATTTAACTGAAGGGACAGTTCAAAGTTAAAGAGATTTGTGATTGCCTTTCTGCATTCACAAATTAGTATCAGTAAATTCCAAGATCAAACTCTGCTGCAGTTAAAAATATCTGAAAAATGATGACTAAAATAGTTATCTAGTTGCTTCTAATAAATATTTCAGGTATAGATAATAATTTAATTATGTAATCCAATTCCACACAATCAAGTAACCAATATATGCCATTGTGAGCTTAGGGAGATACTAGTATTTTCCTTTCTATGGGTCTTAGTAATGCCAGCAGATACCAGAGAAGGGAAGATCTACAAAGTGTCTATAGTTTGCTGCCATCTGGTATCTACAAATGGAACAACTAGGTACCATGCCCAATTTAGATGAGTGCTCATAGAAGAGTATCCAGAAAATTTAGAGGACTTTGATTTGCACACAAAGTATTGTAACTCTTTTTGGATTTTATCCTGGCCAATGGCTCTATACAAACCTCATAAGGAAATGAGGTAAATTTTGTGGCAAAGCTGAGTGATTAAATTTCAAAATAAAAATAAAATCTCTCAGTCGCTTACCTTGACTTCTTGTTTCATAAAAATGTAAGAACTAAAAAACTTTATGAAAATGGTGACAAGCATGAAGTATATGTGCAATAGTATGTTTAATGTCTAGCTCATTTCTATAAATTTATTATATAGTAAGATGTGAGGCATGAATATTTGTCATTTTCTGTAGAGAAGATTTTGAATTAAGATTAATGTTTTTTACTAGGTTGTTTATGTACACTTAAAATTGTATTTGACTAAATTGGTGAATTGACTTTCCCTGGTGTTTCTCATTTCTCCCAGTTTTGAGTTTACACAATAGAATACAAATAAATTGCAATTATATCTTGCTTGGTAATCACTTCAATGTTCAGTTATTAGCTTAAGTCCTATAAGTGGTAAAAAATAAATTGTAGGACTCGCTCAAGTTAAATATATTTTGAAGTTTGTTTTTAATTTTCAGTCAACTTTCCTGAGTAAAGGTGTATACAGAACATGAGAAAGTGAAAGAGGAAGAAAGATAAGAAATGGTGCTGGGCCTGATAGCACATACCTTTAATCCCAGCACTCCAGAGGCAGAGGAAGAAGGATCACTGAGTTCAAGGCCAGCCTGGTCTACATAGTGAGTTCCAAGCCTGCTGGAGCTGCAGGGAAAGCCTGTCTCAAAAAGACCAAAATAAAAAAAAAAAGATATGAAATGTCACCAAAATTAGACTCCCTCAGCTTTAGAAACTTAGCAAGTAATGTAGATATATGCTTATTTTTTGTGTCTCTGGTCAAAACTGTTAATTGTGATTCTTTTTAAAAACCAAGCAAAAAAAAACCCTCTTAAAAAACAGAGACAATAAATTTCATAGCAGAGTTGCTCAAAAATATATATAATTATCCAGGATTTCATCTAAGTTTGGAAAAAATTCTTTCAAGTGTTCTTGAATTTTGCATGTACTTTTTTTGAATTGTAGACATTATATCTTGTCCTTCCTTCACAGAATATATATTTTAACAGTGTATTTTTCCAGTTGAAGGTTACTGGGGACACGGAATGCAGTTATCCTGAAATGTACATCTGTTAACTCAACCAAATGACTATATCATATATCCCCCTTTGAATCACAAACTATCTGAGGCATTTTTCTCTGATAAAGATGACACACTGAATGAGGTGTCATCAGGATCCGGTGAGGCATTATTGAAATCCATCTCTTCTAATTCAGGAGGTAAATCTGACAGCAGCGCCTGAGTATAAAAAAAAAATCAATTAGTCTGGATTAGTATGCTACCAAATTTTTTTTTTCCAATTTTATGTCAATAGATGTATTCCTTTGATTTTAGTTTATTCTTATATGTTTAGAGAAAGAAACATTTCTTTTTCAGGATCTTACACAATATTTTATGTAAAAGAATAAGTCTTCATACTGTACTAAAGAAGAAACAAACTACTAGACACTGAGTATGGGGAAAGGCTAAGTAGAAAGAATCTCATACAAAGGGTAAATGAGGAGGGAGGTGAGTAGCCATTCTGATGGGATCAGGTGTGTTCAGATAGTACGGCTGTAGACATGAGGAATTATTCTGAACCAAAGGCTTTGGAAATGATGGGGCAAATGATTTTTATGCTAGTTTGTGTGTTCAATGATTACTGCTAAATGGTTTTAAAATTGCACTGTCTAATTAAAATACCCATGCCTTAGTTATTCTATCTTTTAGAGAAATCCATGTTTCACAAAGAAGTATTTTGTTCTTCATCGGAAGAACAGATCTAGCAGTTAGGAATGAGGTGGCTTCTGATGAACTTTTACAAATTTGAAAAGACCAAATTAATTTTTTCCTGGCCTTAAGCTATGTCCATATCTTCAGATGGCCAAGCACCTACTAGGTCGGTTGAATGGTTGAATTGGGGACCCAAGCCATTGTAATGATAATATCTGGGAGAATGCTCATTTCTCTGCTGGAGTAATTACACTATGCCAAAAACCATGAAACAAATTGGCCTTGGTCTAATTGTTTCATCTGGAACTGAAGAACACGCATCTATACTTCAGAAATAAACAATTAGTCAAGTTTTATGTGGCTGACAGTGCTGATGTTCACTTAACCACAGGAAGCTGGAACTAAAATAGCATAGCTTATCTGGCAATTTTTCAACAACATTACTTGTACTGTGGGTTTAGGGGGCAGTAGTAAACAAGAACTGAGGGAATAGGAGCAAAGGAAAGCAGACCACTAATTAAGGATCAGAAAAGTGGTATGTTAGAGGATACATCTGTTGAAATAAGGCAGGATTCTCCTCTTCATTAAAATATGGCAGTTACACATCCTATACTTTTTACCTTATAGCACAGAAACTTTATCTTTTTGCTCTGACTTTGTCAGACTACGTAGGGATATGATAAGATATGTGGAGGAAAAAGTTATTTATTTTGTACCATGGATTTCTTGCTGAACTTAAGTACATTCACACAGTAAAGTAACAAAGATACTACATGATTTTTCATTTTATTTAGTTTAATTTTTATGAGTATGAGTGTTTGCTTGCATGTATGTAGGTGAACCTGTACTGTGCAATCCCCCCAGAGGTCAAAAGAGGGTGTCAGATTCCCCTAGAACTGAAGTTACACACAGCTGTTAGTTGTCATTTGTATACTGTGGAATCAAACCTGGGTCCTCTGCAAGAGCAGCCAGTGTTCAAACCACTGAGCTAACTCTCCAGCCCCACTAAATGCTTCCTAAGGTGCTAGATTGCAATAATAGGACACAGAGACATTTTCTTCTAGAACACTAGGCTAGTGCTAACCCAGTTTAGGTACAGTGAAGCCTTTGCTGATATTGGCTGCTCAGAATGTGACTAATGTATCACTTGATTCAGTTCACTATGCAGCTTGAAGATATCATATTAAAGAGGAAAAGAGCTCAGATTAATACCCACTGAGCACATGCTTAGAATATTGGAAAGTCAAGTGGATTAGACATTTAATGATATTCTATCTACTGGAAAGACCTGCAGACTAGAGAAACATTAATGATTTATTTCTTCATCAAAGCATTACAAATACTGACTAAAATGTGTACACAACAACAAATTTAATCTATGGTGTAGCATACAGTACACTGCTGCATGAAGTCTACTTCATAATCATTCTTTCAATATCTTATAGGGTTGCAATTTGGGGACACTGAACAGACCTTTGGATTATAGTAGTTGTTGAAACTGCCTTTTCTCAACAGAGATATAAGTAAGCACAATTAACTTTCTTTTTGCCTTTTATTTTCCACAGCCCCTGTGCTAGAGATTGAACATGGGGCCTCATGTACTATGAGAAAACACTCTATCACTGAGTTATATTTACAACCTCAATATTCTTTATTATATGTTCTTCATCATTGACAACTATTTTCGAGGTCTGACCAAGTGCTAGATTTTCCAAAGAGATCATTAACACTTTCCCCAAATACACACTCAGTCTCTGTAATACTTATTCTAGGACCTAAGATGTGAATGTAAAACTGATAATCATTCTTATTCTTCTTGCAGAGTGGTGAAATTGAAATTTAAGAAAGGCAATCGATCTGGCTAGGATCACACAGTGAATTATCAGGGGAAAAAAGACCATAACTAATGACTTAGAGCAATGTTAGTAATATTATCTTGATGTTAAAATGGCTACTGTTGATTTAAAAAAGACAACCTTTGGGTAATCTAATGTTTTCTGTCTTAAAAGACCATATACATATACACATACATGCACACACACACACACACATATATATATAAGATAATAGATATATAGATGATTATATTCGCTGGACTTTCTCATTGGACAAAAATATTTATAGATTTGCTTATTTCATTCAACCTTATCCGAATGAAGATTAATGAAAAAAGTGGATTTTTTAAAATAAGAAACTAATACAAAAATATTTGTTTAATTTGGTAGGGTAAAAATCATTCCCAGAAATAAACTTTTAAGCATTTCATGCCTTGAAGGTCATTACTTTAAAAATATAACTGGATTATTTTGTGGCATCATAAATGTCATAGATAGATAGATAGATAGATAGATTCATGATCATATCTGTATGTATAGTCATTAGTTTGTTTGTAGAGATGTTTTCCTAGTAGGCCTAGGTTAGACTGACACATGATTCCTTCTTCAAACTTTTTAAGTGCTAGGATCAATTTGTGCCATCATTTCACCCAGTGTCTTTTACATTCTGAGAATATATTTTTAGACCCATTACACTCAGTCTCAAATATGAAAATACACAGTTTGTATTTGAGATGTTGATTATATAGGTTATAGCACAGCATACTCTTTATGCCATTTTCTATTTCAGCCCACTTCTTGTTTATAAATGACTTCAGTAGTCTTTATCAGAAGAAAAGTTAAAAAAGTAGAAAATAAAATGTCCTTTTTTTTATTTCTTTAGTGATCTTTGGGAAAGACCAAACTAAACATGAAGTTCGAATTAGAAAATGAAATGGAGTCATGTCTATTTCCAGATGTCAAGAGAAAAAGATCTAGTAATTAACTGGACTGGGAACTGATTTCAAACCTGTACTAACACGGTTTCAGACCAGAAACACTCCAGGTTATTCTAAGGTTGGCCCTAGTGTATATACATATATATATATATATATATATATATATATATATATATATATATATTATATATATATTCTACAATTATTTAAATTTTATGATACCCTTTGGACCATGTTCAATACTATCACTTTTATTCATTTACAATCTATACTTTGGGTTCTTGAAAGCAAATATATTTTTTCTTTGTTTTGTTTGTTAGTTTGTTTTGAGATAGGGTCTCACTACATGGCCCAGGGTGAATTTAAACTCACAGTAATCCTCCTACCTGAGCTTCCCTAGTGTTGGGATGACAAGCATATACTACCAGGCCTAGCTTATAAACACATTTTCAACATGCTATGGTATATGCATAACTCACATAATGAGGGAATATATTAAAGAAAGCTAGCTAAGGCAACTAAAGACTACTGTCTTGGGATCTCTGTGTATGTTCAGAGTTGAGAGGATAACATTAATGAATCTGGATACCTGGACACAATATATTCATTCTGGCTTTCATCCTATGAGAAAATTCTTCTAGTTTAAATACTATGGATCAAAACATTGGTTAAACACCCAAAGCTTTTTTTTTTTCTTTGTGAAAAGGGGGAGAATTATGGTATGTTAAGACATTAATCTTTTCCAAGGAGATGTCTGGGATGGCTATACATGTATAGTATTCTTTGGGTATAAGGCATCAATTCTTGTACTTCTGATATTTCTTACTAAATAAAACTCTCCAAGATTACTTAGCAAACTATAGTTCCCTGCATCCCATACCATTCATACAGAACCTTATGATAAGGAATCAGCCTGATAATGTACAACTTAGTAGCACATTTGGTATCATTTAGTATTAAATGTAACCTTTAACATAATTATATAATTCTTTTCAAAATATATATGTAATTACATATATATGTAATCTGAGGGTCAAACATAAATGTAATTTGGAAGCAATTTATAAACAAGCATTCATAGCAATAAACAAAGGACATATTATCTTTGAAGTGGAGGACTCAAGCAACTTTTACTTTTGTTGCAAATTGTGATGGGCTATGTTTCTAAAGCTTTTCATAAAGTAATTTCACATTTTCTTAGTAAGCAACATATCATGGAACAGAACGTATTCAAACATGTGAAATCTAGCAGCTAGCACAAAAATAAATGTCCTTTTCTTCTTTCAGAAACATTTCCCAAAACATGCCCATCTAGCTAGGGTTTAGGATAACCCCATGTATACAAACATTTTGAGGAATTTCTTAAAAAATAGTTTAAAATTTGGATTTTCCCTAATTAAAGGCTACCATGAAATTAAGAATGTATTATAATCAGCTCTTTTGACTTTGCACCACAGTAGCGACTCCCCCCCCCCCAAAAAAAATCTGAACTCCTATTCATAAAGAAACTATGTTCAAAAAGATCATAAAATCAGCCTCTTCTGAATGAACTTCTAGGCAGTAATGAAGACTATAAAAGAAGAGTTATGAAGAATCCAAATGTGACATGCCATTTTTCAACATGACGCATTGCGGCTTGCTGGTCTCTTATGGGACTTACTTGCTGTTGTTCTTTATCATCAGTCTTCATAGCTAGAATCAGGCTTCTAACAAAAGTCTGGAGCTTAAAATATTTTTGTTTTTGAATCTCTAGCTCATTTTCAATGTATCTGACTTCTTCATTCTAAGGGAAATCATCAAAAATCATCATAAAATTCTTCCATGTAAACTTAGGCCTGTACATATTTGATGACCAATACTTTAAAAAACAATCTGAATATTGTGGTAAGAAAGAAAATACATTTTTAGCATAAAGGAATATTTTAAAATCTTGTTTTTCCAAGACCGTTTTTTAAACAAATCATCAACAGAAAACAATTTACAGATAGATTCCAGTAAGAGAAAAAAACAAACAAACAAGAAAGACTTATCTTCTTGGAAACAATTCCTATATCAAGCTTAATTAGCATTTGGATCAGGGTTAAGAATAGAGTCCAATTAACCCTAAGAGCAGTAGAAGATACACTAATGCTAAATGTATTATTCAGAGAGCCAAATACTGAAGCCTAGGATAGTTGTCTTGTACCAAGGAGAGACAGAAATCATTGAAATTTTAAATAGTTTGCTGAGCTTCCCACCATTAAGTGAGAATCTGTTATTTAGAAAATATCTCCCAGTACTACTGTTTACCGCTAATTTGCAGCTCAGTTTCTACTCACTATTTTTGCTATTTGATAAGGGAAAGAAAATTGAACTAGGACTTAAGGGTTGTTCCAGTTTGGCTCTACTGATAACTATAGAAGCTTGGGTGGGCCAATTAACCTCTCTATGAGTCTGTTTACCCCTCAGTAAAATAGAGTTAATATTCATAATCCAAAATTTAAAGTTCTAACTTTGAGGATTGTAAAGTTCAAATTTAAATTAGATAAATGTGCATTAAAATTCTCTGAATATATTTTTAAAGCTACAATAAACAAGAAAGTATACTACTGGACTAAGGGTAGACATATAGCTCAATGGAACTGAACAAAGAGCCCCAAAATAGACCCGCAAACATATGAGTAACTGATTCTTGACAATGATGCTGAAGTGATCTAAAGGCCCCAAATACGCCTAAAACAACCCCCAAACTTATGGTCTTTCAACAAAATGGTGGAACAACGCATATCTACAGGCAGAAAAAAGATCATCAAGCCTTACTTCACATCATACACAAAATTTTATAAAAATGGATTCTACCATTAAATGCAAAATTAAAATAATAAAATCGCTATAAGAAAATGAGAGAAAATCTTTGAACATTGGGTAAAACAAAAACTTCTTAAACAGAAACAAGCATGAAACTTGAAAGAAGTTTGCTTTCCAAAAGACACTGTAAAGAGCTGAGAATTGTAGCACATGCTTATAATTCTAGCATTTGGAGGTGAAGGCAGGGGAATCAGCAGTTTAAAGCCAGGGTAGGCCGTATGAAACTCTGTACATAATGCATGAAAATCTGAAATCTGTTGGGGTGATCTATGGGGGTGCAGATGGGGAGGGGAATCTAAATATGATTAAGATGTATTGTACAAAATGCAAAAACTTCACTAATATATATTAAAACAAAAGATTAAAGAGATCATTAAAAAACACCCTAGGTGGGTGTGGTGGCGCACCTTTAATTCCAGCACTTGGGAGACAGAGGCAGGTGGATCTCTGTGACTTCAAGACCAGCCTGCTCTACATAGCAAGCTCCAGGCCAGCTGGGACTAAAGGGAGACCCTGTATTAAAATAAAAAAAATTAAAAAAAAAAACTCTAAAGAAAATTAAAACCAAAACCATACCCTGGAAGAAAATATTCTAATTCATATATCAGGAAAAAAAGATCTCAAAATTGATAAATAACACTTTTTAAAATTAAAATTGTTATTTATTTTTTATTTTATATGCATGAATATTTTTCCTGCATGTATGTAGATGCACTCATGCCATTCAATGCCAGCAGAGGTCAGAGCGAGTGTTGGATCTCCTGAAACTGGAGTTACTGACCATTATTAGCTGACGTCTGGGTTCTGGGAACCAACCCTGGAAAATGTGCAAGAGTCAGCCGGTGCTCTGAACCACTGAGCCATTTTTTTCAGCCCGGAGAAAGAAAAATCCCAATTTTCAAACCAGCAACAGACTTAAAAGCAAGTGAAGTATCTGAACACACACTTCGTGAAAGAAGATAAATATTTAAAAGATACTTAACATAAGCTGGGTGTGATGCTGCACACCTTTTATCTCAGCACTCAGGAGGAAGAGAGGCAGGTGAATCTCTGTGAGATTGAGGCTAGCCTGGTCTACAAAGCTAGCTCTAGGCCAGCTGGGTCTACAGGAAGACCCAGCCTCTGAAATACCCAAAAGGGAGGATACTGAACATAATTTTCATTAAGGACATGTAAATTATAACCACAGTGAGTGACTACTAGCAAACTACAGTGGCTAAAGTTAAAGTATTGACAATACCATGTACTGGTGAGACTACTGAGCAATGAAAAGACTCATCCCTTGGTGGTAGAAGTGTCAAATAATATGACTTTGGAAAACAATGTTGAATATCACAAAATTCAGCATATTCTTTCTTAGTAATCTTACTCTTAGTAATTTCTTCAAGAACAATGAGAACATATGCCTTCAAAATATTTACACTTGAATTTTCTTTGCAAATTTATTCATAATAGCCCCCAAATGAAAACAGTCCAAGCTTTCATTAGCAAATGGTTGTGGTTTGAATGTACAGTGTTCCCCAAGGGATCAAGTGTTTGGACATTTGGTAGCCAGCTGGTGGTGCTATTTTTGGAAGGCTGTGGAACCTTTAGGAGATAGAGTCATGTTATAAGAAGTGACTCACGCCGGGCGTGGTGGCGCAGGCCTTTAATCCTAGCACTTGGGAGGCAGAGGCAGGCGGATCTTTGTGAGTTCAAGCCCAGCCTGGTCTACAGAGTGAGTTCCAGGACAGCTGGGACTACAGGGAGACCCTGTCTCAAAAAGACTAAAAAAAAAAAAAAAAAAAAAAAATCAGAAGTGACTCACTGGGGGCTGACCTTGAGGTGCTGCAGCCCGGAGCCACTTTCTGTCTTCTATCTGCTTAAGGATTGTGGATGCAATGTGATGACCCCTCCCCCACTTCTGTCCCTACGCCTTCCCTGCCATGATAGGCTGTATCGATTTGAACTGCAAGTCAAAATAAACTCTTCTCTTAAATTCTTTCTTGTCAGATATTTGAACACAGCAATGAGAAAAGTAACTACCACACAAATGAATAAAGAAATCTTAAACTCATCAATTGTATATAAAAAATGGTGAATTTTACTGTAAGGAAATTATTGTATTGTTTAGAAATTAAGTAATATTACATTGAAGATAGATAAAGAGATAGATAGATAGATAGATAGATAGATAGATAGATAGATAGATAGATAGATAGATGATAGGTAGATAGTCAGGCCTGGTGATGCGCTCCTATAGTCCCATAGTCCTGTCTCTACACCTAAGTTTGAGACTAACCTGAGCTATATAGTAAGACTGTCTCTTTTAATAAAAATAAGGTGACTAGGAATGTAGCAGTCTGTACATCATGAGCTTGAAGCCCTGGATTTGATATCCAGCACTATAAAGCAAAAATGAAAGCTATAGCGAGTATCTCAAATAATAAAAAAAAATCAGATGGGCATAGTAGTGAATGCTTATAATTGTAACATTCCCATGTTTGATGTCAGCATGGGCTACATAGTAAAACCCAATCTTAAATCTAAGCCAAAGAAATGTAATTCCTCCAATCTAACAGAAGCTTTACACCCATCTCCCAATTTTTTCACATCCTGGTCTTGGCAAACTATCATTCTATCCTCTGGATTTTTTGTTTTAGTTCAATTGTTTTAAAATTCCATATATAAGTGAGAAAATGTGGTACTTGTCTTTCTGCGCCTAGCTTATTTTACTTAGTATAATTTATGTTCTCAAATTCTCCTCATGCTATTACAAATGCCATATATTCTTTTTGTTTAATACTATGTGTGGAAAGTATTGTAAATAAGGTGTTTCCCATAATCATTAAAATAGCAAAATTCAAAGATCTTACTACAGAAAATAAATATTTGAAATGATGGATATGTTAATTAGATTTAATTATTTTACATTGTGTTCATAAATCATACCATGGCATCATACCGCATGAATATATAAAGATATAATTAGTCAATTTACAATTAAAAATATAAATTATAAAAAATAATAAAAATAGATAAAAAGGAATAAATTATCAGTCAGCCTCCTTGCCAAAAAATGTAGAAGTCAAGTGGATATTCTTCTCAGATTAAGAACAGCTCTCAGAGAATAGCAGGACTTTAAAAAACATTTGTCCTAAAAATACATTAAAATTTGTTGATTGTATTGTTATTTTTGCTATTTCAACTAAGTAGATGTTGTGGTATTAATCACATTCAATATTTGAACACATTTATGTACCATTTCTTAGCTCAGTTTAAATCTTACTTAACATGATAAAACTGCTCCCTTTCCAGACCACTTAATAAGTGAAACATCTATACAAGCAAACTTTCTTTGTAGAGTCACTCTATAATTAACAAGTAAACATTGTAATAAAATGTAACATGCTTCTGCTATGATATAGCTTGCTACTTGTAAGCGTTAGCTTTTATTAGTAGTCAATGTCAAAGTAGTACTATTACTAAAGTGTTGACCAAAAAGTCTTTTGTTTTATTTATTCTGTATGAATGCATGTATATGCTCTGCGTGTACGTGTGCATGCATGTGTGTGTACATGTGCATGTGAGTGCATGTTTGTGTATACCAGTGTGGATTTTTATTTATTTATTTATTTTTTGGTCTTTTGGAGACAGGGTCTCCCTGTAGCCCCAGCTGTCCTGGAACTCACTCTGTAGACCAGGCTGGCCTTGAATTCAAGATCCACCTGCCTCTGCCTCCCAAGTGCTAGGACTAAAGGCGTGAGCTACCACGCCCGG
This sequence comes from Rhizomys pruinosus, assembly GCA_009823505.1. Classification (NCBI taxonomy): domain Eukaryota; kingdom Metazoa; phylum Chordata; class Mammalia; order Rodentia; family Spalacidae; genus Rhizomys; species Rhizomys pruinosus. The sequence continues at coordinate 65,225 of VZQC01006220.1, read as the reverse complement.
CAAACAAGTGTAGGTTTTTAATATCAAGTATCTTCATCATCTGTTCCCCATTTTATCTTTTTTTTGGGGGGGGGGGGCTTTTTGAGACAGAGTTTCCCTGCCTCTGCCTCCCAAGTGCTAGGACTAAAGGCGTGAGCTACCACGCCCGGCAAACAAGTGTAGGTTTTTAATATCAAGTATCTTCATCATCTGTTCCCCATTTTATCTTTTTTTTGGGGGGGGGGGGCTTTTTGAGACAGAGTTTCCCTGCCTCTGCCTCCCAAGTGCCCAAGCGCTAGGGTTAAAGGCATCCACTTTATCTTTTTAGGCAGTTCTCTCACAGAATCTGGAGGTCACTGATAGAACTAGAGTGGCTGGCTAGTGAGCCCCAGTTATCCTCTTGTCTCTGCCTCCCAGCATTGTGGTTACAAGTATGCACCACTATGGCCAGGCTTTTGGCATGGATGCTGGAGATCTAAACTCAGGTCCTCATGCTTCCATAGCAAACACTTTACCAACTGAACCATCTTCCCTGACTGTTGTGCGTTTTGTTATTTTTGTTTTTTGTTGCATTTCTTTTTTCCTCCCTGCCTCTTTCCTTCCTTTCCTCCCTTTCTCCTTTCCCTCCCCCTCCTTCCTTTTATTTATATTTTTTAGTTAGCATTGTGTGGTTAATCTAGGCATGAATGAACTCCATGCGTTTGAGGCTGCCCTTGAACTCCTGATCACTGCTTCCACCTTCCTAGAGCTAAGATTACAGACACGCACCACCACACAAAGCAGAAGCAGAAACTCTTTTTGAATACTGGCAGTATCTTTCATCATTTTAGTTGTATCTCATTTGCATTCACAGTCCGTTTGAACTGTACTCACAGTCCATCAGAAAGCATTTTAAAAACATTAGTTCATACTTGAAAAGGTCATGAAATATTGTTTTGTATGTGGATCTATAATTTTTCATGCAAATATTTCTCTTCCTTGGTATTTATGAAGTGTTCAAAAAGCATAAACAGTTTTAAGATAATTTAATGTTGGAGACATTTTCTTCACAGAGATACTTTTTGCAAGCCTATTAAATGCTTCCTAGATTACAGGCAGTAATTTATGTCTACTTTAGACATTTTCCTAAGTAAATGGAGTACTTGTGAAAGAAACTAGTAAGACAGTATTAGTAACTGAATTTTATCAAATAAAATCTATCTTATTTTTGTTGAAATCTTCCTTACTGTCCCAGTAAACTGTTGATGTTTTTGCCAAGATGACTGTTGGGAGCACACAAGGTTGCCAGAAGGCTAGAGCTTTGATCTCTGAGCAGGCTATTAATGGCTACCAAGCCTAACGTCCTGTATTTTACAATACAGTTACTCATGCCACAGGTTTTATGACTATCAACTTGTCTCCTAAGAATTTTGGGTTAGCTAGAATTCCTAGAAATATGGATTTCAAATAAATTCTACTATGTCTAAACTGTATATTAATAAGTACAAAATGCACTATAGGAAATATTCTTTCAGTTTGCTATGATAAACCCAAAGTATAAGAGATGATTTCAGTGTAAAAAATATTTTAAATGCTCTAGTTCTTAATCATAACTAAATTTATATAAATACGCACATGGAGAATAAAATAATAAAATAAAATTATTTCCGGAGACAAACTAATTCACTCAATTACTTTGAACATATATACCAGACTCTCCAACCACGAATTACATAGATGAGTGAAACAAATTTCTGTCTTCAAGAAGCATATGATGAATATACTTAATAAATGAACAAAGTGACTTTCATCTCTAAAGAATACTGGTATGTGTATTTAAAATATTGTATTTACTATTTTATGCCTATGAGTGCATTGCCTGCATGTATGGAAGTGCACCGGTGTAATGCAGTGCCTGTGGCAGTCAGAAAGGGTGTCAGATCCCTCTGGAAGTAGAATTACAGACAGACAGTGGTTAGCTGCAATGCACATACTAAGAATCGAACTCAGGTCCTCTGCAAGAGCAGCCAGTGCTTTTAACTGCTGAGTCATCCCTCCAGCCTCTGGTTTGCATATTTAAATAGAATACAATAATTTACTCCAAGGATACTAATTTCTAAACTGGTAAGTGTGATTTAAACCAATACCCCAAAATGTGCACTGACAACTCCAGCTGAAAGTACACAGATGGTAAATTGAAATGTTTCTAATAATGATTATAGAAATACACATGCTCTCTATGTGTGCATGCTTTGGGGGATTAAAGGAAAGCAGCTTAAGTAGGATGCAGATGGTCATAAGGGATGTCCCTAATGGAGCAGTAAGAGATCTCTGTTCCCACAATATTTCCCACAATGGAAAACACTGGATTACTAAAATGCCCTTTAGAGTTCGTTGACATTTCTAGACTGCTCTGCTCTGCTCTGCTTCTCCTTGGTCTTTAGCTCCAAACCCTCTCAAGTGGACTGGCACTCCAAAGGGGAAAGGTCCTGGAAAGAATCCTTTAAGTCTTGAGCCCAGCCCTATGTGACCTGTTTCAGAGTGCTAAGTGGGGCACACTTAACAGCTGTGCAATCCTGTCCTCTAGCCTGGACTTTCCACAGCATGTGCCAAGTAGTGGCCTGTCCTGCAGAGTCATGTTAATCCTGGACTTGGTATTTAGAAATATTAAATGACTATGGAGGAGCTATTAGCATGACGTCTTCTAATTCAAATCCAACAACTTTATAATTCTGTTAGTTGGGATTTTAATATTCATTTAAAACATTCATTAAGTTTATCTATTTATTCATTTTTTAAAAATTATTTACTTATTTATTTATTTTTTTAAATTTCACCTTCAGCAATTTATTATTTTTTATTTTTATGTGTATGAATGTACTGTCTGCATGTAGGTTTGTGCACCCGTGTCATCAGAAGAGGGTGTCGGATTCCCCTGGAACTGGAGTTAAAGACGGTTCTCAGCCACCATATGGGCGCTGGGGATCGAACCCGGGTCCTCTGCAAGAGCAGTCGGCACTCCTAACCTCTAGGCCGTCTCTCCAGCCCCTATTTATTCATTTTTAAGATAGGATCTCTTTATGTAGCAAAGACTGGCCTTGATCTCATGGAAATACATCTGCTCCAGCCTTCTTAGCAAGACTTACCATACTTGGCTATACACATAATTTAAGGACAGAATTTTGTTGTGCTTCTTGACCATTTAGCAAATAAATTTTCAAATGACAATTTCCTTCTGTGTTTACAATATTCAATATTTTAAAGTCTAACTTGTTATGAACATTTGGAAAACAGAATATGTTGAATGGCATAAATTTCAATTATATGAAAGCTGAAAAGATTTTTTTTTGAGAAGGTGGCAGCTGGTTTCTTTTGTAATTAAATAGTGTACTTTCTTGCATTCAGAAGATTACCACTATGCTCTATGACACTGCACAAAAAGAAACTTTGTATTGGAAAGAAGGACTGGGTGCCAAAATTTCAGAAGACCTCAAATTTACCTAGCAAGATAGGCTACTGATTACCAAGTGGGGAGCACTTTTACATCAACACAGAAAGCATATCAACAAACAGGCAGATAGCAGATGCCAAAACTTAGTACAAAGAAAATTATGTATGACACATTGTCAAAGGGTGCCTTTCAATTTAGTAACAAGTGACATTAAGAAAAGGTCATCTCTATTCAGATTCATTCTGTATTTTTATTGGGAATTGTTTTTCAAATTCGTATAGAACAGGTTAATCTTAAAGATGTCTTAGAAGAAATGGAAAATATAAAATTATCAAAGGCCACTGGAAAAAAATCTAACCATTTTTAGTCACCACTTACTTTATACTGTTGTGTTTGTTTTGTTTTGTTGTTTGTTTATTTGAGACAGGGATTCACTATGTTGCCCAGCCTGGCTTCAAATCCTTGGCTGAAGTAATGTTCCTGCCTCATCCTCCAGAGTAGCATAGACTACAGGTGCATTCCACCATCTCTACTGCCATTGACACCATTTTTAAGAGACATATTGACTTTCAAAAGTTTGCTATAAATTCCACCTTATCCACTACTATGCATTACTAGGCCTTTTTTAAAGGAAATTTATTTATTTATTTATTTATTTGTTTATTTTTATGTGTATGAATGTACTGTCTGCATGTAGGTCTATGCACCTGTGTTGTGCAATGCTGCGGAGGTCAGAAGAGGGCGTCAGGTTCCCCCAGAACTGGAGGTAAAGGCGCTTCTCAGCCGCCATGCGGGTGCTGGGGATCAAACCCGGGTCCTCTGCAAGAGCAGTCGGCGCTGCTCTTAACCGACAGACCATCTCTCCAGCCCCCATTAGGCCTTTCTTTTTTTTTTTTTTTTTTTTTTTTTTTCGAGACAGGGTCTCCCTGTAGCCCCAGTGTAGACCAGGTTGGCCTTGAACTCACAAAGATCCGCCTGCATCTGCCTCCCAAGTGCTAGGATTAAAGGCGTGTGCCACCACGCCCGGCCCATTAGGCATTTCTTAACACCACCAGTGGCTATTTTGGGTTCAGCAAACACTGCTTAAAAGCATAACCGCCAAACCAGCTGGAAACTATTAAAATGCCCAATACTTTGATTGAGTTTCAAGTTGCCTGAGAAAAATCAGTGCAGATTCCCAGACTGCTTAGTCTATCAGATGGGAACCACACAGGTATTATACATCTCTTTTAGTCAATAAATTCTCATAATAAATTCAGAACTTGAAATGATGTTTACCTTATAATCCAAGAGAGAATTCACTTGCTCTACCTCAGAATTACTTATCATGTCACTTTCTTCATCATCAATAATTTCTATTTTCTGCAACATAAGTAGAGAAAACTTGACAAACACATATCAGATTACTACACAAAATATGTATAAAATACCTGTTTAATATTTAAGTTTGATGACTGGGGAGGTGTAGATTATATGGAATAGACTCTAATAATTAGATCTTCAGTTTTACACACAACATGTATCTATCACACCCTTATATCTTTAAGACTGATTAGAAAACAATAACCAATAATATTTAAAATAGAAATTATATTTTCACAGAATCCTTGAAATAATAGATGTTGAAATGTGCTTAAATAGTGCCCTCCAGTGATAAGGAATTAGCTTTCAGTAAGGGTAGTTTAATATTCACATATATGTACACACACACACACACACACACACACACACACACTTGACAGAAAGGGGATCCTTTTCTGTCTCTACATGTCTCTTCCTTCTAATGAAAAAATGTTAACATATGGCATATATTCCAAAGGAAAATACAATTTCTGAAAATTCATGGATTTAATGTACTCCATTAGCCAGACAATTGAAAGCAGACATCTATGATGTAATGATGAAAATTGCATGGTGATTTGCTTTTTTCACATGGAGAATAACAAAGAGAGTAAGGAGAGGAGAGAGACACAGAGAGGTGAACATCCCCCTAGCTTCTGAATTAAGGCACAATATAGCTTTGTACAGTATTTTGTACACTGCAGGTAATAATTAAATATCTGTCTAAACCATAAATAAAACCAGCTCAGTGCTGATGAAATAATAACCAATAATCTCCAATCAGGAGAATAAAGCAAGTTTTTAAATCACAAAGCATTCCTTTCAAAAAGAGAGATAAAAATCAATAAAATCAGCTAAAAAAATGTCCTTTCCATGTAAAAAAATACAGTGAAGGGAAAACAACCCATACCTTAAAACATTTAAACCCTGCCCGGCCAAAGACAGTTTCAAAACGGGAAAAACTAAGCTAGATTTAGCCACTAGACAGTCTTTTAAGAACAAGCACATTAATAGCAGCATGTCGTAGGCAGAAAATGAAATTAGACTTCCTACCCAGTAATATATATATAGTGATTAAAAGTCACAAACAAACTTAGAATGATCAGACTTGATATACTGCCTCTGAGGATCTGACACCACCACAGAGTTTCTGACCTGCAGGCTTGTGAGTCAGAAGGACAGCTGCAGTGAGATTGCTTTCTACCACTGCCTGGAGATGAACTTAATGTTTTGTTTTCCATTATAATCACTAGAAGCTTGAGTTTTAATCATGTTGGCTCTCTCTAGACATTACACCTGATACTTCTTGTTTTCAGGTTTGTTTTTTTTTTTTTTTTTTCGTTTTTTGTACCTATTTGGTTTGATTCTTGGAAAACGGAGCTAGGCATTTAGGAAAGAAGGAAGCAAAGGCCACTGTATAGATTTGTGCATATAAATAGTTCTTATGTGTCTGTGTGATTTGTTATCTATGAATAATTGGGGGCACTCAAAAGTTACAGGCAGAGGAGATGAGCCTTTGAGAGTTTGGAGTTTTGTCTCTAAAAATCAATTGTTCTTGAAAAATTAGGTGCCTAAGTAACTATGAGTCATAGCACGTCACGACTTCATTTATGATCTACAGCTGCCGGCTGCAAGGGAGAGTCATTGCAAAGAAATTCAGGCTGAAAATGAACAGGACTTTAGGTAAAAAAAAGATATTTCAATTTGTAAATAACTGTAAATAACTTGTACACTGTAAAAATCTATAGCAGAAGGAAATTATTATTTGTTGAGATTTGAGATATTAGCATGATTCAATGCAAAAAAAAATCACTAACCACCTAAGGAACAAAAATTACTTTGCTTCATAATCAGGCTTATTTTCCAATACGCCTGTTGAATTTAGTGTTTAGAAGGGTCAAATTCAGACTTTGAGAAGGACAAAAATCAATAAAATTCAATCCTCAAGTTATTCTATGTCTGGAAAAAAGTTAGATATTGTTGAGTTATAAACAATATACATTTTATGTGATCCATTTTCATTGAAGAGATGCTTCAGGATTATAGTGTAAAGAAAATAATGTTTATAATGGAAGACTGAGTCAATTGTAACATCACAGCTACTTTGGAACAGAAATAAAGAGCCACATTTTAATAAAAATCATGCATGGAATATAGATTTAAAATCAAAACAGAAAACATGATGACATTTCCCTTTGCATCTGATTTTATTTAATACTCTCTTGATTTCTGCATCACTTTATGGGGCCAAAATATAAACAAATTGTGCTAAAACAGCTGCTATATATTTACATCTTTACAAAATCCAGTTTAATTCACACGGCCTGTCTCTGCTGCTCTTCAAATTCTTAAATACTGTCTTTCTTTACTGTGATTTTTTAACATGATTAAAAGGGTCTAATATAGCTAAGCAAAAGAAAAGGTTCTAACCACGGTATAGACGGTTATGGTTTGAACAGAGCAATCCTTGGATTCAAGCACAAGTTCTAACAAAGGCTTCCTTCAGGATCTCCAGCTAAACTCCATTTTAACTCTGCCATCTGTCAAATAAGAAGAAATCTGCTCTTTGCTCAGTGTACTGAAGAAAAATAATTGATTATATATAAATATTCATGGTTTATCTAAGTTTGAGGTTTTATATTTACAAATCTCATAAGTAAAAAATGAGGTAAAGTTTACTTATTAAGCACTCTAATATCTATCTCATTCATTGGAAAAGCTCCATGTTGAATTATGAAGTGGAGCACCCCTTTATTCTGATAACACTGATTTTGTCATCAACTGGCACCATATCATTGATATCCAGCCTGGAAAGAGGAAAGAATTTCAAACTGTACATACCACATTATCTGCGGATACTGCATGGTGGTCTTCATCCTTATGAGCTCTAGTCTCATTTGGAACAACTTCATTTGACTCCTCTTTAGGAAAATAAAAAGCAAAGACTTTATTTCTTGTATCTCAAAACTCTCTCTCTCTCTCTCTCTCTCTCTCTCTCTCTCTATGTGTGTGTTAAATGCTTAAATAATTTCTCTATTGTCAAAATATACAAATGGAAAATTTACTGCAAACGTGCTTTGATGAGAAGTTCTACACTTAAAAACATATCTAAATAAGTGGAAAAACAAAGCTGTACAATTTATAATACCAAAAAAATGGGAGAAACCCGTATGTTCAACAATGGAGAATTACAGAATCACATAGGATCTACCCTACAACAAATATCATGAAGCTAATAAATATGAAGCTTAATAGTTAATAAGGAGGAAGGTATTCATAATCTACTTGAAAATGTAAAAAATATGAAAGTGATAGAACCTATTCTGTTGGTTCATATAATCTTAATTTTATAAAATGAAAACACTTTTTTTAAGAGAAAAAAATTTGACACCGTTTGTGTACCCATTTGCACTTCAGTTTTTCCATTATTACCCATGGATAGATTTACAGGCAACTATATGTAATTTTTCCCTCTTTTCTTTTGCTTTTATTAAATTTTTCTATAATACTGTTTTTTTTTGTAGAAAGGATATTGATATGCAGCCCTGGGTGGCCTGGAACTAAGTACATAGACCAGTTATCCTAAGTGCTGCATTCACGTGTCTGTGCCACCATTCCTGGTTTGATCATTATAGTAAGAAGGAAAATAAAACAGTAAAATAATTTCTCAATAAATGGTATGAAACTGTGAATTCAGATTTCCATTTTTTTTTCTAAACAGGAAGGATTATTTCTATGTTTGTATATACATACACACTCTTGTACATATGCATAAATAAAATATAATAATATCCACCTTATTCTTGTTATAAATTATTTCCACTTTCATTATATTTCCAAATATTTTTGAAAATGAACATATATTTCTTTCTGATCGAATCTAATATTTTGAAAATTTATCTTTATTTTATAATTTATCTAATATTTTATTATTAGAAGGATGAATTAATCCAGAGAAGTCAGTTTCATAAAAAGCTCTCTGTGATGAGCAAAAGGGTTCTTCAAGGCTCTGGGTGCTGCATACATTACCTGTACACTTTACTTTATCCTCAGAAAAATAGATTAGCAGTGTTTAGATCTCTGTATCTCTCTTTTTTGTACAGCAATGTCGAGGAGATTATTTGGATAAATACCAGTAGAATTTCTCAGTTCCTTGGTAAATAACATTTTAATTTGCCTTAGCAAGCAAAACAAAAATATTTTATCAGACTCCCTAAGATTTTTCTAAGTTCATTCATTTCCATGTATGAGCATGGAGAATGATTAAGAGAAATTCATTTATGTGAAATTTGTATATATAAATATCTATATATAAACATAAAATATCTAGGAAAACTTTAGCAGAATTTTAATGTAATTTTCTATATAAATTTAATCTTTTTTCCCTACCAGATTTTTTTTAAAAATAAATTTTTTTGTACTTATGCTATACAACATATTATAATATACATGTATATAACAAAGTGGTTACTATAATGAAACAAATTACCATATTTATCATTTCGTATTCTGCGATTCCTAGGCAAGTGCCGCTATTAGCCTTAGCAAAAATCATGAATATAATACACCATCACTAACTATGGTCTTTATTTTCTTAGATCTTTCTGCTACGCATTGCTATTTTGTACCTTTTGACTTACATCTCTCCATCCTTCCCTCCCCATTAGAAAAACACTGTTTTATATTTGATATATTTGACCTTTCTTGCCCTGCCATTTGCTGCAACAGGGATGAACCTAGAGTACATTATGCTGAGAAGTAAGTCGAATAGACAGAAAGTGAAAAGGATACACTGTGTGATCTCATTTATTTGTGAAATGTAAGAAAAGTCAATTTAAAATTTTATAAAAGAATGGTTCCCAGACAGAGGGATGTTTACTTATTCATTACTTAGGCATTTCAAATCAGAGACATTTCATGTCCTACATAATCAACAACTAAATGAAATGGAAAGAGGGAAAATTGTCATCAGCTTTAGCTGCAGACCTGATATTAAGTGTACTGGTCTCTGAAGAGGGGTTACATTGTTCATCAGCAAAATCATTACCGGTACTATTCCTTATAGGATTCCCTTATATTCCTGTTCTCACTTACTCATAATGTTGTACACAGTTCTGCTTTATTGGCAGTATATTTATTCATGGTTTGATTATTTTAGACAATTTCAATAAAAGCTATTTTGAGGCTTTTAAAATAAAATGTGTATGAAGTTATCAGTTGAATAAGGAGTGCTTTCCTCTGCATATAGATTGCTTCAACATTAGCAAAAGTTAGAATCACTTGTCAAAGTGTCTGGTAAAGCAGCTTTCTTGATTTATTTAGTTCTCAAGAAAAGCAGCTTTGCTAATTGAAAATCAGAAAGTAAAATTAATCAATTAAAACTCTAGGGGGCACTCTATGTGGATGCTATATGCTCACACGAAGTAACCATGCAGAATTACTTTTCCAGAGCACACCCACATATTAAGATACAGCAGGAAAAATAAAGGCACACAAACTAAACTTAATGCTATAAGTATTAATTGTTCTTATACTTTGAACAATTTGCCTCTCGGGATTGTGAAAATCTTTAAAACTGCTCGATTATAAATATACTTAGGTAGAAACCAAACTTTGAAGTTAAGGAGCTCAGTTATCAAAGTATTACTTTTGCTGAAATTTCCAAGTTGTACAACAGGTGAACTCCAGTAGTGTTTAAAAAAAATCCAAAGACATCTATTTTCTCTTAACTTTCTCAAAGGGAAAGAAAAAGGAAACATAGACTAGGAAAATGAGAAGTACAAAATAGACAGAAGGGAGTCAGAAGCTCTCTCCAGGAAGTATCTACTGGTTCAGAAACAAAAGAATGCATAGAAAACTGTTAAAGGATCACAAGCACTTTTGGTTAACTGGGAAGCCTGCCTCTTTTTCCAATTTGGAGAAAATAAATCTCTATTTTTTTCCTTGGATACATAATGAAAAAAATCATCATGTTGCTTTCATTTGTTTATTATTAAAGATGCATTGTAATATGTAAGCCCTAATTTAAAATATTTTTCCTCTTCTAAACATTTAGAATACACTAATCTTGTTAAAACAGCAATGTGTGTATATGGACTCTGAATTGTAGTTGTTAAGTTTTTGAGATATCTTTACTTCTCTAAGATATAATCAATCAGTGGATCTCAAAGTTACAATAATTGTCATAAACAGGAACAGAATATGGTTAGTGTATTTTAGAGGTATGATATTAGTCTCAGCCAGATGAGCAATTAGTCATAAGCCAAAGAACACATTGTCAACCCAATCAGATTAGTATTCTCCTTCGGTGAATACTAATACAAAGGGTCTTCTTCCAGCATTTGAAAATGCTTTTCTGTTGCAACTTCTGATGAGAATGAAAAGGTTACTGTGCAGCTGTGAAAAATAAGCCGCCAGTAGAAATGCTAGGAAATTGTTTACTCCTCACCCAGTGTTTTTTGATTCATACATTAACTTCTCTCTCTCTTTTTTTCTCATTAGGTCTTGATTACTATGCCAGCTATCTAGACAACACACTATTACATGACAAAGGATGCTAGCACAAGAGCACTGGTTTATTAAATGTGGACCATTAAAGTAGATTTTAAAATTAACGTTCTCTGCTTTTCCAATAAGCGCCTATTTTCTTAAATTCTCTCTCAGGAGGGCAAGCTGCAGTTGGGGAATGAAAACCTTAGACTTACGGGCCTATGTACTTTCCTTTACCAAAATACTTCTTCGCAGCAATCCTTCTTTTCAGAGGCACACATAAATTCTTTCTTCCCTACCCTCTTCATTTGGGGTTCAGTTTATAAAGACCCTATCATATATAATGATTGGGAATTAATTACCCAATGATTTCTGGGCACATACAATTTTGGGAAGACTAACGGCAGCCCAAACTGTTTTTACTGGACTAACAACAAGAAATAATGGCTTTAGAAATCCTGAAACATTTTCTCTTGATTTTAAAACCTGGATTAGTTTTCCTTTACACTAAATTCTGTTATAATTTGCAACAATGAGAGAGAGAGAGAGGGAGAGAGAGAGAATTTCCGTTTTCCTTTACACTAAATTCTGTTATAATTTGCAACAATGAGAGAGAGAGAGAGAGAGAGAGAGAGAGAGAGAGAGAGAGAGAGAGAATTTCCGTTTGATAACCTTTCAAACACCTGGTCTTAAAATTCATTGTACTCACAACAGTGACAGCCCTTCTATGGCCTTCATTATTCTACGCATTACAATTTGCCTGCCCACCCCCTGGGCATGCAATTAATTGCTTCTGCAAAGAACCTCTTAAAGACTGATTCAACGGCCTCTCTTTTCTACTCTATTTCTATGAGATCATTGAGATAATGACCCCTCTTATTTCTGAAATCTTTCTCTTTCCTTGGATTTAGTAATTGCATACTATTCTGTTCTGTTGTTCCTGAATGTTCTTTCAGTGGCTAATTTTTTTTCCTATGGTCCCCAAGTGTAAATATTTCTCAACACACAGCCCTTCTCTATTGTCTTGTTTTTTTTTTTTTCTTTTTTTAATTTCTCAATTAAATCTGTTTCTTTGCCTAGGTATTAGTGGCCTCAGTTTGGCAGATTATCACATTTTCTCTCTTTTAAGCTTTCTTTTGAGTTCCAGTCCCATATTATGCAATGCTTTTCCATGTATGCCCTGCTATCATCTAAAATACTGCAAATGTAAGTAATTTTACTCTGAGAGTCTACACATTTAGTGTGATGCCAATAAAAATCTTGAATGAATTTTCAGGCAGAAATTGTGAAAAGAACTTGCTAAATAATTTTATAGTTCATTTATAAGAATCAATGTATTTCAAGAACAAAGAATAACAAAAATTTACTGGATATTAAGACACATTATAAAGCCACAGTTGAAAACAGATAGATCTATGTGGTGTAATGGGAAGCCGGGAACATGAATATATATACGTGTGTGTGTGTGTGTGTGTAGCTGTGTGTATACCCATTTGTGGATACATGTGCATATATATTTGATTTTTAAAAACTACATTGAAACTAACTCGAAAAAGAATTATTTAACAAATTGTGTAGGACAACTAGTTGACTATTGGAAAAAGTAAAATAGGTATTTTCTTTGTGCATCTTGAAGAAATAGATATTCCAGGTGAAATAAACCTAAAATTGAAAAATAAAACATAAGGATGCCACAAACAAACAAGGGCTTATTGCCACAACTATAGGGCAAGGAAAGACAGTAACTATGCCAACAAAGTAAGAAATCAGAAATTATGGCCATGTTGAACAGCATAAAAATTATGCAAAAAAATTCTACCATCAAAAAATATCATCCAGGGGCTGAAGAGATGGCTCAATGGTTAACAGCACTGGCTGTTCTTGTAGAAGACCCGTGTTCAAATTCCAGCACCCACATATCAACAATCTACAATTCCAGTTCCAAGGGATCCAACACTGTCTTCTGACCTCCGTGGTCATTGCACAATATGGGTCCATTTACATAAATGCAGGCATAACATTCATACACATAAAAATTTTTTTTAATTAATTAATTTATTTTTTAAGGGATTCTACAATACAATGACACAGTTGTTTGCAGATAACATTGATGTCACTCATTATGTCATACAATCAGGTAATTGGTGCATTTTGCAAGTATCTATGTCCAAATTTTAAACAACCCAAGGTTCCCATAGACCAGTTGGAGAAGCTTGTATGCACAGACATGTTGATCAATCAGGAATCCAGACTATATTCCTGCAGTCTCATGATTCACCCCTATCTCTCCACAGCCCTTACAATCTACCACACCTCCTCTTCCGCAGTTTGTTCCCTGGGCTTTGGGAAAGGGGCACAAGTGG
>VZQC01006220.1:0-48631 GCA_009823505.1 Rhizomys pruinosus | reverse complement strand
ACATCACATTATAACACTTTCTTTTACTTGTAGGAAAATTTAAAGGAACTAAGCTTAAATTTCCTTCCCAAATAAGTAGCATACAGTCAATGAGAAACAGTTTGGGTAAATTTAATGAAAGCTTATGCCTTGGCTCCTGTTTATGGGTATGTGTAATACAACTTAGGCATCTATAGGTCAAAACATAAAAACCGAAAAAAAAAAAAAAGAGGGAGGTGGGAGGTGGGGTACTATCCTTCCTGGCATACAAATGGAAAACTCTGTGTTCCAATCCTATTGATAAATTTTCAATTTTTCTGATCTTGAAACTAACAATGAGAGGAGAATTTTATGTTCCCACAGGTAAAAATCACCAATCTCATACACATAAAATTTTAAAAATTTAAAAATAAAAAATCAACCGGAAGTGGTGGCAGAAGGATCAGGAGTAATGGGAAATTCTAATTGGAAACTAATCAAATTCAAACTTGGTGACTCCAATAATATGTCTTGTTTTCTATATGACAACATTGTTTTGTCTTTTTGAGACAGGGTCTCCCTTTAGTCCCAGCTGGCCTGGAGCTCACTATGTAGACCAGGCTGGCCTTGAACTCACAGAGATCCATCCGCCTCTGTCTTCTGAGTGCTGGGATTAAAAGCATGCACCACCATGCCCAGCCTTATATGACATTTTGAATAAACCTATTACTCTAACACTTTGTTCATTGCCTAATGCAAAAATGTGAAGTTGTTATCCGGGTTCCTACCAGTTTTCAACCTGTGCATACTTACGTGATACCTTGCCTAGTGACACACAATCTTCCTACCTTTAAACTCCTGAGGCTTCTTAAGTGATTGACTAAAATTCTAGAGCTCATAGAAAGACTCAATAATACTAAATTGAGCTCAAAGCTTAGGCCACTACCAAATTTGATTACTGCCATAATCACTAAAATTATCCTATGATCAGTGATTTTACTCACATATAATTTTATATAGTACAAATAATTTAACTCTTAATGATTACCAACATAGTCAGTCAATGTAGCAAATATGTATAATCTGAGTACCCAGGAAGTAGAGAATCAGTAGCTTAAAGACAGTTTTGGCAACATGATTTCCAAACCATTCGTCTCAAAATCAATCAATCAATAAATGAATTGATCAATCCATCAATCAGGAGGCAAAAAAGAAAGCAGGAGTTGAAGATGGCTCAGCATGTAAACACTTGCCATGGGAGCCTGAAGATCAGCATGGGTGTGTCACCCACCTATAATCGGAGAGAAAGTATAGACAGGGAATCTCCAGACCAAGCTGGCTAGAGCCATAAAAGAGAGTTCTGGGTTCACATGTGCCCCACACACGCTAGTATGCATACACACACTCACACACAATATACACATATACATATGCAAATTAGATAAACAAACCAGAAGAGAATTTGTCAATAACCTGAACTAGTTCAACAAAAAAATAAACAAATGTGTGATTTGTTTGATGTGTGGTGTGATGATTCTTGGTTTCTCAAGCACAGATATAAAACAACTATAGATTTTATTATCAGGTTCATATACAACACAGAAAAAGATATACTTACATAATCAGGAAATGGATTAGTATGTTTGAAGCTGAGGGCAAAAGGGACATTGGCTAAATGTAGGAGGAAGGAAATTTTCTGGAGGAATTAAAAAAGATCCGAAATAAGATTTTGGTGGGTATGATTGCATAAATCTATAAAATTTTGTAAAACATAACTTCACTGTGTATTTGTAATGAGTAAATTTTATGCTATGTCAATTAAAAATTAATAAAAGTGTTAATAAAATTGCATTAGAACTACTATGCCTGAAGTCAAATGATATCTACTTCATGGGAAAATGGTATTTATGGTATTAATATGTGTTGTTGTTTGCAGTCTCATTAGGTGAAACATTGAGAGTATTCTAAAGAGGACCCAGTCTAACTTCCTTTTGTAAGTGAGGAAACTGGAGTCTACTGAATTCAATACTTTCTCTGAAGTCATAAAATTTGCTAGTGAGAAAGCTATAAGCTGTACCCAGTTTCTCAGTTCTCAGCCTATGGTTCATCTAATATCAGACTCTTTTGTTAGAGTATTTATAAGTCCTAACATAACCTGACTACCTTTCCGAATATAACCATTTATCTAATTATATGGTCTACTGCAATAACCAATATTTTAAGATGAAAAAACACCATTATTGTAATAGATGAATGTTTTTTGTGATGACTTGATACAAAAGGCTGTTTAGGTGGATGCATAAAAATAAACCTGTGTCTTTTCAAATGCTTGGTCACATGTTTTGAAAGCACTAGATTTAAAGGGCAGTACACTGAAAAGCAAGTAAAAATACATCGAATTTCCAGAGGCTATTATTAGGACGTACAGCATATAAAGTACCTTGAGAGCTTCCTTCGGACAAACAGATGGACACTTCATCATTTCTGTCATTATCTTCTCCTACTTCAGGCCCAGCTTCCTCCCCGGGTGGGAGAGCAGACAAAGAAGCAGACTCTGGCTGCTCAGTGAAATCAGCAGGGCCTCCTCTTGGAGGTGGGACTTCAATTCCCATTAAACGGTACTTTCTTCTTCGGTTCCCAATCCAAGTCTTTGTAAGAGAAATAGAACAGGAAGTTTGATAAACAGAAAATGTAGAAGTTCTGGGGATTACAATAACAAATGGATGAAGCATAAAATGTAACTAGAATAAATAGGCACATAAAAATAGAATTTTATGGTAATGACCAAAAGTAAGACAATTATGTGTTTATTTAAAAATAGTATATTAACAGAAGAGGGGATTTATTTAAATATTAAGACTTTCCAATGACATGCAGGCTACTAAAGATTTATTTTGATCCTGTTTATATTTTGTTTCTGAGGAAAATAATTCACCCAACCTTTCAAAAGAAAGGTTGAATGAGTTATCTTCCTTAGGAAACCAGGCATACAGCGATGTCTGTGGCTCATATCTTCTAATCTTGTTCTTCATAGGCAAAAATGTGACATCTATTTATTTCTACATTCAGAATTAATTCCTTTTTGCTTCCAGTAGTCTAATATTTTATTTTGATTATATATAGAACCAATAAAATTGTTATTTTTTTTAAATCAGTGCTTGGTATCTAGCCCAAGGATACAAACATGCTACCACTGACCTCCATCCTTAGCCTTAAGTCTTTTCTGTTGTTGGCCTTGCTGCTGTTGTTGACACTCACAATGTAATTCGAGGTTCCCTTAAGATAATTCTCCTACCTCAGTCTCCTGAGTACTAGATTTGCAGATATGAGCTACCAGGCCATGATCTAAAATATTTTATATTAAAGAATTTTAGAGTCACAAAATTTTCTAATTTCAATGACAGGTTGTGTATATTCTTCATTTTGTTTATTATACTTTATGCTTTTCAAAATTATAGCACAGTATCAGAATGAACAGGCCAACTGTGGTGCACACAATGTAAATAATTACTGTGACACCAGGCAGAGGCAAGTGGAGCTTGGTGAGTTCAAGGCCAGCCAGGTCTACAGAGCAAGTTCTAGGCCAGTTGGGGCTACTGAAAGACCCTATCTCAAAAAGACAAAAAAATGAATTACAGTGAATTTGTGCCTAGCCTGGGTTACACTGGGAGTACCAAGCCAACCAGGGCAATATATATATATATATATATAGTCTGGCTATATATATATATTTAACTTAAAAAAGTTAACAATATATAAGGTATCTTGCCAGCATTAGAATGATCAGTATATTTTTTGGAATTTATTTTAATTTAATTTTTTCTTGTGCTGAAGATTGAACCCACCATCTTGAACAAGCTAAGGCAAGCACTCTACCATTTAAATTTATGGAGTGATTACAAATATCTATATCTATAGAGAGAGAGAAAGACACTGAACAAAATCTGTTCTCAGGTTTTGGCTATGATAAATAAAGTCAGTATGAAAAGTCATGTACAGTTTTATGTGTAGACAAGTTTTAGTTTGTAGTTGGAGAGAGGGCTTAGAGGTTAATGACACTGGCTGCTCTTGCAGAGGGCCTGGGTTTGGTTCCCAGTGTCCACATGGCAGCTAACAATCATCTGTAACTCCAGTTCCAGGGGATACAAGATCCTCTTCTGGCCTTCATGGGGACTGCCCAACACAGGTGCACATACATGCACATTCAGGTAAAATATTTCATACACATAAAAAAATACTGAAAAGAGCTCAATAAAAATTAACTTAAAAAAGTTAGCAATATCTAAGTCATCTTGCCAGCATGAGAATGATCAGTAATTTTTGGAATTTAATTTAATTTAATTTTTTCCTGTGATGAGGATTGAACTCACCACCTTGAACAAGCTAGGGCAAGCACTCTACCATTTAAATTTATGGAGTGATTTTTAAAAATGTTCATTATTTTTATTTTATGTGTATGAATCTATTGCTTGCATCTATGTAAATCCACCAGTGCCATGCAATGCCCAAAGAAGTCAGAAGAAGGTGTCAGACCCCCTGGATCTGGAGTTTTAGGTGGTTGTTAGCTACTATGTGGGTGCTGGGAACTGAACCCAGGTACACTGCAAGAGCAGCCAGTTCTGTGGTTAACAGCTGAGCCATCTCTCCACCCCTTCATGCAGTTCTTCTGGGTTTTCCTAATGACTAATGATGTTAGACATCTTTTCACAGGTTTATTGGCTATTTATATAGCTTCTTCAGTGAAATGTCTCTTCTTTCCTACTTGAAGTGTTTAACTCAACACTCAAGGTAATGTTTTGTGAGTTATTTAAATACTTGAATGTCTGAATTCTTTGTCAGATAAAGTGACTGGCAAATATTTTATCCTAGATTGCAGCTTGACTATCTACCCTGGGTTTTCAGCAGTACAAACATAAAACTTTTAAAAAAGATACCTCCCTTCAAGTTATGATCAGGGTTATCTGAGTGATTCCTCAAATGATGAAGGCTACTGCTATTGCTCTTGGCTATCCACCAGAACTTGATGGTAAATCCCCATTGCTAAGACAACACACAGTTTGGTAACCAGACATGTAAAAATCAAGTTGTGTTACTGACCAGGAATCTTCCTGTCTGCTGGTTAGGTTTTATAGTGCCTGAAGTTGCCATGTAGGCTGCTGGGGGGAATAAATTGTGTTACCCAGTTGTGAGCCCTATGAATTACAATAATGACCAGCATGGTAAGATACATCTATGGGTGACTGGATTTAAGGCCCGCCTCCACAGGAGGAAGCACATACCTCACATTCCAAACCTGGCACAGCTTCCATGCTTGGAAAGGTCATAGGTCCCTGGGGTGTACTTTTATTTACTACTGTAATTTTACTAAATGGACATAATATCAAACTGGACTCTAAATTCATATCTATATACCCAGAGATTAATGCAGCTCTCACACCTCATCAGACACATCTCTGTGCAATGGAAGTAAGTTAACACAGACAGAACAATTCAAAGTGCAGAGAATAAGTGTCTGTGAGCTGTTCAATAAGAAATTGTACATCTATATCACACCTCTTCCTCTCAAGGCCCAGGGAACATTTTTGGAAGAGGGAGCAGAATAATCCTAAGAGCCCAAGGTCACGGAGGATCAGAAAAATAGTCTTTGAGGCATGACAGGAGCACTGTATTCATGTACCCATAGCAGCGGTAGTTACTTGCCTGAAACCTGCACAAGATCAAGACCATTAACTTTGTATTGTGGAAAGAGGAGGGATTCACTAGTCACCACACTTAACTGAGGAACTCTTGACAGTTGTTGGCTTCTGGGGTGGGAGAGTCAGTTTTCTTGAAGGCTTGGTAGATCAAGTAT
Organism: Rhizomys pruinosus; assembly: GCA_009823505.1. Taxonomy (NCBI): domain Eukaryota; kingdom Metazoa; phylum Chordata; class Mammalia; order Rodentia; family Spalacidae; genus Rhizomys; species Rhizomys pruinosus. The sequence continues at coordinate 42,822 of VZQC01006220.1, read as the reverse complement.
GCTCCAGTGGTTGGTCACGTACCCATGAGTATTTTGGCAAGATGAACTAGACTCAGTTATTCAAAATAAAAGAGAATACAAAGGGATGGGGGTCTGGGATGTATTGAGTAGGAGTTAGGAGGATGAGTTAAGTACTTGTTTTCAACATAAAAGTGATTTTTAAGTCATTTGCGAATTTAAAGAAAGGACAGAAGAATTACAAAGATCAGAAAAGAAGAAATGAAACTTTCTCTATTTACAGATTATAGGTAGTTTACTTACAAGTAATAAGTGAATTCAGCAACATCCCAGATTACAAATCAATGTACATAAATCAAATGTAATTCTGTATAGTAAAATGAATACACTGAAGGTACAATTGAAAATATGACATTACAAAAGCCAAAAGGAGTCAGTGGGTCCCTCCCCCTCCCCAAACCAGAGTGACCCCTGAGGACCAGATCCTCAATTGACCTTGAGAGAGAAAAAAAACCTTGGTTAATCTGGGCTAATTGTGTGGCCTTAAACATTCAAAAGGAAAGTATAACCAGAAATAAATAAATAGTAAGGCCTGAGAAATTGTACTTCAGGTATAAAACTTGAGATCTTAGAACAACAACAGCAACAAAAAAAAAACATGGCTGTTTTGACTGTCTTCAATTCTTACTGGCAAGTGCAGCTACCCTGTGGCTGCCACTGCTTTTGCCATCCTTCAAAGACATGAGACACAGCTTTTCAACATTCCAATATGGACTGAAGACTCATGTCTTTCCAAGAATCCTCCAAACTTCCAGTCCCAGATGGGGACTGCTGAGACATCTAGCTTGTGGACTGAGCTACTACTGGGGTTTCAGCCTCTTCAGAATATAGACTGCCATTGTTGGACTACCCAGGCTGTATCATGTAGACCAGTACAGGAAGATCAAGACAGGATGCCATGCTTACTGGACCTCATTTGGTGACCACAGGAAGGAAAGACCCCAGTTTGGAGCACAAGGGCAGGACTGATAGTTATTTAGGCTTCCCAAGGAGGAATCAAATAATTCCTTAAGGAAAACATGACATCTTTCAGCCTAATAAAGAAAAAAAAATGAAATAACAAAAAAAGAAATCATAAGCTGAAGATTCTAAAACCTATGATGTCATAATCTTGACATATGTGTGGCATGCATATATGCATATTTTGGAGTGATGCAAATTGGAAGGAACAACAACAACAAAAACAAAAACAGCAACAAAGAGACTGGGTCAAAGAACTGACTGAAATGGTGAACTTCTGCCCCAAATAGTAAACTTCCACATCAAAAATTTTAAAAGAGACTGAGAAAAAGATGAGAAACATGCATTGCAGAATTCATGAGGTGTGGTGGGGTGGGGAGGAAGGAAGGGGACATGGGTCTGGATTTGATTGGGAAGTGTTGTATAAAATGCACAAAGCTTCAATAAAAATTGGCTTTGGAAAAAAAAAGAAAATATGAGATTACTTTCCTTTTTGTGGTGCTTAGGGTTCAGCCCAACATGTATGGTAGGCAAGTGCTATACCACTGAACTACATCCCCAGCCCTATGCTATTTATTTGTAGTGACTCAACAATCAAATATTTAGGTATAAACTTTACAAAACATGTACAAGAATTGAAGGCTAGTATGCACAAAATCTGATGAAACAATTCAAAACATTGGTAAACTTAAATAAACACTATATTAATGTATTCAAAGATTTAATGAACTAAAGATGCACATTATTCCAAAAATGATCTTCCAGATTAACAAAATTTCTGTCAAACTCCAAGCAATATTTTTTTTTCTGGTATTTTTGAGACAGGGTCTCCCTTTAGTCCCAGCTGGCCTGGAGCTCACTCTGAAGGCCAGGCTGGCCTTGAATCACAGGATCCACCTTCTCTGCTCCCAAGGCTAGGATTAAGTCCGTGTGCCAAACCACACCCAGCCCAAACTCAAAAGCAATGTTATAGTATATATATATATATATATATATATATATATATTAGTTAAGAAAGGACTTGAATTAGTGCAGCTAAAATGACATTGAAGGACTCCTCATACTCAATTTCAATGCTTGTTAGATAAAAAGAATGGAATAGAAAACTCTGAAATAATGCTATGTAATTATGGTCAGTTTAGCTGGCTTTTTACACAGGTACACAATCTATTCAATCAAATTATGGATAGCTTTCAAGAAAAAAAAATGCTGGCCCAGTCACACATCATAAAAAAAATTAAAAATGGACTTCAACATAATCTTATGCCTTATATAGTGATGAACTCAGAATAGATAAAAGATTTAAATTTCAGCCTTAAATTAGATTTTTATACTCTTTCTTTATATATTTGGTAATTTTAAAAATTTCATTTTTAAATTTTTAAAATTTCATTTGTGTATGATGTGTATATGCATGATGTGGGTGGTGGTGGTGGTGGTGGTGTGTGTGTGTGTGTGTGTGTGTGTGTGAATGCAAACTTGTGGGGGTCACAATGCACTAATGGAGGTCAGAGAACAGTCCTGCATGTCAATCCTTTCCTTCCATCTTGTTTTGAGATAAGGTCTCTTTGTTGGTCACTGTGGAATACACCAGCCTAGTTCATTCTTGAAGTTCAGAGATTCTCTTATTTGTGCCTCTCATATTGCTTTAAGAGTATTGGGATTATGGGACATGTACTTCCATGCCAGGCTTTACATTTGGTTCTATGGATTCAAACTCAGGTCCTCACACTTCCACAGCGAGTATGTGTCTGTGTGTGCACGCACATGTGTCTGGAGACCTGATAGATGTCAACTTCAAGTACTGTTTTTCAGGTATCCTCAGCCTTGTGTTTTTGAGACAGAGTCTCACACTAGCTTGGGGCTTCGTGAGTAGGCTAGGCTGAGTAGCTCCAGACACTGGCCTAACACCGTTTCCCCATTTCTGGAATTACAAGTATATTCCACCATGACTCACTTAAATTATTTTTTTTTTGCTTTATCTTTTATACATGTGTACAATGAAATATGACCTACATGCCCCTCCATCTTGAATACTCTTTCCTAACTTTATGTCTTTGTTGTTGTTGTTAACCCACTAAGCCCAATTAGTGGAGCATAGGAAACCTCTCAGTTTCACATTCACAAGAAACAATGATTCACTGTCCCACAGCAGCCATCGACTCCCACAGCAGCCATCGACTCCTCAGTGAAGGATGGGGCCTAGACACCACCTCCCCCACCTATACTGAAATTTTCGCCCACCAGCAATAACACTCCTGGGCATATACACGCTGATTTCATTTTATTTTTACATGGGTCCTGAGGATTGAACTTGGGTCCTTATGTTTGCACAGTAAGAATTTTCCTGACAGTTGGGGCTGGAGAGAGATGGCTCAACAGTTAAGAGCACTGACTGCTCTTGGGGATGACTTGGGTTCACTTCCCAGCACCCTTTTGGCTAACAACCATTTGTAACTCCAGTCCCACAGAATCTGAATCCTTCTGGCCACCACTGGAATTGGATGACACGGGTAGATGCACTTACATGCATGCAAGCAATACACTCTACACCAAAAATACAAAAATAATAAATATTTTCTAAAAAAGAATTTTACTGACAGAGCTGTCTCTCCAGCCCCTTTCTTTGTATATTAACTAGAATTTCCACAATACAACAAGACCGACCTAAATACAATGCCATCATAGATACTTTGTCTTTTTTTAATTTTTTTTTTATTTCTGTATGTGTATGAATGTGCTGTCTGCATTCAGGTCTGTGCACCCGTGTCGTGCAATGCCGCGGAGGTCAGAAGAGGGTGTCGGATTCCCCTGGAACTGGAGTTCTCCTGGAATTGGAGTTACAGACGGTTCTTAGCCGCCATGTGGGTGCTGGAGATCGAACCCGGGTCCTCTGTAAGAGCAGTCGGTGCTCTTAACCGCTAGGCCATCTCTCCAGCCCGATACTTTCTAATATAAACAAAAGCCTGGTTAAAGTTAGATTTATACTTGCTGAAACTTTTCCGAAAAATATGTGTAGGGCAAAACAGAACTGTTCAGTTAGCTCATGAAGACTCATTGCATTTGTTGGGTGAGAGTGGGGGAGCAAATTCAGAGAATACAAAATTTTGGATGTGATATATTTAGTATTAAATCTTAAACAAGAAATCTGAAAGAAATGGGTTGTTTTGGAGACTTCGAAGTGAAAGTTACTCAATAGAAAAATATTTATGGATGTATTAATTATTTTCCTAGCTTGACTAACTTTCCCCAAATGAAGTATACAATTTAAAAAAGTACTTTCCTTCTTATTTCTCTTCATATTTCCTCATTCAGTATGAACTGCCAGACTTCAGAATATGTAAAGAGCAGGACATTTTCAGCAAAACTCTTTAAAGTTGTCATGTTGTTTCATCATTTCCTATCCGTGAGTACTAGTGTTTATGGAATTATAATGCAGAGCAACTTCTAAAATAATCTTAGCCAATGATGCTGTACAAATGATGGCATATGGGAAAAGAAGAAGATACCAGTTTCTTTAGGATGCTTCTAGTCTGTTAGGAGCATAATTAACATTTGAAAGTTGAGTTAATTAGAGGTATTTAGGATGAAGCTAACAGTAGATAATGTGTGAAATGTTGTAACCTTAAGAAAATAGAAACTTTAAACTTAACTCAGCCCAGGGCTGCTTGGAGATAAGCATTCAGCACTGGGGTAGTCACAAAGGGACTTTGCAGAGCCCCCAAACTGAGCATGCTCAACTGATTAAGTGGCCAGAGGAGGCACCACCACAAGAACCAGATGATCAGAGCTGGACGCTCCCCCCCCCACCACCACCAAGGGACCTGGGCATGAACTCAGACAAGATATCAACCTGGCTGTGAATGGGGAACGCAGGCAGGAGCCTGAGATTAGCACCTGGACCTTGTGCAAACCCCATCTTCTTAAGCCAGGGAGTGCAAATGGTCTGCACTCTCACTCTCCCTTGGGGGACCTGCTGTGAGATTGCACTCTGGGACTTCTCAGTTAAGAACATGCCTGGGCATGCCGCCCCCCCCCCCCCACATCAGTTTGGCTGAAGTGCACGCTGACCCTGCTGGCCACTGACACTGGCCAGACTGGCTGGCTTGGAAGCTGCCCCAGCCCCCAACCAAGAGATCTGCTTGAGCCAATCAAAGGGCTTCTTGGAGCTTCCTAGCAAGGAGAGGATGTTGTACACCACTGCTTCCAAGAGGCTAAGAGAATGCCCTGTAGGTGAGCAGCTTTGGGGAGCTAGGCTAGGGCAGGACACAATTATAATTATAGAATTAACCTGTGTGGGAATTAATAAAATTAGATTACATTACAATATGTGTGTCCTGGGCTGGAGAGATGGCCTAGCAGTTAAGAGCGCCGACCGCTCTTACAGAGGACCCGGGTTCGATCCCCAGCACCCACATGGTGGCTGAGAACCGTCTGAAACTCCAATTCCAGGAGAACTCCAGTTCCAGGGGAATCCGACACCCTCTTCTGACCTCCGCGGCATTGCACGACACGGGTGAACAGACTTGCATGCAGACAGTACATTGATACACATACAGAAATAAATGCCCGGCATGGTGGCACACGCCTTTAATCCTAGCACTTGGGAGGCAGAGGCACTCGGATTTCTGTGAGTTCGGGGCCAGCCTGGTCTACAGAGTGAGTTCCAGGACAGCCAGAGCTACGGGGAGACCCTGTCTCAAAAAGACCAAAAAAACCACAATATGTGTGTCCTGGGTTCCTTTGGACTTAGTCCATGCTAGTCTCTGCTCATGCATGGTCTTGTTTACATCATAAAACCTGAAGAAAGAGAAGGAAAAGGAATGCAGTAGCCAAATATCTATTTATCTTCAATGTAGCATGTACAATGACAAAGGTCAAATATGTGATGCAAATATTGGGAAGTAACTGAGATTTTATTATATACTAAGGTTAAACCATTTCTTCTTTAGATACCCCTTAAAAGTAAAATGCAGTACCTGGTGTGGTGGCCTACACCTAGAATCATGAGTTCCTAGCCAGCTGGGACTACATACAAATTCAATGCTAAAGATTTTGTAACATTTTTACAGATTTATAAATGAAAACTGTACTCTTAGAAGCTGCTGCAGTCTGAATATTAATATCCTCTAACCCAATTAGTATTTTGAACTTCCAGCCTCCAAGGTGATAGATAATATCACCAGGAGGGCCCTTGAGAGGTGATCAGGTCTTGAGAGTAAATCTTTTATGAATGAATTTACTGCTTTTTGAAATGAAAACACAAAGTTTTGTGATCCCTTACATCAGCAAAAGACAGCTAGTCTATAAAGTGGGCCCTAACTAGGCATTAAATCTGCTAGCACCTTGATCTGGAACTTCCCAACCCACAAAATTATGAGTAATTTTCTGTTATTTAAAAAAATCCATTTAATGTTAGTTTGCTCTAGCAACTTGTGATAGCTTATTCTGTGTGAACTTAACTGAGTCAAAGAACACCCAGATAGGCAATAAAACATTTCTTCCTGTATATTCAAAAGAGTGCTTCAGTAAAGCATTAGCATTAGAAGAGGTCAACAGAGGAACAAGATAGGCTTTATCAGTAAGGGACACCCATTCAGTCCACAGAGTGCCTTAAGTTTTCATTAGTTCTTTGCATGAAAACTTAAAAATATCAAAGACACAATTCTGCAAGTCTCTCTAATCTAATTTTTGAAAGAATTATTTTGCCCACAAATACTATTATTTTAAATGGATCAAGTCTATTGTCTTATTTTCTTTCCCCCCAACCACTTTTTGACAGTCTATTAGATATATGTAAATGTATTCTTTCTCTATTTCTTATTCAAACTTTATTTTTTGAAACAAGGTCTCACTATGTAGACCTGGCTGGCCTAGAAATCAGCATACCAGGCTGGTCTCAATCTTACAGAGACTCAGCTGCATTTGCCTCTTGAGAGCTGGGATTAAAGATGAGGACCAACCACCACACCCAGCTGTTTTTCAACTATTATACATGATTCTTTGGTGAATTATTTTATTGCTTGGCCTCAGATTCCCTGTGTGCAAAATTAGGGAGCAAGTTTAAAAATCCTACAATTTTTAGGATAATAAGTGTCACTGTAGGATAATTATCACTCTATAGAATAATGTCTTTTCAACCAGACTGTATATGAATAATTGCATAAATATAATGATTATTAAAACTGAGACTATTAACCAAGTGGGCATACCTTTCATTCCAGCAGTCAGGAGACAGAAGCAGGTGAATCTCTGTGAGATTGAGTCCAGCCTGGTCTACAGAGACACTTCCCTGCTAGCTGGGGCAACAGAGAGCCTGTCTACAAAAGAACAAAAATGAGGTTTTTAGGCCTTATAAATTTCTAAATCTATTGAACAATGTGAAAGTACATTCCAAACTTTTAATTTAAATGTATGTTATTATATCGTTGATGATTTTTGTATGCTTTATATAGCTAATAAAACTTTCTGCTGGATATGTTCATGCCATAAATATTACTGATTATTATGTATCCAATATATACAGAGTAAAGATAACAGGAATGATCTATATCCTGGTGGAAATTGAACTTATGACTCAGCAGCAGTATAGGTAATAAATAGACAAACAAGGAGCAGTGTGAGGAAGAAGGAAGAAAGACCGTGGGGCCCAGCGCCTGTGAGCCTGCCACCACTGTGCCGAAGAGAAAAGCTGAAGGGGATGCTAAAGGGGGTAAAGCAAAGGTGAAGGCCGAGCCGCAGAGAAGATCTGCCAGATTATCTGCTAAACCTGCTCCTCCAAAGCCAGAGCCCAATCCTCAGAAGACACCTGCAAAGAAGGGAGAAAATGTGCCCAAATGGAAAAAGGAAAAGGTGATGCTGGCAAGGATGGGAATAATCCTGCAGGAAATGGAGATGCCAAAAAGGACCAGGCACAGAAAGCTGAAGGCTCCGGAGAAGTGAAGTGCATGCATTTATGATAACTGTGTAGTGCTGGTGGCTGTACAGTTTAAAATACTATTTTTTATTGTTATTAAACTTTTTTCCATAGGTCCTACATCATTTCTCAATCGAATCTAGATTCACTTCCCTTTCCATGTCCCCCACCTCACCTGAGTCCTTGAACTCTGCCATACATGTCTTACATCTTTTCTGAGTATTTCCAGAGTGTTTTTCAGTTCTTTTTGTCGTTCTCCCAACTTGATGCTCCAGTATTATATATATATATACATAGTTTTATATATATATATATACATAGTTTTATATATACATAAATATATACATACATACATGCATGCATACACATATCACTTGAATTGGAGGATTTTTTTTACCAAGTTTTATAAAATGCAGAATTTCATTTTACTTTTTTTTGTAACGAAATATTAGCACAAAGAACACTTCATTGTTTTTCTTGGGGGAGAGGAGGCATATATAACTAAAAATATCTCCCAAGCTGGATTGATGTGAGGGAAACACCTTTCCCTGCTAGTTCTGAAAGACTCCGCTTGGATCCCAGGAGGGGATTTCCTGATGTTGACACACCTAGCCACCTTGGCACACAATGCTTTGTGGTATGAGAAAATTCAAAATTAATTTTTATGTGCTCCTCTACATCCACCTTAAAGATCAACATAGACTTAAATCCCTTAAAACAAGAGACCTGTTGGGACCTGACCCCATAAAATTGGTTTTGCCAGGTATGTTGGGCAATCTGGACTGCAGTGACATCACTGGGAAGGTTGCTCAGAAGAACAGCTATTCCTCTTCTGAAAATTTTTGGATCTTCAGATTGATAATTCTGTGGGTTCATTTCATTTCCTGAAAGTGAGGGTCAGCTTGTAAAGAACATGCTTAATGTGAAATGTCAACCCTCACTCTAAACTCTCCGCATTCAAAGCATCAAATGAAGACTTCATTGGATTTTATAGGGGCTTTCTGATTTTGCTAGTCCATGCAAGAAGAGAGTTTGAAATTTTGGTGTACTCTTAATGAGCATCTGCCCATGTCTTGCCTGAAATACCATGATTGTTTATGGGAAGTATCTTTAATAAAGGTGGATATTGTTTGGCTTGGAAAAAAAATGAAAAAAATAAATAAACAAAATTAACTAATTCTTTTAACAAGTGTTACAAAGGGAAAGAAGCAGCTGGTCTTTTTAAACACAATGACACAGTTCAGTGAGGCCTTTTTCAGATTTATTTGACTCCCTCAATTTTACTAGCAGAAGGAAATCAAAGATTTCTGGGTACTTCCATGAATGTTCAGATACAATATGCCTAGGATTTTACAGAAATATTCATGGTAATTCTTATGACAAGGCATACTCTGATAAACTAAAAAGGAAACAATGAATAGTGAGAGAAACAGGCCTGGTCAATATTAGACCTTAGAGAAGCCATTTTTTAATTTAGTTCTCTCTCTTTCATATATATGTATGTGTGTATATTTGGTGAGAGTGTGTGTGTGTGTGTGTGTGTGTGTGTGTGATGACACTGGGTTAAATCTGAGAATGCCTACCAGACTGTTCTTATGCCTCTCTTTTAAAAATTATTTATTTATTTATTTATTTATTTATTTATTTATTTATTTATTTATATTTTATGTATATGGGTGTTTGTGTGCATTTTTTTATGTGCACCACATACATGAAATGGCCATGAAGGTCAGAAGAGGGCATTAGATCCTCTGGAACTGGAGTTACAGAGGATTGTCAGCCACAATATGGGTTTGGGGAACTGAACCTAGGTCCTCTGCAAGAGTTGCCATTGCCTTAACTGCTGAGCCCACTCTTCAGACACTGCCCTCTTGATTTTTGAGACAGGGTCTCACTATATAGCCTTGGCTGGCCTGGAACTTACTAAGGAATGAGGCTGCCCTCAAAATTAGGGAAATTCTCTTACCTCTGCTTGTGGAGTTGTAGGTATAAAGGTATAAAAGCACAATAATAAAAAATTACCATTTTAACCTTTTTTCTTTCAGTGCTGGGGTTTTATCCAGGGCTTTGTGTATACTAGGTAAGCCCACTACCAGAGAAATACTCCCAGCCTCTAAAGAGGCTTGACTTTTATTTTTCAGCACTACAAATTTAACCCAGAGATTTCCACAATCTATGCAAGCACTTTGACCCAGCTGTCCACCAACTTTAAATCAATGTTTATGAGAGATAATAGAAACCAGGCTTGGTGGCTTACATCCATAATCCCATCACTCAGGAGGATGGGGAAGGAGACTGCTATGAGTTCAAGGCTATTCTCAGCTACATAATGAATTCTGGACTACAGAGTGAGATTTTGCCTTAATAAACAAACAAAAAAGAAAGTAGAAACTTTACCATATAATTGAAAAACACTGTTCTGGTTAAAGACATTTGAAATATAGTCATACTATTTTTGAAAAGAAATATAATCTTAATTTAAAAATATACATATCTTTTCAATAAAAATATTACTTAAAATTTGCAACATATAGTCAAATATTCAATCATGTGTTGTTCATACAAATATGTAACCACACTAGAGTACAAGTGGACTTGTCCACTGTATCCCAAACACAGATGGAAAGGTCGGGCATTGTAACAGAATTCCAACAAGAAGGGAGGGAACTAATGGGTTTTGAGGGATTATGGTGCCTGCAAACATTATCCATACATAATTTCTCTATATCCGTGTGCTATATTGTCTTCATTTATAGCTAACTGAAGTTCAGGGACATTAAAACATTTACAAGTTCCATGGGGGAGCTGAAATTTTCACATGGTATGGAGGAGAGCTCTGACATATAATAGCTGCTCAGTTCACACTTATTAAATGAATAAGTTAGTGAACATTAAACATTGACCTGGGAATAATATTTCAAGTTAAATAAAAATAAGCATGCAACTAATAACATGTAATAAGACTGAAGGAAAAGGATTCTAAGTTTTATTACTAGACTTCCTACAATTTCAATAACCCTCCCTTGTCCATATATTTGCTTTTTCCAGTTTGTTACCAGTAGGCAATGCAGTCAGAATATAGCAATATTTTTCATGACTTTCAAAACAGGTCACATTCACATAATGTTTATCATAGTGTATTATTATAATTCTTTTTATTTATTATTTGTTACCGTTGTTAATTTCTTACTGTGCCTAACTTAGAGAATAAACCTTGTCTTAGTTACATGCCTATATTAGAAAGATGCAGCATATAGAGGGTTTGGTACTATCCAGGTTCAGGGATGCTCAAGAGGTCTTTGAATTTATCTTCCATAAATAAAGGGGGTGACTGAATATGATAAAACAAGGGTAAAGAAATTCAAATTTTCAAATTATATTATGTGTTGACTAGCCATCTGGAGGCAAAGTTCATTTCAGCAGTCAGTAACAAGATCATCACCATACCTAATAACATATAAGTAGTTTCTCCTGAAATCATAAAGACATTTACACATCAGAACTTATTCTTTAGAGTCATTTACCAAATAATGCAGAAAAAGTCCTTTAAAAATATCTTTTCAGATTTTTCTCTTGGCTTTTAGTGTGTCAGCATGTTGGAAACTTAATAGGAAAAAAGTATAGTAGATTATACACTATTTATTAATAGAAGTTTAACCTAATTTAAATAAAATATCATTTCTTCATCTTTTTCAGCATATTAGAACGTTCTGTATGTATAGCAGAATCTGCAACTGATAACGACTGGGTGTAGACCCCATGGCAATAGCGTTGGGTATTTTTTTTTTCCTATGTGTATGAATGTACTGTCTGCATGTAGGTTTGTGCACTCGTGTCGTGCAGTGCCGCAGAGGTCAGAAGAGGGTGTCGGATTCCCCTGGAACGGTTCTTAGCTGCCATGTGGGTGCTGGGAATAGAACCTGGGTCCTCTGCAACAGCAGTCAGTGCTCTTAAGCGCTGAGCCATCTCTCCAGCCCCGCATTGGGTATTTTTTGTACTAAGTATATTTCCCAAATTCACTGACAGAATCCTAGCCAGGAATCTTATGGATATATAATCTTTTATTTAGGAAATATNTTCCAAAAATAGATATTATATATATATATATATATATATATATATATATATATTACATTACTCTGTCGTTATCTCCTTTCTTCTGCAGCATGGCGGTCTCAAGAAGTAAAGTATTAACAGTGACAAATTAAGTAGAAAATGTGAAAATAATGAAATTCTGTAGAAACATTAGAAACTAAATTTAATGATATCATAGTGTAAAAGAAAAAAAGATTAAATATGAAAATCACAGAGAAACAGTTTGATCCCAGGTGCAATGAAAAGCCAGTCCAGATTGGACTGGATCCTGAGATTCAGGAGAAATATCCGCAGGAGAATGAAACTGTTCCACTACTACATATGTACAGATATATTGAGAGGGTTTGAGGAAAATTAATATTAAGCACATAGAAAACTTGTGCTCCATAGCTTTAGCTGTCCACTTGGCACACGGGAAGAAGGACCCTCAAATGGGTAATGTCTTCTATCACATTGACACATGGGCAGGTCTGTGAGGCACCTTCTTGATTGTTGAGAGATGTGGAAAGGCCCAGACTGTTGTGGGTGCTGTTGCCCCTGGGCCGGTGGTCCTAAGATGAATACGTTGGCAGTTTCACTACTGGGCAGAGAAACATAGCAGGAAGCAGCACTCCTCCAAGGTATGTTTTTAGTTTCTGCTGTGAGGATCCTGCTTGAGCTCTTGCCTGGATTCCTTCAATGAAGGACTGCACTGTAAGCTTCAATAAAACCTCTCCTCCCCTAGCCAGGCATGGTGGCACATGCCTTTAATCCTAGCAGTTGGGAGGCAGAGGCAGGCGGATCTTTTTGAGTTCAAGGCCAGCCTGGTCCACAGAGTGAGTTCCAGGACAGCTGGGCTACAGGGAGACCCTGTGTTGAAAACCTCTCCTTTCCAAATTGCTTTGGTCAGTGACTTATCACACCAATAGCAAGTAACTCGGACAAAAGCTAAATAAGAAAACATGTAAATATCTAAAACAAAACCTAAGAAATCTGTTGTCGTAACATACAGCTATAATCCCACCTCTGGGGAAACTGAAGCAAAAGGATTGCCATGAATTCAAGGCCAACCTAGGCTATATGATTATAAAACCAGCCAGTGCTATATAAGGAGACCGCGTCTCAAAAAAAAAAAATCAGACATAAACTAGGTAAATTATAAGCTCTAAGGGAATAAAATATATAATGTATAAGGAAAAACAATGATATCGAAGTACATAATTCAAAGAGATTTACATAGTTACAGCAATTTTAATATGGAAAGTTTGTATGGAGGTTCTACCAAGGAAGTCTTGCCTCAGTATCCCCTTCTTGGCAGAGTGGCTTTCCTCTTTAACCAAGCCTGTTTCAGGACGAACACATATGGGGCTGTGAATAAGGAAGGGGACACCCGCTTAGCCAACCAGATTGGCTAAATCGGCACTGGTGATCAATGGAGTGACAGGTATCACAGCATGATTGCCCTCACCATCCCACTATTAATTCTGAATATCATATTAACACGATTAAGGGATGATAGAGAGAGGAAATATGAGCATAAATAAATGAAAAGATCAAGATGCAATCTCAGAAGGTGTTTAAAGCCTTTAAATTCATTGCAAAAAAATGTAAAAGATAATGCCTTAAGAAGTAACAATGTAGGGGCTGGAGAGATGGCCTAGCGGTTAAGAGCACCGACTGCTCTTACAGAGGACCCAGGTTCGATCCCCAGCACGCACATGGCGGCTGACAACCGTCTGTAACTCCAATTCCAGGAGAACTCCAGTTCCAGGGGAATCCGACACCCTCTTCTGATCTCCGCGGCATTGCACGACACGGGTGCACAGACCTGAATGCAGACAGTACATTCATACACATACAAAATAATTAAAATTTAAAGAAGAAGTAACAATGTAAACATTTGTGAGAGCCTTCTGGATAGTCCTCACATTTTTTTTTTCCCTTTTGCAATAATAGGTTTAGCTGAGCACATGAGTGACATAGTAGAACTCTATTTATAGCTTCTCTTTCAGTTTGGTATGACCAGATGACTAATTTTTAGCCAATGTGATGGAAGCGAAAGCATCTAATAAAAGATGGTACATATCCTTTGATCTTTATTCTGTTTCCCTGTTGTACTGCTTGAAGTACTGGAACTTGAACAGGAATTGTACCACACCAGTGGCAGAAAAGAAGATGGAAGGCATTAAAGACTCTAAGGATTTCCTAGAGTTTCTATACTAGCTGGAGTCAGGGTATCAAATTGAGTAGAACTATAATTGCTTGTCTAAGCCACTGTTACAATAATCATAGCAATTCGAATTAACACAGGCCATCATTCACTGGTGGAAGGAAATACCAAGAGGATCACATTGTAGGATGGAAAGTGCTGGGCTCCAGCTATTTGAAATTGTAGGAGGGAGTAAGGAATGTTTTCATTAAAGCATTTCTACACAATTGCTATGTACGTATATGACTTTAATTTACTTTAATTCTTAAAATATTTTATTTGTCAATCCAACCAGGTATCACATTAGTAAGGAAAATGTTTTCTCCCTTTCCCAGCATCCACTAGTCGCCAATAAATTCCCAGCTAGGGATAGGGCTTCCTAGTCACCTCCCCCATTCATGCTGGACCTCTGTCCGATTGGGGTTTGCACAAGTCTTATGTATGCTGTCATAAGCTCTGTCAATTGCTATGTACTTGAGAAGCACAGGTTGGAATTGATAAAACATTTAAAAATAATGAATGAATAAATAAGTAAATGGATAGATAATAATGAGAGGAGAAGTGGGGAGGGGTTGGAGAGGGATACTGAATGTGATCAAAATTCATTGTATGAATTTCTGGAATCAATAAAAATATATTATTATCGGGCTGGAGAGATGGCCTAGCAGTTAAGAGTGCCGACTGCTCTTGTAGAGGACCCGGGTTCAATCCCTAGCACCCACATGGCGGCTGAGAACCATCTTTAACTCCAGTTCCAGGGGAATCTGACACCCTCTTCTGACCGCAGCATTGCACGACATGGGTGCACAAACATACATGCAGACAGTACATTTATACATATATAAAAATAAATTAAAAATTAAAAAAATATTTTATGTTATTATTATTATTATTATTATTGTGTGAGGTGTATATGTATCCAATTGCAGGTACACACAGTGCCATGGTGTGCATGTGGAGGTCAGAGGATTGCTTTCAGAAGAAGCTGGTTCTTTCCATCCTCTATATTTGAAGATAAAACTAAGATAGGTCATCAGGATTGCAGGGCAAATATTATTATCACTCATGGAATAATCTCACTGGCCCTAAGTTTGATTTTTTAAAAAGAAAAGTAACAATAACTAAAACATGCTCCACATTTCCTTATATTTGGTCTTTGCTTAGGTTCTCTGTGCTATGATCACATGTCAATTACTCAGTCATTTGTATTCTTGTATCATCCTTCTCAATGGACTCTAAGCTCTTTAAAAATAGGATGTGTCTAATGCATTTCTTTCTCCCTGTTAGTATACACTCTCACATAGCAGCATACTCAGTAAATACAGGATTGAAATTGATTTCCCATCTGGATCAAAATAAGAAAAAGCAAGGCTCTGAATAGGATAGTACTTATTTTTAGAAAAGCATTTATTTTGAGAAACCTTTGCCCCCCTCATCTTCTCCTTATATTGCTTTTTCTTTATGTGTATGAGAAAAATGTGTTATTTCATCTAGAAGAGTTCTGTATTCTGTCACTTTTTCTTTAATAGTACCTTCCCTCTTGATCCTCAAGTACAGGCTGAAGCCAACTCATACTTGCTCACAGAGTCAATTATTATCTTTTCCTCCTAACTCTGAGTTGAGTGAGAAATAAAATTACTCTATTGGGAATTTTTATATCACAGAAACTAGCAAACGGTAAAATCAAGGCATTTTTTCTTAAAGAACAGATTGTTAAATATTCCCAGTACCACCATTATTTAAACCTTCTAGTGATATCTTTGAAATGGAAGGTGAAATATAGTCCCACAATTGATCAGTATAATTTTTTTAAGCTTTTTGAGACAGGGTCTCCCTGTAGCTCCAGATGGCGTGGAACTCACAGAGGTCCTCCTAACTTTTCTTCCTGAGTGCTGGGATTAAAGGCATGCACAAGCATATCTAGCTCGGTATAATTATTTTCATCTGTCATTTATTATATAAATATGTGAGTTGTGTTTCTTATAACCCCATAGAATTCTTAAATATTATTTTTATCAGTTGTAAAATAATATCAATAAGGCATGTTTGGTATATCATGCAATTTACTCATTTAATGTGTAAAATTAAGGTTTTGTCAGGATATTTACAGATTTAACAGAACAAATTCCAAAACAATTACATGATGCCCAAAAGAAACCCAACAGCCATTAGCAGTCATTGCCTTTCCCTCCTGAATCTAAACCCTTGGCAACCACCAATTTTCTTTCTGCCTCTATAGTGTATCTATTCTGTACATGTCATATACATTTAATTATTTAGTAAGTGATTTTGAACACTGGCTTCCTTTGCTTTGTACAATATTTCCAAGGTTTATCTATCTTGTAACATATAGCAATATCACATTCCTTTATATAGCCCTACAATATTCTAATATGTGCATATGCCATATTTTATTTATCCATCGACTAGGAGGACATTTAAAATGTTTCCACTTTTGTACTACTATGGATTATGTTGTTGGGCATATCCACGCCTGAGTTTTGGTGTGGACATATGTTTTATGTTTCTTTATATCTAAAGTATATAGCTAGAAGTAGAACTGCTGATTTATAAGCTGTCTTATACCATATGTTCCACTACTTGGGGAATCTTTTCTAAACTGGAAATGTAAACATTACACATTCCCCCCACAGTGCATAACGTGTTGAGTGCCTCTATGATCTGTCCTTTATATTAAAGCTATCATGGTGGGTGCTACTATTTCATTTTGGTTTTGACTTCAATTTCCTTAATGACTAGTGACATTAAATATGTTTTTATCGGTTTACTGGACATTTATATACTTTGGAGAAATGTTTATACAGATATTTTTGCTCATTTTAAAAATGCATTATTTGCCTTTTCATTATTGAGTTGAGCAATTTACATACTCGGGACACATTCCTTATAGGATACATAATTTTGAAAACATGTCCCAACTGTGCAGCTGTTTTCATTTCATCAGTGATATTGTTTGCAGTGTCTCATGCAGTTAGTTTTCAAGCTGTCATTTATGCTGCTCATCAGCTAAAGCTGGAAAATGCCTTACCCGAACTATTTCACAGTCAACATTTAATTCAGTTGCAACTGCTTCAATCTTCTCTCTGCAAACAGAGCCCAGGCTGGTCATACCATTGTCCCAGTACTTCTTAAGAGTGGCTAAATCTCGGTCACTGAACTGAGTGCGGTCCTGTAGCTGAAAAATACATTAAAAACAATATAATCAAAGGAAGCAATAGGGTGAAAAGTGCCAAGTTAAACTCAATACATGAGAGTGATCATATGCTGAAGCTGGCAGAAGGCATTCTACAGGGAGATGTTGTGCCTCTCCCTTCAGCTATTGGATCCAGACCATCACTTCATTTTTTTCCACCTGCAAAATTAGCTTGTTTACATCTATGTATATCCCCCTTTTTTATTTTAGGTTTTTATTTTTGACACATGAGTCTCAAAAAAGCAGTTGTATTACATAGATGTGAAAACTTTTTGTCAAAAAAACTTGCAATCCAAATCTTAAAACTACGGGAAAGGATTTGTATGTTCCAACAGCCCAGAGTATCTTCAACTTAATGGCTGAGAAAGAAAATGCAGCTTTGCAGTGAGTAGGATGTACCAGAAAGTGCCAGCAGAAGGATTGACTCCTCTGGGCATTGAAGGGAAGAAATGCCTCAGATTGCTGCAGACATCAGGCCCCTCTGTGGATCCTACTAGTAACAACTATTTTTAATGATTCCTAACGAAGCTTACCTTCTAGGTGCCGCAAAGGTTTTAATACAAGAGACTTTCTTAACTCCCCCCCATAGAATAAGGAGAAATATGATGATGATGAGGTCGTTCTCCAGCTGTAGATTGGAGCCAGCTGTTATAGAGGTATTCTCTTGTAAAATCGGTAAAACTGCCTTCTTTAATTGACTAATGGACATAGAAACTGTGAAAAGGATTATTCTCTATTCAGAACCAAATATAATGCTAAAGTCTCCTTAAGCTATGCACTTAAGCAAAATATATTAATACAGGAGCTCTGACATCAACAATGGATTATTCTACCAAGGAGATGTTGGCCAGGGGATCCAAGCCCCCACAAAAGGTAAAGGCTCCTTGCCTCCAAACTGGGATATCTGCAGGAAGAGAGGCGATAAGGCCCTGCTGTTGAAGACCTGATATAAACATGGGAAAGATGTATGGAGACCGCACTTGCAAGTATACAGATGGTCTCTGGAATGCCAGAGAGTGTTACCAAAGGCCACTAAACCAATAAAGCAAATATAGGTCTCCTTGAGTCAAGCAAGACTCCTCCGTCAGCACCAGCTACACCTCATCTGCCTGGAAATACTGTGCAGCAGTGGCAGCCATATGTCTGTATATCCCAAATCTAATTGGCTATTAGCTCTCTCCTTGGAGGAATAACCCACGGCTGATGCCACAAGCTTACATCCTCTAATGGTTAGGAGATGTTATAAGCCACAGTAAGACCCTGTCATATTTAACAGAAAAAAATGTAATTCATGGATTAACATACCATCCAAACATCTGTGTCTATACCAAAGTAACCTACCATAACAATTAGTACTGTTTAAATACCTATATATCTAATTGCGTGTGCTTCATTAGTAGGATCGAAAGGCTATATATTATACTGTTTAAATACCTATATATCTAATTGCATGTGCTTCATTAGTAGGATCGAAAGGTTATGCCTGGACAAGCTGTCAGCCCATGAAAGAAAACAGCCAGAATTGACTAGAGACCAAGACAACAGCTCCAGAGAAAGTAGACTGCTTTGCTTCTCATCCACCTGTGCCCCTTTTCTAAGCCTAGGGAACAATCTGCGGAAGAGGGGGCACAGTAGAATGTAAGGGCTGTGATTGGGGTGAATGGTGAAACTACAACAATATAGACTGGACACACATTTGATCAACTTGATTGAACATACAAGCCCCCCCTGCTGGATGGTGGGACCCATGAGCTGTGTGGGTTTGGACACAACTGCTTGCAAATTAGTTTTACATGAAGGATGCTTGTACTCACAAATTATCACTTATTGTTAAAAAATGAAAACAAAACAAAACAAAAGAACAAAACAAAAAAAAATTAGCTTGTTTAAGGGCAATGCAGGAGTCAGCAGCTCAGGAAGCCCTCCTAAAAAATGCAAGATTGGCATTCTTTACCTATCAAAGCAATGGACTAACTGACCAAGAGGTCTAGCAGCCCTAAAATGGATAAGACTCACATATTGTGCAAAACTATTTTCTTTTTCAAAATGGGGGAGGGTCTTTAAGATCCCATATTCCTTCACTTGGCACTAAATAAAACTGTCAAAGACAACCTGGACCCAAGTCTCCCAGGCCCCATAAAAGAACCAATTGACCTAGCTCACAGTTACATTTGCATACGTTCTGTCCTTCATTTCCTGGCTTTCTATATATTATGACTATGGGCCTGGTGGAGAGGGGTTCACTCTACTACTTTGTCAAACTGAAAATAAATCCACTTTTCCTTGCTAATTTCTGTATCCTAAATTCTTAGGAATCCATGGAAACTGAGGCAGTGAGTTTATGAACCTAACTACCCAGCAAAAACAGTAGATAAATAGAATTTACAATTCATATCATGTTCCCTCATTCTGAAAATGTGCATTTCCTGGTTTTAAATTTCCATAATATAGTAAAGAGAATTGCTTTTAATTGTTTCATTATAGACAAATAAGAAAAATATGGTTTTTTCTTTCAAAATTAATGTCTGGGTCAACTCATAATTCCATAAGGGATAATTGTTTTTTGTAAGAGGTCTTTATTGTTTGAGCCCTCCCCCAGTGCTTTGCTAGGAGTAAAAGTGTTCAAGTGGTTTCAGTCTACTTGTGCAGCACTATAGTGTCTTTCAAAAGTTGTTCATCCAGTTTCTGAATTAAGGCCATGTTTAGGTGCTGGGGGAGCTCGCCTTCTACACCAATGGTGAGAAAATTTCAAACATAAGTGCAGACAAAAAAAGATGCTTCAGTGGGGATGTAATAGTCATCACGCAGCAGAGAAGGAGTCTAGGTCAAGCCTAAACGTTCAGATGTATGCTGAGGGAGGGGTCAGATTTTACTATTTTACCCACAATAACTGCCTATTTTGTTATAATAAAATATATATATAAATATATATAAAACTTTCTTTAACTAAACTCTGTAACTATGGGAATTATTTTCTTTACATAGTTGCGCACACACATATATATATATATTTAAAATATATTTTTTTCTTTGGCCACCTACTCCTAACTTTTTGTTTGGTTTTTAAATTAAATATTAATTGATAAGATTTATCTTCCTTAATCATGTGAACTGAAAACAAATGTATGGTGTTCGTGAGGAGAAACTGCCAAGGAAATGGGTTGCAGGTGAAAGTCTGAGCTTTGTTCTCCTCTCTCTACAGATGTTCCAGAAAGTTCCTGGAGCTTTGTCATTGTTCTTATCATGAGGTTTAATTTTGGTCCTCTGCCTTCTTCTAGTTCTCCTCACATCATTAATAGAAAAACAGACAAATTCCCATTTCTGTGAGTTTCCCTTCAAACACTTCATCTCACATAGCTGCTCTGTACTAAAATTGCACAGATCTTTACGGTGAACAATTTTAAGAAATTTTAGTCAAAGGCTAAAATACCTTCAGAAATCAATTTCTCTAGTCCCTTTTATTAGTATCGTTTGGTTTCCCATTGCTCTTTGGAGTTGTTTATTAAATATGTGTTTTTTGACAGCCTCGTTAAAATTTATTAAATGAGTACTGGTTTGTAAAGACTATCAGCATTATACATTCCATTTATGAGAAAGAGAAGAACAGCTAATAAACTTTATTATAAAATCCGTATGTTAAAAAAAATTAAATAAATGACAACAATGTAAAAATGTTAATTTAAAATGACCTTCTTGGGGCTGGAGAGATAGCCTAGCGGTTAAGAGCACCGACTGCTCTTGCAGAGGACCCGGGTTCAATCCCCAGCACCCACATGGCGGTTGAGAACCGTCTATAACTCCAATTCCAGGAGAACTCCAGTTCCAGGGGAATCCGAGACCCTCTTCTGACCTCCGCGGCATTGCATGACACGGGTGCACAAACCTACATGCAGACAGTACATTCATACACATACAAAAAAAAATAAATAAAATTTAAAAAAAGAAAAATAAATAAAATGACCTTCTTTACATAAATATGTTCATTGCATCAATCATGGATAAATAAGAAGATAAATTAACAACTAAGCATAACATTTGTTAACATTTTAATATATATTCTTTCAAACTTTTATATATAGTATATATATTAACACTCACAGATTACAAAACATAAAAAAAAATCAAAAACAAAGACTAAGGGTGTGTGATTCAGTCAGTAAATCGCTTGCTTTGCAAGCAGAAAGGCCTGCACTAGACCCCTAGCACTCCTGTAAAAGCCCAGCACAGTGTGATGGTCTTTTATCCCAGTGGTAAGCAGGTACTGACAGGAGGATCCCTTTGTCTCACAGGCCAGCCAATCTAGACTAACTGGTGAATTCCAGGTCAGTAAGAGACCACATCTCAAAGGAAGTAGACTGTGTTCCTGATGGTGACACCCTGATCTCTTAATGTATGTGCACACCAGCATCTGACACACACACACACACACACACACACACACACACCAAAGATATGATAACATCAGTGCACTGCGTTTTCATCCTAGTCTCGATTTTTCTTACAAACCTATTCATTAGCTTTCCAAGAATGTTGTAACCCTCTCTGGCAGGGGAGGAGGTATTATAAAGAACTTATGCTCTTCTTTCCAGTTATTAGGCTACTGAAACCTCAGAACTTAAAAATTAAAATTACCCCCAGGAATCCCATGAAAGGGGAGAGAAAGGCTGAAGTTGTCTCAAGAACTCTCCTCTCAAGAATACATTTCATGTAATTTGACAACTAAAACTAACCTACAGATATTTCGTGTCTTGCTTCTTCTTTACTATAAAACTGTAACATTGCTACAAAAGAGGTGAAGAAAAACTTGAGCCTTTATTTTCCCCATTTTGGCCAAACTATAGATAAATCTATTTTGCTTTATCAATTTATTTCTTAATTTCTTTCATGATGGAACAGGTTTATGAATTTCAGGGCCTTGGTAACATGATTAATTTAAAAGGTAAATAAGTGAAATGTAAGAGGATATTGTAGTTGTAAAAACCGAAACTTCTTGTTCTTGAGCTTTTTTTTAAACAATCCAATAAGCTATGAGCTTTATACATTGTTTTAATTCAATGTCTTGGAGGCATCCCTAGGAAGTAAATTAGAAACATGATAGAATAATGACTTCCATTTTGCTGACAAGGCATCAGAAAAAGAAAGGTCAAAGGACTCATTCAATAAAACAAGAGAATCCAATGCAGAGCTCAAAATAGAAATATCTCCAATTTTTCCCTCTGTAGTCTTTATCCCTATGATGTCTCCAATTATCTCAAGTGGTAGTTGAAAAATCTAAAAGTGGGCTTTAATTAAAAGTATATATCTTGTGAATCCCCCATCCCCCTTCTTCTTCCTCTCTCTCTCTCTCTCTCTCTCTCTCTCTCTCTCTCTCTCTCTCCCTCTCTCCCTCTCTCCCGTGTGTGTGTATTTATGATGAAGGAAAGGAGAAAGAAAGAGGGAAAGGAAAGAGTAGTAGAGTGGTAGGAGCTACAGAGAGAAGGTGTAGAATGAAGGGAACAAAGAGGGAGATGAGAGAAGAACAGGATTAGAGAAAGAGGGAGGGTCAGATGGTGATAAGAAAGGAGAGAGGGAGGGAGGAGGAGGGAAGGAACTAGGTAGATTATAACAGTGATCTAGTTAAAGAAAATGTTGCAAATCCAGGAGTAACCTTTCGATCATACTAATGAAGCACTGTCGGCCCATGAAAGGAAACAGCCAGAATTGACCAGAGTCCAAGTCAACAGCTCCAGAGAGAGTGGACTGTTTTACCTCTCATCCACCTGTGCCCCTTTTCTAAGCTTAGGGAACAATCTGCGGAAGAGGGGGCGTGGTAGAATGTAAAGTCTGCGATTGGGGTGAATGGTGAAACTACAGCGATGTAGTCTGGACACTCATTTGATCAACTTGATTGAACAAACAACCTGTCACCCCCCACTGGATGGTGGGGCTGTAGGGGTTTGGGCACAACAGCCTGCAGATAGGTTTTGCATGAAGGATGCTTGTACTCATGGATTATCACTTATAGCTAAAAATGAAAAAAAAAAANTTTGTCATTTTGAGACAGGGTTTCCCTGTAGCCCCAGCTGTCCTGGAACTCACTCTGTAGACCAGGCTGGCCTTGAACTCACAAAGATCCGCCTGCCTCTGCCTCCCAAGTGCTAGGATTAAAGGCGTGTGTCACCACCCGTTCCAGGGGAATCCAACACCCTCTTCTGACCTCCAAGGCATTGAACGACATGGGTGTACCAACCTACATGCAGACAGTACACTCATACACATAAAAATAATAAATAAATAAATAAATAAATAAATAAATAAATAAATAAATAAGTAAAATGTAAAATGGCAAAAAGGTGTCATAAATGATGAACGATGGACACAAATTAGTTTTAAAAGTACAATCTTCTGAAAAATATTTTTAGCCACTGAGAGGGCAGTGTTCTGTTGCTATAATAAACATTATGACCAAAAACAATGTGGTAGAAGAAAGAGTTTATTTCAGCATGTATGTTACAGTATACAATACTACCAAGGAAAGTCTGCAGAAAAGCTCAAGACAGGAACCTGGTGGCAATAACTGAAACAGAAACAATGGAGGAATGCTTCCTAATCTGGCTTGCTTAACTACCATTTTGCATAACCCAAGTCCACCTGCCTAGTGATGGCACCACCACAGCAGGCAGAGTCCTTCTACAACAATTAGCAATGAAGAAAATGACTGATGGCCATGGATAGAGACCAATATTATCGGAGGAATTTCCTCAATTGAAGTTCTGCCTTCCTAAACAACTCTAGTTTGTGTCAAGTTGACAAAAACTAACCAGTACAGAGGGAAAACAATGAATGAGTTCTGTCTACTACCAACAAGGGTGTGTGTGTGTGTGTGTGTGTGTGTGTGTGTGTGTGTGTGCGTGCGTGTGTGTGTGTGTGTGTGTGTGAGAGAGAGAGAGAGAGAGAGAGAGAGAGAGAGAGAAAGAGAGAGAGAAATGGCGACAGTCAATTATTTCAGTTATCAGGGACTTATGTGATGACTGGACTCTTTATTTATTTATTTATTTATTTATTTATCTATTTATTTATTTATTTGTATGAATGTACTGTCTGTGTGTAGGTTTGTGCACCCATGTTGTACAATGCCGCGGAGGTCAGAAGAGGGTGTTGGATTCCCCTGGAACTGGAGTTCTCCTGGAACTGGAGTTGCAGATGGTTCTCAGCTGCCATGTGGGTGCTGGGGATCGAACCCGGGTCCTCTGCAAGAGCAGTCGGTGCTCTTAACCGCTAGGCCATCTCTCCAGCCCCCATGAGAGCACACAGGGGTCCTCTCCCAGAGGACGAAAGTTGAGTTCATAGTACCCAAGTCAGAACATTCACAAACACCTGTAACTCCAGTTCCAGGGGATCTGAAACCCTCTTTTGCCCTCTATGAATACCTGCATACATGTGGTACACATCTACACACTCAGACATACATATATACAAAATTTAAAAAATAAAATAAATATTTAAATTTTTATTATCAACTAAGTAAATCTGATTCTCTTTACCTAAAAATCTTAAGTAACATTCATTTTAACAACTACTGCTACTACTAAATTTTGTTTTCAATACATTTATCCAAACATGTCATTTAATGTTTTCCTAATCAAATGTGATAATCCCATTTGCGACATAAAAAACACTTTTTAATGTGTTCATTCTACGTTGATTGTATTGCAATTGTGGAGTTAAAATTCTCAAAACCAAGAGCAAAATAAATTATGTAAGATTCTAAGATTCAAATAATTCATCATAACAACCATCATAAATATTCCCATAAATTTCCATTGCACCAAATTCTCTAGTGCTAAAAGTTAACCTGCATTACTGTCAGAATGGAAGGAGTAATGAACAGAACACTGAATACACTCAGCAAATTAATTTGTAATTCATTTAGAGGACATCCAAAGCTGATTCATTCTTTAAATTGAACTAGATAAAACTTGATTTGATTTGCTAGAAATGTGCTGGGGTCTCAACATTAGCAATGCTAAAGGTGACCTATTATGACAATGCCTATTAAGTAGAAGCTTATGGAAGAAGAGCAGTTATTTTTAAAGCTCCTAAGAGCATATTTTAACTAAGAAAATAAATACGGTAATAAAAATCAATTAGCATTAAAACTGAGAATACCCATTTAGAGAAGGAACAACGTGGACATTTAAAGAAGAAGGTGAATTCTCCCCTAAGGAAGACTGAAGTTGATGTCAGTTCTGTCTTTCTATGGTATGTAGTTTTGAACCAGCTTTGTTTTATGAGATATACTGGTGTTTACACCTCTAGCTTAGTTCAAGGAGACTGGCAAATTTTTTGTTGATTTTTTTAAAGGGTAGAATTCCAATAACACAAAATATCTAAGGAAAACTGAGGCCTGGCCCAAGTAATCACATAACTATGTAGGCTTTGTTTGGCTTATATTGCATGGGAATAAGCTTCTGGTCTTTTTTCCATCCTCAAAGACACCTTGAGGTATTTGGTTCTGACCTTTAAAAATAATGCTAGGTGATAAGACTTCGATTAAAGAGTACAGAATTGTCTGTCTTTAGTGTATATCTTTGTTAAAGGTGGATCTGCAGCTTGACATGCTGCCACTCCCTTGTAATCCCTGCAGGCAGGAGGTTGAGCTTGGAGGATCAAGGGTTCTAAATCAGCTGGGATACACAAAAGTGGGTGATCCTCTCTTGGCAATATGTCCCCAACTCCCTTTAATTTCCCACAGGTGAATGCCTCATGAAGATTATCCATCAGTTTAGACATTAGTCCACTCCACTAGTTTTGTGACAGTCTGGCCAACATTTCACTAAATCACGAGTTCCTCAATTAGTAAAACCATGCCCTTTTGCCATTCATATACAGGGGTGGGGATCAAGCTCTGTCACTGAGATACCCCCTCAAACACTTAATCAAATAAACAGAAAAGCATGAAATCAATTACTGTCTCTCTGCAAAGCTATAATTGTATTAACAAAGAAAACCACTAGTAGTAGATTTCTCAGGAACAGTCCAGGATTAAAATGCTTATATAAAGACGGGCAGAGTGGCTCATGCTGCAGTGTCATCATTATAGAACCAAGGCAGGAGAACTCCCATGAGATCCAGGGAAAGGCTGAACTGTATAACAAGTACTAGGCCAGGTAGGGGTTACTGAATGAGATTCTATCTCAAATAAATATATGTCTATATATAAAATATATAAATATATGTACATATGTATGCATGTGTATGTGTACATACGTAAATAAAATATTTCCTCAACCGTAAGCCTATAACTGTAATACTAAAGACAATCACTATTAGTAGTTTCCTTTATATATATTTGAAAAACCCAAATAGATGAAAGGATATTACAAAGTTAATTTTTTTACAAAATAGCATACATTGCAAAATATTCTGTACCAACATACACAGATATACCACAATATTTTTTATGTTAAGAATATTGAACCTCAGACTGGAGAGATAGCCTAGCGGTTAAGAGCACCGACGCTCTTGCAGAGGACCCAGGTTCGATCCCCAGCATCCACATGGAGGCTAAGAACCGTCTGTAACTCCAATTCGAGGAGAACTCCAGTTCAAGAGGAATCCGAGACCCTCCTCTGACCTCCGCGGCATTGCACGACACGGGTGCACAGACCTGCATGCAGACACTACATTCATACACATACAAAGATAAATAAAAAAAAAAAAAGAATATTGAACCTGAGGAGTTGGAGTAGGCTCAGTCATTTAAGAGCACTGGCTGCTCTTACCGAGGACCCAGGATCGATTCTCAACACTCCACAACCATCCATAACTCCATTTCCAGGGGATCTGATGCCCTCTTATGAACTCTGAAGGCATTGTTCGACATGGGCACACTTACACACATGGAAGCAATACAGACATATACATAAAATAATAATAATAAATAAAGTATTATTTTAAAAATATTGATCCTAAGGTCAAATTCCTTAATAAGAATTTAAGTGCAGAACTGATAATTATGTGTATACTGATGTATAAATAACTAGCCTTTACTCTTCTTGCATCTTTGGAACTCTACAATGACTGAATGATAGTCCTTCATTTCCTCTCTCCCAAGAAGCCACTTTTCCACTGTCTTCTGTGAATTTTACTTTTTTTTTTTCCTTGAAAGGTTTGACATTGTTTGGCTGTGTATCCTAGGATGGGCACAAACTTATGACTCTTCTGGAACAGGGATTACAATACTGTGCCACTGCATGTGGCTTTCTTTTTTTTTTTTTTTTTTCTCTTTCTTTCCCTTCTTGGTCTTTTCTTCTATTTTTTCTTTTGTTCCTTTTTTGGTTTTGGTTTTTGGCACATGGTCTCATTATAGTTCAGGCTAGGCTAAAACTCCTATCCTCCTGCCTTGGCCTCTTGAGTTCTGGGATTATAGGAATGCTACTATAATTGGTATATTTTGCTATTTTAAAAAAAATCACTAATGTAGGCAGGATTATGCAGTATTTGTCATCCTGTGAGTGGCCTACTTCCCTTAGCACAGTGTTCTTCACACTCAAGCACATTATCATAAATAATAAGATTACCTTTTATAGGGTGAATAATATTCCATTTTATTTTTTAATTTATTTATTTATATATATTTTTTTATCAAATCTAGACCCGTGTCCCCCTCCATCCCCCCACCCCACCAGAGCTCATGAATTCTGCCAAACATGCTTTTCATCTCTTTTTCAGTCTTTCTCAATATTCTTTATGTGGAAGTTGACTGTTTTGAGCAGAAGTTCACTGTTTCAGTCAGTTCTTTGATTCAGTCCTTTCTGTTGTTGTTGCTTTTGTTTCCAATATGCATCACTCCCAACTGCTTTGGACAAAAGCTCAAGGGGCCATGCACAAGAAATACTTACAACTAGGTAACTGGCACTAGCATCCACAGATGAGGGATACCATTCATCGTTTGTTTTTCTGGGACTGTGTTACTTCACTCAGCATGATGTCCTCTAGCTCCAGCCATTTTCCTGCAAAGCTCATGATGTTGTCTTTCTTTACTGCTGCATAGAACTCCATTGTGTAGATGTACCACATTCTCTCTCTCTCTCTCTCTCTCTCTCTCTCTATATTATATATATATATATATATATATATATATCCATGTATTATGCACAGGCTCACAGAAACATCGCATATTCTTTATTTTTCCATTGATATAATTTAAGTTATTTCTATATTTTGTCCATTACAACAAATGCTGCAATGAATACAAAAGGGGGCAGCTATCACATGCAGATTTTCCTTTCAAATCTTTTGATTATATACCCAAATGTCTGACTCTGACTCATCTCCCAATAGGCATCCCAAAATAAGGTTGTCTATGACAAGCATTTAGGTACTTTTCAGATTCTTAAAATTATCAAGAATCCTAAAATAAATCATTATAGGTATATTTTGATTTATATTTGCAATTAATTGTGATGTAAAAGTCTCAGTAGTGTGTTTTGAATATCTCCTTTACATATTGAGAAAGAGATTCTAACATGGAGTCATGAGAATGACTAAAATTATAATTCCCAACACTCAACAGGTTAGATAAACTATTATATTAGTCATATATAACTGTACCTGAACATATTGCATGCTATTAAAAGCCACATGAGTATGCACTTGGGGAAAATCGAAGAAGCTGAGGCTATGGGAGGGCAAGATTATAGCAATCAGAGAGTGGTGTAACCCAGTTCCCTGGATGTTTAAATATCTGTGAGCAAGTAGAGAACTGAGGCCTGTTACTCAGCTATCACATATTGTGCCTAATGCCCATGACAAAGAAGGTTTTTTGGAATACTATAACTTCAGCAACACAGCGGGGCAGAGCATTTGAGGCACTCCTGGGTTTCCACAGATGCTAAGTTACACATAATATGAGCCTTTATTTTAGTAAGGGTGCATTTGGATTTTTTTAGTGCAATACTAGGGATAAATCCAAACTCTTGTTTGTACTTGGTAAGTGCTCTGCCAGTGAGCTATATCTTCAGACTCAGATTCACTTATTTTAAATACGATTGGCTTTCTGCATCTGTGGCTTCTGCATGCACGGATTCAAACCAATACGGATTTAAAGATTTGAAAAGAAATTTCAGAAACTTGAATTTACCATTGCTGAATAGTATGCTGTCTCCACGGGAATGAAGTCATGTACAGGCAAGCTCTTCTGTAGTCTCTGGATGTTTCCCAGATCCTTAGTCTCTCTCCAGGCTTCATGTACTATGCAATTAGGCCTATCAGGTTGTATCTATACTAACTATGTACAAACTTTGTTCTTGTTATTGTTCCCTAAACAAAACAATCTAACATGTAGTTATATCACTGTGCATTGTATTATGTATTATAAATAATCTACACATAAGTTAATATGCATGGGAGGATATGCATATGTTACATGAAAAATTTTGCAATTTTATTCATGGGAGTTGAGCATCCATGGATTTGTATTTCTGTAAGGGGAGTTTGGAATTGATGTTTTGCAGATTTCAAGGTGTCTTAGTTTGCATTCCTGTCGTTATGATAAAATATTATTACTAAAAGCAACTTGGGGAGTAAAGTTTATTTGGCTTACAGGTTATAGTCTTTCATCAAGGGAAGTCAAAGCAGGAACTCAAGGCAGGAACTTGGAAGCAGGAACTGAATCAGAAATCATGGAGCTTAGGATGTATTTACTACATCAAGCCTATCAAGCAACATAGCAACACAGTATACCTGCTGTTTATCCTCAGGATACCCCCAAAAGCTATGACTTGTGACTGAAGCCCAGAATTATGATTTATATGTAGTTAGCCTGTGAACAGAATGGAATTCCACATGTGTTTTATATTGAATATGTATCTATTTTGTACTAACATAAAAGTAAAAAGAAAAAAAAATATAAGTTGGGAACTGACTATACCATCATCCAAATTAGTGTCCCAATTCTTCCAAATGTACTGCATGAGTAACTTGCTTTATTATTTATTTATTTATTTATTTATTTATTTATTTATTTATTTATTTATTTATTTAGTCATGCTAGGAATCGAACTCAGGGCTTTTGCATACACTATGCAAAATCTCTATTACTGAACTCAATCATCAGTTTATTTTCAGTACCTGTCATTTTCAGTTTAACCTTTCTATAAACAGTGAATAGTTTCACGTCCTTTGGCTAAGATTAAATGAAGACCAGCAGTGAATGCCAGAGTGGCAACGACACTGCCCAGAAATTTGACTTATCTCCCAAGCCTTTTAAATTGCCATGCTTTGCTAGGGCAATGGAATACAAAAACATTTTTCAGTGACAAGAGTTTGATCAGAAACCTCTTTTACTATGGATAAGCTTATAGATACTGATTAATGATAAACTTGACTTCTTAAGGAATTCCAGTTTTTAAAATTGACCCATACTTCTGGATATATTTGAAGTTTTTTTTTCTATAAATATACTGGACAGGAGTCTCAAGACAAATAGATGAACTGGGGCTGGTGATAGAGCTTAGTTGGTAGTGTAAGTTCCTTCCATGCTCAAAACCATTGCTCAATACCGAGCACTTCATAAAGAGTGCATGGTATCACACACCTACAATCCCAGCACTTGAGCAGTGGAGGGAGGATGATAAGAAATTGAAGGTCATCCTTGGCTACATAGTAAGTCTGATGATAGTCCTACCCCCCAAAAAAAATAATAAGAAACCTTACAAAAAGAGGGAATATTGGTATTTTTTTTTACTTTTTTATTTTTACTTTTTCATTTTTTAACAATAAGTAATAATTTATGAGTACAAGCATCCTTCATGTAAAACCAATTTGCAAGCAGTTGTGCCCAAACCCACACAGCCCAAGGGTCCCACCATCCAACTGGGGAGCTTGTATGTTCAATCAAGTTGATCAAATAAGTGTCCAGTCTATATTGCTTTTATACACGTACAAAATACCAGTATTCCACGTACAAAATACCAGTATTCCCTGGTATTTTGTATGTGTATAAGAGCAAATCAGAACAAAAATAAATCACAAATATCATATGATTAGCCTGGGTATTTCAACACATATACAAGAGTTCCACACCATAAAATATTATATGAAAAAAGTAGCATAGATTATTCTTATGTATATACATATAGGGTCTTATAAACTGTAAGAAGAAACAAGCTGCAACTTTTCTCTTCAGTACAAATTAGTGGGAATCCAGAAAGTCCTAAGCTTAAGTCTTAGCTCTTTATCCTCCTAATTGCTGGTAAGTGACTTAATTTCTGAGGCTTACTTTCTTTATCTTGTAATGATGGGATTAAGACTATCTTCTTAGCACTGCTAAAAGGATTAAATGAGACATCCTATGCAAAATAAATCAAGCTTATAATCATAGGGACTTTATAAATGTTAGTACCCTGACACCTACTTCCTCCACATGTCTTGCTCTATCCTGTACAAGATGTTATTAGAGGTAAAATTACTTCAAATGAGAATCATAATTCACAGGTATAACTGCTTTCAGAAAGAGCTGTATTGGGGATAGAGAGATTGTTTGGTGGCTAAGAACACTGACTGTTCTTGCAGAGAACCCAGATTCTATTCCCAGCACCCACAATAACTAACAACCATCCATAACTTCAGGTCCAGGGGATCCAATGCCCTCTTCTGACCCCCATGGGCATTGCATGACATGGATGCACTTTCATGCATGAAGGCAATATATTACTACACATAAAATAAAAATAATAAATAAAATATTAAAAAAGAAAAAGCAGTATTAGCTAGAAATGTTTAGAATTTCTCAGGTTTTTAGTAAAGGGCATCTCACTTTGCACAATCTTTTCTTGTTTTAGAAAAAATATATTTGCATATATTAAAAATAAAGGGTGTGGTTTTTTCCTACTTACATTTCAGCCACAGCAGCCACAGCCTCTATATAATACTGATGTGCTTGGACCATACTGACTTTAGAAAGGATCTGATTTCCTTCCTTGCCAGTATTATGTCACCATTGATAAGGACACAAACATAGTTTCATTAGCTCTTCTAGAGATCTCTCGGTGATTGTATTTCAGGTTTACAATTGGCATTGGCTACTTCTACTGTGTCACTGAGGAAATTGATTTGTACACAAATTTAAATTTGGGAAATGAGTACTTTACTGACAAGTTTTGGAGCTGTTACTCCTACAATATGCCATCTATTCAGCTACCCATTTCCTCCACACTTATTGCTAACATCTTACAGTTCTTTTTAAATTTATTTTATTTATTTATTTATTTATTTATTTATTTATTTATTTATATGAATGTACTGTCTGCATGTGGGTTTGTGCACCCGTGTCGTGCAATGCTGCAGAGGTCAGAAGAGGGTGTCGGATTCCTCTGTAACTGGAGTTTTCCTGGAATTGGAGTTACAGACGGTTCTCAGCTGCCATGTGGGTGCTGGGGATCGAACCTGGGTCCTCTGGAAGAGCAGTCAGCACTCTTAACCACTAGGCCATCTCTCCATCCCCCATCCTACAGCTCTTAAACACTATCAGTAGTTCTCCATTTGTTCTTTAGAACTAGAACTTTTATAAATTGGACAAAATAAATCAAGGTTCAAAAATCCACACTATAATGTAATTTGGAAGTGTTGTTCTGTTGATACAATAAAATGAGCCTGTAGACTTCTTGTGACTAAAACAACAGATGCTGTGACAGAAAGGAGAAGGCTGTCATAAAATTATAGTTCAATGGGGGTAAGCAGAAGCAGCAAATTAAGTAGCTGAGCCATAAGGAAAACTGGCATAATCTTACATATCTTAATCCAATAACAGAAAATGATGTTACATGTTTTTTATAAAAATACATGTTGGCTTCATGAGTCATGATGTTTAATATTTAATCTTTTCAGATATATTTAATGAAAACAAGTACTCACATAATGCTGTAAAAGAGAAATTGAGGATAAGCCATCTACTAGATAACAGCATTGAATACACACCATGAATGTTTGCACATACACACACACACACACACACACACACACACACACGCGCGCGCGCGCACGCACGCACGTGCAGGCACGGAGCAATATTGTTTACAAGATTACATTTGCTTTCACTAAAATCTGCCTAAGAACAAGATTTTACAAAATAAATTCTGCAAAATAAACCTCAGTAGGCTTTTAATATCAATACATTTTTACAGATTATTTGTTTTTGTTTTTGTCTGCTACTCTAAATATCCTGTATAAAGTAAAAAGGTTGACTTAGTTCATAGTTCTGGAATTCCAAGAGCATAGCATTCTCATTAGCTTGGCACCTACTAAGGGTCTTCCTGCTGGGTCCTAGCAAATTGGAGGCAAGTGTGCTAGACAGATCGACATTTTATATTATGCTTTAAACATTTTTTTTTTTTGTCTTTTCGAGACAGGGTCTCCCTGTAGCCCTAGCTGTCCTGGAGCTCACTCTGTAGACCAGGCTGGCCTTGAACTTACAAAGATCCGCCTGCCTCTACCTCCCAAGTGCTAGGATTAAAGGCGTGCGCCACCACGCCCGGCGCTTTAAACATTTTTAACCTGACTCAAGTAAAGCGCAACAAAGAGCTAAAAATGAGAGCTTGGCCTTATAAAATGTAATTAAACTCTCAAAAGTTTATCATAGCTATGACTTGGCTTATGTTCTCATCTGTGAATGGGAAAACTTCAACAAGTATCAGATGGGAGGTACAGCAGGTCAATTTAATAAAATATCTTTGAGATACATCCACAACCATGTTTACTGCAGTTCTCTTCCCAATAGCCAAGAGCTGGAACCAACCCAAGTGTCCCTCAACTGACGAGTGGATAGAGAAAATGTGGTACATCTACATAATGGAGTTCTATGCAGCGGTAAAGAAAGATGACATCATGAACTTTGCAGGTAAATGGATGGAACTAGAAGATATCATGTTAAGTGAAGTAACACAGTCCCAGATAAACAAACAACGGTATCCCTCATCTGTGGATGCTAGCACTAATTACCTAGTTGTAAGGCAAACTGAGCTATGTTAGTGTTATAGTCCTCATGATCTGAAAACAACTGTGCTCTTATATTATGAATACCTTAACAGGTTCTAGAACTAAACTACCATTTATTTTCAGAGTCAGGAATTTTTGGTATATGGATGGAGGGTATTTATGCATATTTTAGAGTAATATAAGATCAAAGGAATGCAGAAAAAATAAAATAAAATATCTTTGTATCAGGAAATTATCCTGACATCCCACCTCTAATCTTAAAATCTCAGGTGAAAGAGAAAGCATTGTTACTGTAGCAATGCATTGAAAACTCTCAGATTTAAATTGACAGTATAAGGAAGTTCATCTCATTAAATTGCCTGAACTTGAACATATTTTTTTTTTTGCATTAAAATTGTTTTCCTTGTTGGCCCCATATTTAGTGATGTGATTGCTTCCTCTTGTACATGTTCCCTCCATTGTGATTCAGCCATTTCTTCACTAGTTTTTAACTGATACTGGTACCATACCTCAAAACTCCAGAATTAAATACAAGGATCAAAAGGGAAAAGTAACAATAATTTGGAAACATTGAAGAAATGGATAATTTTGAGAAACAAGCAACCCAACAACGTTGTATTAAAAAGAAATGTACAAGTCTAAGTAAATCCATAGCAGGTTATGATGGAATCTGATGGAATTCAAGCCTCCTAGGAAACCAAACAGAAGGATAAATGTAGCTTCAAAAGTGAATTCTTCTGGGGCTGGAGAAATGGCTTAGCGGTTAAGAGCACTGACTGCTCTTGCAGAAGACCTGGGTTCGATTCCCAGCACCCACATGGCGGCTAAGAACTGTCTTTAATCCCAGCACTCAGGAGGGAGGCAGAGGCAGGCAGATCTCTGTGAGTTCAAGGCCAGCCTGGTCTACAGAATGAGTTCCAGGCCAGCTGGGGCAATAGGGAGACCCTGTCTCAAAAAATAAAATAAAATAAAATAAAATAAATATTAAAAAAGAAAAGAATTATGTTTTTAAAAAGTGAATTCTTCTAAACATTTAGAAAGAATTAACATCAATTCCTCTCAGACACGTAGAAAGCACAGAATACAGGCAACACTTCCCTACTTGTTCTTTGAGGCCAATGTTATCAGGACATCATGTTTTCTTAAAACCACATGCAGTTATGATTCCCCAACATAGATCTAAATTATTCAAGCCAAGAATAGGGAAATGAAACTCCTAACATACAGTTCTATTCATTGTGATTAACTCAGATTTATCTGAGAAGTATGAGGGTGGCTCACTATATAAAATTCAATCACATAATANTCTTTTTTTTTTTTTTTATAGTTGTTTATCTTGCTTGGCTTATGTTTCAAGATTTGCTTGTACAACATCCAGGATAATTTACTATTCTGGGAGGGGACATAATAGATTTTAGGTATAACTTTTATATAATGTTTAGACAAATCTTAGACCAAAACACATTTTAAAAGTAAATCTTAATGTTGCTGAGGCTCAATTTTCTTAATAGTTAAATGCCTGTTAAACTTAGCAGAAGACATAAGTCATTATGCTGATAAGACAAAAACTCTTTGTTTTAAGCCAATTCTTGTAAATGTTACCAGGAGCAGATCAGTATCTTAAGAGAACCTCGTTGTTTTTAAATAGAGGACTAGATTTTAGTTTTATACCAGTGACCTTTGGAATCTTAACAGCTTAATCATTCTACATATACTAGTTTTATCTTTCTAAACTTTTTGTAACTTACTTGGACATTTGTAGTGTGCTTAAACATTTTGATTTTTTTTAACTTTTCTTTTTTTGAAAAATATAATCATTTAACTTTATTTTATTTATTTATTTTTTTAATTTATTTCTGTATGTGTATCAATGTACTGTCTGCATGCAGGTCTGTGCACCCGTGTCGTGCAATGCCGCGGAGGTCAGAAGAGGGTCTCGGATTCCCCTGGAGCTGGAGTTCTCCTGGAATTGGAGTTTCAGACAACTCTCGGCCGCCATGTGGGTGCTGGGGATCGAACCCGGGTCCTCTGAAAGAGCGGTCGGTGCTCTTAACCGCTAGGCCATCTCTCCAGCCCCTGGCAGTGCATTATTATATTCATGTTCAAGCACATGGAATTATAAAGTGACATTACATTATGATAGGATTTCAATGTAGATGATTGTGATATAGGTGACATTTTGATAATTGTTCTGTAATTATTTTTTTTTGTTCTGTAATTATTAAAAATAAAACTGAATATATGGACAAAAAAAACATTATGAAAGCATAGTAAACAATACTGCAGTACTGATAGAACACCAGAGAACTATCAATATGGACCGAAATTGAGAATCCAGAAACAAAAGCATGCATCCCTAGTCAATTATTTTGTTGTTTATTTATTTTGAGACAGGGCCTCATTTAGCTCAGGCTGGCCTTGATTTTGCTGTCAATAAGGATAGCCTCAAACTCTTAATCCTCCTACTTTGACCTGTCAAGTGCTGAGATGCAAGTTTTTCACCATCATACTTGGCTGTAGTCAACTGCTTTGTGAGAACTATGGTCAAGACCATTCAATGGAGAGTGCCAGTATAATGTCATAGCCACATACGAAGAATGAATTTGGACTCTTGCTTCATACCATATGAGGAAAACCTAAATGTAAGAGCTACAATTATAAAATCTTAAAACACACAAGTACATCTTTACTACCTTGAATTTGGTAAAATGTAGTCTTAGATATAACAACAAAAGCACATGCAATAAAAGGAAAAATAGATGAAATAGATTTTATAAAGATTAAAGACTATAGTAGTTTCGCAATTTCAGATTTTCCATTAAGGTTTATTTCAACAGGTAAGGAAATAACAGCAGGAAATGACAAATGGGATGGCATGAAATTAAAAAGCTTCTGCAAAGCAATCAATTGCCAGAGTGAAGAGATGGCCTATAAAATGGAAGAAAAATACGTGCCATTTATTCTTCTAACAGGGAATTAATATCTATAATATTTAAAAATTTTAAAGTTAAACACCAGAAGAAAAGATAATCTGGTCTGGAGATGTTGTTCAGTTGGTAGAGGATCTGCTTATCATGCACCAAGCAAGCACAGTGGTGCACACCTGTAACACCAGCACTTGAGATGTGGAGGAAGGAAGATTAAAAGTTCAGAGTCATTACTGAGTTTAAAGGCAAGCTGGGCTACATGAGAGCCTACCCCCTAGAAAAGAAAAAAAAACAAGCAAATCAAAACCAAATATCAATAAATAATCAAATGAACTGAACAACTAGTTAAATAATGAAATACAAATGACCTATAACTTGCATCAAGGGACATCTGGGTACAAAAGTTTGACTTGATATCCTTTAACATATGTAACATATTACATGAAATCTGATAGGGTTATGGGGGTGTAGATGGAGGAGGGGTTTAAAGATGGTTATGATTTATTGTGTGGATTGCACAAAAATTTGAAAAATATATATTAAAAATGCATTAGAAAAGCTGGGCATGGTGGCTCATGGCTTTAATCCATGGACTCAGGAAAAAGAGGCAGGTAAATCTCTTTTGAGCCTGGTCTATACAGTGAGTTTTAGGCCAGCTGGGGCTACAGTGAGACCCTGTCTCAAAAAGAACTCTCCCCCTGCAAAATCGTATAAAAGATGTTTGACATCTTTAGCTATCAAGGAAATGTAAATCAAACCTATATCGTGATTTTATCACATCCTAATCAGATGAGTTTTCAAGAAACAGGAAATAAGTGGTTGCAGGGATGGCAGGTATTTTATACATTGTATGAATATAAATTAATAAATTCATTATGGAAATCAGTATGCAGGCTCCTCAAGGAAACTAAATATAGGAGTTGGAAAGAAAGCTCAGTGGTTAAGAACAAGTGTTGCTCTTGTAGAGGACCCGACTTTGGTTCCAGGTACCTATGTTCATGCTGGGCAGTTCAGAACCACCTGTATGTAACTCTAGCTCCACAAAATCTTATGCCTTCGCTGAACTCCATATGCCTGTGCACTCAACTCCACATGCCCAAATATAGGCACACATACACATAACTAAAAATGAATCTTGGGCAGAGATACATGCACAGCTCTATTTATTGCCGCTCTGTTCATAATAGCAAAAAACTGGAATCAACCCAAATGCCCCTCAACTGACGAGTGGATAGAGAAAATGTGGTACATGTACACAATGGAATTCTATGCAGCGGTAAAGAAAGACAACATCATGAACTTTGCACGTAAATGGATGGAGCTCGAAGACATCATGTTAAGTGAAGTAACACAGTCCCAGAAAAACAAACAACAAATGGTATCTCTCATATGTGGATGCTAGTACCAATAACCCAGTTATAAATATTTCTTGTGGAGAGGAATGCATATTAAAAGAACAACAACAGAAAGATTGCATCAGAAAACTGACTGAAATGGTGACTCNTATTAGCATAGGAGCGGATTCAAAGCAAGGAAGCATGCCTGGCATCTTTCATGTATTCATTCGTGGTGCCTTGCATGTTATAGACATTTGCATGTTTCTGAAGAGTTAAAATTAGATTGGGTTTTGACTTTCTGTCCAGAGCTTAACATTAGTGGGCTTTAGAAGTCATGTAACTCTTCCTGGTTTATATAATCAAGTAAGATTAACGTGATCCTAGCCATCAACACAAAGTGATGCTTTCTCCTAAGTTCAATTTCAGATATTTACTTATCTGGACTGGCTACTCTACCAAATTTCACATTATCTGAGAAAAAGGTTTCATGAAGAAAATATGTGTCTCTTAGATGAAATTCCACTTCACTTTTCTGAGATCTACTCAGAAGGAACATTTGCTCTCATTGTCCCTTCTTGGAATTCAGTATTGAATTCTTGCTTATTCTTTATTATTAGATTTCTATCATTGTCCAGATGAATTAGAATCAATCACGAAGGCTCCCTATGTTAATAACAACAATCAGCTCTTCCCTACTTTCTGCTTTTAACAACTTTCCTGTAGCTACCTAATAGGAATGAAAGAAATGTGATCCTAAACCTGACATGACTTAGGATTCTCAGAAGAAAAACTATAAATTCAGAGCAGTTTGATGAAGCCTCTTGGGAAGAAAATGGAAGGAGAGTAAGATCTAACTAGCTCACTCATTGCCTGTATAGTTATGGACCCGTATTGCTAGCTTTTACAAAAGCCATTATAAGTAGTATATATCAAATAATTCAATGTAAGAATGCTTCTTCTGTATGGATATATCCCTATATTCTTTCACATTTATCAATGTTACAGATACAGTGGGTGAATTTTGCCAAGTGCTTAATATAAAAATAATTTCACCTGCCCCCTCCTTTCATCCTATCTGTTATTACACGTGAGCCTCCTTTAAAGTTATAATTCTTCCAAATACCAGTTATTGAAATTTGCTTCTTTGAATACTATCCTTCTTCCTCTCCACCCACCAGCACTACTATTTCCATTTTCAGGTCCTCATAACAATTCAAATTCACTTTTTATAACATACTTTATAAATATAAACAAAATATAAACCATGCTCCAGCTGTAAATCCTCCCTGTTTTCATTTCAGCCTCAATTCACCAGCATATATATACATATATATATATATATATATATATATATATGCACATTATTTTTAGCTTTGTTTCAAACCCCAGGTTTCTTCCCTTTGTTTATATGAGATTGTTTCAGTACCAGAGAAACTGAACATCCACTGCTAATATTGGCAACAGTGGCTGCTCCTTGTTTCAGACTGATTATAGCCAACTCCTTTAGGTCTGCATGACAAAGAGGCTGCTGACATCACCATTGATTGCTCTGTTTCTCCCACGCCAAAGCAATCTGTTAAATCAGTGCAAAATTGATTTTTGCAACTTGAAGCTACAAGGATACAATTGGTTTCTAAGCTGCCACATCAATCAGATATTTTAAAAAAATCGTTAGTGAGGCTGTGTATAATACATGGGTGTGCCCACCCACCTGAATGAATGATGCACTTTATGTACATACATTTTTCCTTGATGATCATAGCTATGGAATATTTTTTAAATTGTAGAAAATTATATCATGTTTTATGTACTACTTCATGGAGATTATTTGTTAGGAGTCATGTCAGAGCAGTTACTATAGCACATTTCCAGGCAATACACTGCTATTGAAGAGGATAGATTCTTTTGTTTATTTTAAGCTGAGAGGATCCCAGAGGCATTTTCTTGACCAGCTTCTAATTTGTGGAAATTAAGTTTCGCCTTCGATCTGCCGCTTTTAGTCATCCTGTTGAGTAAGGTTTTATTCTCTGGAGGTATTAGGGTCTCTACAGTTATCTCCATTCCCTACTTCCTACTGAAGCTCATTACAACTGTTGCCTTGGCCTTAACTGCTAAATAGACTTCAGCACAGAATTAGTTGTTTTTTATTTTGTTTTGACTTTCTGTACAGAGATGTCTGAACAAATTTCTGCAAGTATCATATTTGTCAAGCTGTTTCGGGATTTAAAGAGTACACATAATTTTATAGCATTGAGATTCAATCTTTATTTATTTTCAGTGCTGAGATTTTATGAAATATTCTCATATATTAGAAATAGGAGTATATTGCTTGGGGGGGACTTTCTATTATGTGTGTACAGAGGGAATTAAAAAGATAAAAATGACAGTAAACAAAATAAGCTTAAATCAACTACAGTGGGAAGTTAACTTACTTCAAAAGTTGGACTCCAAAATCTTGGGACTGGAGAGATGGCCTAGCGGTTAAGAGCACCGACCGCTCTTACAGAGGACCCAGGTTCGATCCCCGGCACCCACATGGCGGCTCAGAACCGTCTGAAACTTCAATTCCAGGAGAACTCCAGTTCCAGGGGAATCCAAGACCCTCTTTTGACCTCCGCAGCATTGCACGACACGGGTGCGCAAACCTACATGCAGACAGTACATTCATACACATAAATAAATAAAAATTTTTAAAAAATTAAAAAAATAAATAAAAATGAATCTTAAAATACCTAAACAGAGAACAATCCTGTGTATATAACAGAAAGGATTAAAGTCATTATACAACAGAGATACCAGAATACCCAGGTTTATTGTGGCACTATTTACTATTAGGTTACATAATGAGCCTACATACCATCTAGAGATGAATGGATAAAGTAGAATGAAAAAATGTTGTCTGAAAATGGGTAGTACTGAAGGCCATCATGTTAACAGCAATAAACTAAAAATCAAAAAGGCAAATATCAGTATCCCTCATATTGGGATTTAAATAAAGCACACAAAAACCAACATGCCAGTAAAATAAGGACTATTGGGCAGAAGAATTGGATCAACAGGAGAGAGGAGGGGAAACAAGAGGATTAATAAGAGGGATGAATTTGGTCAAATTACTATAGATGTATGTATAAAATTGTCAAAATAAAACTCATTATTTTATACACTTAGTATATTATACTGAAAAATAAAGAAAACAGAACCAAAAAAAAAAATCTCTGAAGGAAATAAGAATTAGCCCTTGCACACTGCTTCCTCTCTGTCATGTGCTAAGGAGCCTCATCCTCCATAGGCTCCTGATCCCATGTCTAGTCAGCCTTTCTAGATATAAGGCCTACTCTCC
This sequence comes from Rhizomys pruinosus, assembly GCA_009823505.1. Lineage (NCBI taxonomy): Eukaryota > Metazoa > Chordata > Mammalia > Rodentia > Spalacidae > Rhizomys > Rhizomys pruinosus. Next base: position 850 of record VZQC01006220.1, on the reverse strand, counting down.
CTCACACAGTAGAAATCAGTCTCCAATAGCCACCACCCATTTTTCTCCTCATCTCTTGGCCCAGGCCAAGTGACTTGGCCTGGGTCCTGTGCTCAGTGCCACCATTGCCCACAGTTTGCACATGTGAACGTTGAGCAATGTTTCCAGTTTTTTGAGGGTTTTGGGGGACTTTTTGAGACAGGGTCTCCCTGTAGCCCTAGCTGTTCTGGAACTCACTCTGTAGAGCAGGCTGGCCTTGAACTCCCAAAGATCTGCCTGCCTGTGGCTCCTGAGTGCTAGGATTAAAGGCATGTGCCACCACAAAACTATTAATATTCTTAGTAAAGATTTGGATGGCTACATATTTTGAAATTTGTTGGGTAACTAACCAGAATTGAAAGTGCTAGATCATATGGAAATACTATTCATTAACTGTGTAGGAAACTGCTACACAATCTTACAAATCATTTATACCACATTTCATCCTCAGTAGCAATAACTGTCATTTTCTGTTTTTCTTCATCAATAATTGGTATTCCCAGCATTTTGAATTTTCACTTTTTAATAAGTATAGAGATTTTTAATTTAATACACATTTATTTTTAAATAACATGTAATTTCCATATGAGGACACTTCATAAAATTGTTTTTATATGAAACTTTTAAAAATGGGTTTTAAATATATTTTTAAAAATAAACAACGAGGAGGTAAGGAAGGGAAAAAAAAGGCATTGGAAGGAGGCAAGCAAAATAAAACAAGCTTTCAGCCTTCAACAAACTGAAAAGGCATTTGAGATTTGAATCACAAAAGGGAAACCCACATCCCAGGGAGACAAGGAAGAGACAACATGGGAAAGGTACAGGATAATTC
>VZQC01006217.1:22257-90774 GCA_009823505.1 Rhizomys pruinosus | reverse complement strand
TTGCTAAAAAACTAGATGCTCAAAACAAAGAAAAAATACTGAAAGCCACAAGAGAAAAACAAAAAGTTGCTTATAATAGGAAGTCCATCAGAATCACAGCTGACTCCTCAGTCCAAATTATGTAAGCTAGAAGAATGTGGACAAAAGTATTCCCTGTGTTAAAGGACTTTATATGCAAACCCACACTATTATATCCAAATCCTTGCAACTTACTTCCAGACAGAAGCTTTATTTTCTTTAGGTCAAATAACTTGTATACAAAGTAACAGCCTTGACTGAACTATCCATTAAGTCTGATTCATTTCCTAGTTTACTTGTATGTTCAGAGAAATCCCAACACTGAGTTTTTGCTTTGAATTTTATCTGTGTGGTGAGATATTAAAATAGCATTCCAAATTATGATTGCTTATATCTAAATGTATGTATCCATTCATCATAAATATATGCTATATACTTGATGTAAAAAATGTCAGTTATATTTGAAGGAGAAAGAAAAATCTTTCATGACATGAACAAGATGTAAGGATACATGTCTAAGAAACCACCACTTCAGAAAATCCTGAAAACAATCCAAATAACAGAGGAAAGGAGCAACTATCCCTAAGCAATTAAAGAGAGAATTCAACAAAAGCATAACAGAGTAAATACAAACCTAGACCAAGAATGCAAACAAAAAATAAGATGAAAGGAAGCAACAAACATCTGCCAATAATAACCTTAAACACTAATGGTCTAAACTCTCCAATCAAAAGATATAGACTGGGAGAATGGATTAGGAAACTGAATCCTTCTATATGCTGTCTACCAGAAACCTATCTCACCCTCAAAGACAGACACCACCTTAGAGTGAAAGGATGGGAAAAATATTCCAATTGAATGGTACCAAGAAAGAAGCCAGAGTCGCTATTCTAATATCAGATAAAATAGATCTCAAATAAAATTAATCAGAAGAGAGAAAGAGGGCAATTATATCCTTGTCAAAAGAACAATTAACTATGAAGATTTCACATCTTAAATGTCTATACATCAAACTCTGGTGCATCTAACTTTATAAACACTACTTTTCAGCACCTCAAGACACAGATTAATCCTAAAACACTAATACTGGGAAACTTCAACACCCCACTGAGCTCCTTGGATAGATCAACTGGACAAAATATAAACAGAGAGACATCAGAACTGAACACTACAATACACCAAATGGACCCCACAGACATCTGCAAAGTATTCTACCCAAACACCAGAGCATATATTTCTACTCAGCACCTCACAGAACCTTCTCCAAAATTGACCACATACTGGTACAGAAAGAAATCTCAGCAAGAAAAAAAGGATTGAAATTATTCCATGCATTCTATCAGAACACAATGTAATAAAACTCAATATGAACACCAGAATAAGCCCAACTAGCTGCAAGAACAAATTGAGACTAAACAACACCATCCTCAATAATGAATGGGTCAGGGAAGAAATAAAGAGTGAAATAAAAGTATTTTATTTCTGGAGAGGGAAATTTATAGCCCTAAGTGCCCACATTAAAATAAAAATAAAAAAAAAAAAACAGAAAGTGAACAAATAAATCATCTAACACTGCAGCTAAAAACACTTGAGAGACAACAACAAATGAACCCTAAACACAAAAGACAGAAAGAAACCACAAAAATCAGAGCAGAAATCAATGAAATAGAAACAAAGAAAACAATACATAGAATCAACCAATCCAAAAGCTGGTTCTTTGAAAAGATAAACAAAATAGACAGACCTCTAGCCCAGTTATCGAAAAAAAAAAAAAGGAGCAACTCTAAATCAATAGTATTAGTGATGAAAGGGGAAACATCACAACAGAGAAAGAAAAGATACAGACAATCATATGGGAATGCTTCAGAAACCTATATTCCACTAAATTTGAAAACCTAAGAGGAACGGATGAATATTTGAAATCCTGGGAACCACAAAGCTTAAACAAGAAGATATTGACAGTTTAAACTGACCCATAATATTTGAGGAAATTGAGGATCTAATAAAAAAACCTCCCAACTAAAAAAAGCCAGAGCCCAGATGGATTCACAGCAGAATTCCATAAAAAAATTTAAAGAGGTCCTACGACCGTAATAACTCAATCTGTTCAGAAGCTACAAACAGAAGGAATTCTCCCAAATTCCTTCTATGATGCCCGCATCACCCTAATACCAAAACCAGGAAAAGATACAACCAAAAAAGAAAGCTATAGACCCATTTCATTAATGAACATAGATGCAAAATTTCTCAACAAAATACTTGCAAATCACATACAAACCCACATCAAAAAGATCATCCATCATGATCACGTTGGATTCATACCAAAGATGCAGGGATGGTTCAACATATGTAAATCAATATATATCATAAATGGGCTGAAACACACACACAAAAAAAACACACGATCATCTCAATGGATGCAGAAAAAGCCTTTGACAAGATCCAGCATCACTTCATGTTTAAAGTTTGAGAGAGAATCGGACTGAAGGGAACATTCCTCACTATGATCAAAGCCATATATAGCAAACCCACTGCCAACATCATCCTAAATAGAGAAAAATTGGAACCATTTCCCTTAAAGATGGGAACCTGACAAGGCTACCCCTTATCACCACTTCTCTTTAACAACGTGCTTGAAATGCTTACTAGGGCAAAAAGAGAAGAGAAGGAAATTAAAGGAGTACTAATCATAAAAGAAGTTAAGCTATTCCTTTTTGAAGATGATATGATATTTTACCTAAGAGATGCTAAAAACTCCACCAGAAAACTTCTAGAAACGATGAAGAGTTTCAGTAAAGTGGCAGGATACAAAATTAACCTGGAAAAATTAGTAGCTTTTCTTTACACCAACAACAAGCAACAGAAGAAGGAATATAAGGAGACCTTCCAACTCACAATAGCCTCATCCACTTGTCAGTTGACGGGCATTTGAGTTACTTACAGCTCTTTGCTTTTGTGAATAGAGCTGCAAAGAACATGGATGTGCCTATATCTTTGCAGTAGGATGAGTCTTGTGTATATCTACCCAGGAGTGGTATGAATTGGTCAGGTGGTAGAATCATTTTGAGTCTTTTTAAGGGTTCTCCACACTGCTTTCCATACTGGTTGCATGAGTTTACATTCCCACCAGCAACTGATGAGTGTTCCCCTTTCCCCACATTTTCTACAGCATTTGGTCTTTTGTTTCCGTGATCTTAGTCAGTCTTATTGGAGTTAGATGATATCTTAGAGTGGTTTTAATTTGCATTTCCTTAATTATTAATCTCAATAAACTCAAAAGCTTATGTACAGCAAAAGAAACAATCAATGAATTGAAGAGAAAACCCACAGAGTGGGAGGAAACCTTCACTAGTGATACATCTAAAAGAGCATTAACATCCAGAATATATATACTACTCAAAAAACAAAGACCTAAGAAAGAAGTGACCCACTCAAGAGATGGAGTGGAGAGCTGAACAGTCTTCACAAGTGATGAAATAAAGGTGGCTTAGAAACATCTTATAAAGTGTTCAACAGCAATCTGATACTTTTAATTACTGTATCATATTTATGTAAAGCCTAAGAAGCCTCGCAAAACTTTGACATGGTAGAAATATAACACCATAGGGTAAGCAGTCAAAGCCTATAAGAGAAATTTAAACTATTTTAGACATATCTTAATTATAAACGATTTACTGCAAACATAAGTAATTGTTTTACTTTTCCAAACTCCATATCCTGGTTTGTAGTTTTCCAATAACAGGGAACATACCTGTTGACCAGAATTAAGCTGAAAAAAATTACCAAGTCCGTCCAAACTGTCTCCTTCTGCCCAATCCAATCTTTCCAGATATTCAGACATGCACTACATAGGCCTACCAAAAACCCTATCAGCCCCAAAGATGTTCCACCTAGTGATCAAATACCTCACACACAAAACACAGCCAAAGGCCTTAAATTCTATTTTATGTAGTATTAGCATAGTGACTCCTCTTCTTAGTGCCGTTTACTTGTATTATTTTGTGCCCTCCTTTCACCTTAGGATAATATCTATCTTTAAAGATGAGGTAAGTTTCTTGGAGACAAGAAAAAAAGAGATGGGTTTTGTTTCTTAATCCATTCTACTAGTTTCTTTCTCTTAATTTGAGAATTCATTACATTGATATTTAAAACTGTTTTTGAGAATTAAATTGCTTCCCATTGTTTTGATTTCTAGTACATTCTTACCATAGGTTTTTATTTCCATAGTGATTGTATGATTTGTTTTCTGGTGTTGATTGTTTATAGTCATCCCTGCCTTTTTCTCTTTATGTTGCTTGAAGTATTCTCTGCAGGGATGGCTTATTGGACAGGAATTCATTCAACTTATTTATATCATGGAACATTTTCCTTTCTCCTTCAACTATAATACACATTACTGCTGTATAAAATACTCTGAGTTGGCGTCTATAGTCTTTTAGAACCAGGAATATTTTAGACAAGTCTCTTCTGGCTTTCATTGTTTGCACTGAGAAATCAGCTGCAATTTTTATAGGTTTCTTCTGTAGGTAACTTGTTGCTTGTCTTTTGCAGCCCTGAGTATCTTTTCTTTGCTTTGAACATCTGGTGTTTTTACTATGATATAAAGTGGAGAATTTCTTTTCTGCTTGGAGTTCTATATGCTTCTAATAATTGTACACGTATCTCTTGCTTTAATTTGAGATTTTGTTGAAGACCTGGGCCATATTTCAGCATTATTATATTTTTATTTTTATTTTTATTGTTATTAAACTTTTCCATAAATCATACATCATTTTTCAATGGAATTTAGAGTCACTTAACTTTCCATGCCCCCATCCCACCTGAGTCCCTGCACTCTTCCATATATGTCTTGCATCATTTTCTTAGTCTTTCCAGAGTACTTTTTCCAGTTTTGTTATTATTGTCCGCTCTAACTTGTATTGCATATATATATATATATATGCAATATATATATTATATAATAATATTATATATATATTATATATATAAATAATTATATAGAATAATAACAGGTATACATACATATATACCCATATCACCTGAATTGGAGGATTTTTCCTTTTATTTTTTTTTGCTTTAAAGATGACATGTTTTCCTTAAGAAGTCCTTAAGAATATTTGAAGGCGTCCAGCATCCAAAAGGAAATTAAAACTAGAAATAAATAATCAGTAAAACCAGGAGAAAATGTAGCTTCAGATTATAAAATTCAACATTATTTTTAAAGACTGGTCTATCAGCATTTTTGAGTAGACACAGTCATATGATATTTTTTTCCTGGTCACAAGAGTTTAGATGCCTGGCCCTATTTATATCAAGTCAAATCTTTTCTAGGAATCTGACTCTGGACCTTGTACATTTTTAGTCTGTTTTTCATTAAAGTGGATGAGGAAGGCCATATATATATTAAATAGATAAACATGAGTAATATCAATATATGTTCTTTTACAAGAAAGCAACTGTACCATTATAATGTGAATACCTTAATGGGATCTAGAATTAACCTATCATTTATTTTCAGATTTTGTAATTGTGGTATATGGGGGAAGATATGTATGCATACTTTAGAGTAATATAATATTAAAGGGGAAAAAGGTGAATTCCAAAAGAAAAAAAATATGTATGGCAGTATATATATGAGCTCTGATGTGTAGGGGGCAAGGAAGGGGAATTAGGTCTAAATTTGATTAAGAAATGTTATATGGAATGCACAAAAAAATTTTTTTAAATGAAAAAAAGTACCAGATTGGTGTAACAACTTTTTTGGATGTTTAATTCCCATACCTAAGGCCCATACCAATTTGGCCAAGAGATTTAAGGGACAATTTTGTTCCTTGCTCTTGGAGTTCAATTGGTCTGAGGGGATTTTGTACAGGGGCATCTCTTAAAATATTCTGCAATTGTGAGTCAACAGGCTTCCTGTTCAAGGAGATCTTGGAAATCCACCAACAGACCCTTAGCCAGTGTCCAGTCTATAAAGAGGAAGCTCAGTATAGAGGAAAGTCAACTTGTGCTCCAAAGGGAAACCCAGTCTAGCAAGACCTCACCTTGTCCTCAGTGGATGGAACTGGTTAAGAATGGCCAGAAGGAGCCAGGCACTCCCTCCCCCAAACCCCTAGTGTGCCCTGAAATCCAAAACCTGAAATAACCTTGAGAAAACAAACTTTGGTTAATCTTGGCTGATTGTGTGAATTTAAGCACCCCCAAAGTAAGTATAACCAAAAGACAAATGTTCAATATATTTCTTTTAAAGCTTGAAAAAATGTGCCTCCATATATTTGGGCATAAAGATAAATTAAATAACATTAAACAGGCATAAAAAACCTTATATCTTGTCCTTTATTAACAGAATAGGGTCACCTACAGCCAATGGACAAGTCCACCATTATTTTTAATTGATGCTCAATAATAAAAATCCCTCTTTCTTTATAGCAATTATCTAAATGGAAACTCATATCCTGACAATTAAAAAGCCTGAAAAACAGATTCTGAGTACAGACATCATGACCAAATGAACAGAAGGAGAAACCTAATAAATGGACCCTTTGAAACCCCTGGTCAAGAAATTCTAATTGACTTTTAAATTGGACATTGGAATTCACTGTTCTTACTTCTCTTGGTCCCTTGCTTAGATCATGTACCAAACTACTCCTGCCTTCATTTCCTTTTTATGGGGACCAATCAAGGATTATTTTTCCCTCTATAGTTGTGCATTGGGTCTTTTAGATTGACTCTCAGAATGGGGGATAACCCAGTTGCCACACCCAATGTCCCTTCTCAGCATGGAAAAAGTCAGAGCAGTCAGCATCCCGATTCCAGATTCCATTCTGGCAATTGGGGTGACTCTTTTCAGAGGGTAACATAACTAAACAAGAGCTAGAAATTGATTAGGCAGTTTAGGGATGAAACCCCCCTCCCAAATTAACCAGACTCTTTCTCAGCTGAGAACTCAAGACTTCCTGGACTAGCCAGTAAGCAAATATCTTTCTGCTAGTCCCGAACAGCAAGACAGCAAGAAAAGAAGGAAAAAAGGAAATAGAGAAGGAAAAAAAATAGAAGTACATAAGAAGTGCCACAGACTGATTGTTTATTTCACCAGAATAGAAAGTGGAACACCCCCCCCCTTTTTTGTTCTTATTGCTTTGGGTTTTTTGTTTTGTTTTGTTTTGTTCTTATTGCTTTGTTGTTGCTGTTGTTGTTATTGCTTTTTTTTTTTTTGTATTTTTGAGACAGGGCTCCCTGTAGCCTCAGCTGTCCTGGAAAACTCACTTTGCAGAACAGGCTGGCCTTGAACTCATAGAGATCCACCTGCATCTGCCTCCTGAGTGCTGGGATTAAAGGCATGTGCCACCACTCTCAGCTTATTGCTTTTTTTTTTTTTTGTTTTGTCTTTTCGAGACGGGTCTCCCTGTAGCCCCAGTTGTCCTGAACTCACTCTGTAGAACCAGGCTGGCCTTGAAATCACAAAGATCCACCGGCCCTGCCTCTGCTCCCAAGTGCGAGGATTAAAGGCGTGGCGCCACCACGCCAGCGTTTTGCTTTGTTTTTTTAATTGTCATTTTGTATTCTTTGTCTTTCTGTGAAAAGAAAAATATTAAAAAATAATGTAGAGGATATGGATGATCAATTTTCCATAGGGAAAATGGAATGAGATAGGCATGTTGGTGTACACCTATAATATTGAAACTTGGGAAACTGAGGCAAGGGGTTCCAACGTTCTAGGTTAACATTGGAAACAGCAAAACCCCATCTCAAAAAGAAAGCACAGATGAAAGACTAAGTGAGGTTGTGAGAAATATCAAAATCAGAAGAATATTGCAGATATTTTCACTTAAATATCTCAGACAATGTGATAATTTACATGAGAATGTCCCACATACACTCCAAATATTTGACTACTAGGTTCTAGTTGGTGCCATTGCTTGTGGACATTTAGGTGGTATGACTTTAGTGGAGGAAGCACATAACTAGAGATAAGCTTTGAGAATTCTGAAGCCTTGCTGACTTACACTTTGTCTCTGTGCTTCTTGTGCCTTCACCTTTCAGATCTTTCTTCTGACTGACTACTGCCTTGCCTCATCCACTATAATGGGTCCATATCCATGTGGAACCATACACCCAATAAATTTTCTATGTTTGCCTTGTTCATTGTATTTTATTTCAGCAGCTGACAATAGTTAATACAAACTCTTTATATTTAGTTTTCCTCACACTGTTCATCAGCCTAAGCTAAGCTTCCAATCCTTTCTATTTCAATTGAAATTTGCAATTTGCAAACCATTGTCTTGGTTTTTCCATAACTATAATATTATAGCCAATCTGAATTATCCTAAGATATAATAGTGTCTGCAAATTTTGAGTTCTTACTCATTTTCTTAATTCTATCACACTATTTGGGCCTCTTTTTACCCAGCCTGTATAACAGAGCATATGCAATGAAACAAATGCCTTTTTGTATGCAGTGCCTGTTCATTAAATCCATTAGACAAATTGGTGCTAAAATATATATTCTCCAAGATTAGATTATAATCTGAAAACAAGCAATAGTTGGAACCCACTGGCCTCCAAATTCCTAAACTTACACGGAGATTGTGTTCTCTTTTCCATTACCTGATCCGAAACATTCTTATTTATGTCCAAAAAAAAAAAAAAAAAAAAGACAGTCCTCTTTTGATGGACTGTCTCCTCTAACATATTTTTAAAGTACATATGACTTTCACTTCTTAAATTTGACCTCTTCTGTTCCTTGCTACAGTGCTTTTACTTTGTCACATCTTTTTCAATACAGAATGTTATCCTGGGATGAAGTTGGGTTAGAATTTTATACAATTTAGGAAAAAAGGACTTCACTTACTATATCCCTTTCTTTATGGTCTCTGTACTACAAACGTGGGAAAGTTATCCTCTTCATATAATTAATCTTTGAAAGATTCCCTTATCTCTCTTCTTAAACAGATTATACATTAATGTGGATATGCTATTAATAGTTTATCTTTCTCTTTCTCTCCAGGAAAAACAGGAGGAAAGAGCGATGGACTGGGGGAAATAAGGATGAAAGAAAGATAAAAGAAAGAGAGAGGGGTGAGGGCAAAAAAAGGGAAAGAGAAAAGAGATGGACAGAAAAGTTATAGGTTAGGTGCCACACAGGACCTTGATATACCACACAGGACCTTGATATGCCCCGACTCTACTTAAGATCATTAAGATCCTTTATGTAGAGATTAAAGGTTAAATAAAAACAGAGATGTTAAGATGTCAGCATGACTTAGCTGATCAAGCTTCCACACCAGCCACTAGATTGCAATATTCAAGCTTTTGCTCTCTCTCATAGAGTCCATATGTGCAATGTGTAATAAATGAACACAGTTCTCTTATTACTGCACCAAGTAAACATCTGATTAGCATATAAGCACTTGACCATAAATACCAACTGTATATGTCTACTTAGAAGACAGTACAGTGTGATAAGTGATCTGCATGGATGCAAAAAAAAATGAAAATAGAAAAAAATCTAAAACAGTATGAAATCATAGTCACAGCCTGACTTAGATGCAAGGTTGAATCTTTGCATATAAAATGATAATGTATTTACTACTTAAAAGCGGATGAGGTATTGCAGCATAAGTGACACCCTTTGCTCTGATCAAATGTTCCCTCCCCTCTGTGCTGGTAGAAGTAAGGTCACCTAAGCATCAGAGTAAGAAGTAGATTCAGATTGGGAAGTTCTCCCCTCCCTAGCCCATAGCATAGCTGCTTTTTCCTATTTCTGAGAGGAACTGTATGAATACGAATGGTCAAAAATCAATTTAGAGTTTAGATTCAATATTGTGTAACCTTAGTATTAACATGTATCAACCTATGCATATCTAATACAAGAGACCCATAAGGCAGGTGTGGTGGCATATGCCTCTAATCCTAGCACTTGGGAGACAGAGGCAGGTTGATCTCTGTTAGTTCAAGGACAGCCGGGTCTGTAAAGTGAGTTCCAGGATAGCTGGGACTACAAGGAAGTCCTGTCTCAAAAAGACCAAAAAATAAAAATAAACAAAAAAGAGAGCCATAAGAAATTTTGGAAGGACCAAATTTTGCAACCATGCATCTTTGCAAGGCCCTTGGGATCCATTTTGATCTAACCCAGAAGCTGTGTTTTCTGGTATACATGAAACATATAACTCTATCTAAAAAGAAATCATTTCACAGAAAATGAACTATTAGAAAATGGTAGTAGTATGAGAAATTGAGAACTGTGAAATGTTTCTATTATAAAGAATTCTATATTATATAAATAATGTTAAGCTAAAACTGAGGTGTGATGGAACTAGGAGAGCTTCATGAAGCTCTTTAGATTTCCTGATTTTCTAAGAGACAATGAAATTTCAATTTGTTCTACATTTAATTTTATAAGTTGTGTAAATCATATGAAAATAGGAGATTTCACAAGGTTTTTTTCTAGATATGGTGGAGAAAATATTTTTGTATGGAAAAATCTTCAATAGTATTAGATCACTCTCTTGTAAGCAGGAAAAATAGTTCTACTTTGGTTGCGTATTGTTGCATACTACATTGCTACATAAGAGTAAAGAGGAAATCCTGTGAGGACTGGACTAGAGAGAGATACTATATAAATATATGAGATATTTAATGTTTACAGTTTCAAAACTGAAATACAGTTTGAAAATATTGTAGAGAATAACTTTTGAAACTCAACCTGCATTCACTATGTATTTCGATGGGCAATTTAAAGTCATACTGCACACCTGTTGAAAATAATTTGGAAATATAGGGGTGGAGAAATGGCTCAGGTGTTAAAAGCATTGGTTGTTCTTGCAGAGGAATCAAGTTTGGTTCTCAGTGCCCACATGGCAGCTAACAACCATATATAACTCCATTTCCAGGGGATCCAACACTCCCTTCTGACTGACCCGGGCATTAGACACATAGGTAGATCTACCTACATGCAGGGAATATACTCATACACATAAAAATAATAAATAACATATTTTAAAAATAATTTCAGGATATATATCATTCAAATATCTCTAAGGTTCACTTCATATTTTGAACATTAATCCATTCCTTTACAGTTAAACTCTAAACTAAAAATGTTATATACATTGTACAAATCCTTCTAAAGTAATAACATTTCAAACTTTTTTTCTTTAAAGTCATGTGGAAAACAATTTAGCAAAAACAAAATTTAATAAATCCCATTTCTACCTTTTAATCCTATAAGTTCTGGCCTAGACAAAAGACTTAAAGTGTTCCTGAGGAAAGAAAGCTTACCTTCAAGCCTAGAAATTAGGTTTTGTACAATGTCTATAAATTGTACAAATTGTACAAATATAAATGCAAATCATAAGGAATAGCTCAATATATGTAAGACAACAAGTCAAAACGAAAACCTACATAGTCTACTTATAACTACTAAGTTAATTTGATGCAAAATTTTATTTTTGGAAAACAACAACATACTTAAGAAGGATTATAAAAAACAAAAAAAAAATCAACCATCGATGAAACAAACAGCTGCTTATATTAGCGAAGAGGTGAGGGTTAGAGAAGAAAAGCGGTGGGAAATTAAGACACAGAGCAGAAAAAACTGCAATAGAAACTTCACAAATTTGCGGAAGGCCTTGCAAGCAGTAGTGGACCTTGAAGACCATACTCTTTCAACTATGCAAAAGGAAGTGCTCATTCACAGGATCCACTTTTATAAGAACATTTGTGATGGCAGTTTTATAAATGGAATTAAAAGAAACATTTGGGAAACTTATATCTCTGAAATGTGGGTGGACTCCTGAAATAGCAGTCAAAAACAAGCAAACAACACACCATAGCAAAAATAGAACTCTATTAATTATTTCTGGTTTAATAGGGAGAAAAGAAAAACAACCATTATTACAGTTTGACTGATACTGTTTCCTGAAAAATGTGTAGGACAAAATTTTATGTATTTTAAAGCACCAGTCACAGTCAGCAAAGCTGGAATGCCAGAAAAAAATTCTGCTCTCAGAGGACAAAATATTAGACAAGTAAATAATCCATATATTAACATAACTATAAAGCATACTATATAGAAATGCAAGATGCTCTAAAGTTACATTATATATGTTGATACCTGAGTTAGGAGAGTGCTGTAAACATTCCCATAGGATTGGCATCACTCATTTAATGGCTCAGTGCTCTGCTCTACTGTCCTCACTGACAACCGTTCACATGATAACAGATTTTTGGAAGAAATGAAGTGGTGGCAGGTCATCATCTTCATTACAAGGAAAAATGTTTCGTACTGTATTGCTGAAATTTCAACATATTTTATTCCTTATAATATTCTCAGTTACTATCTACTTGTTATTATCACATTAAAACAAAGAATTTAAAGACCGAAAGCAGTAGTACAGTGAAGCTCCATGCAGTATGTGTTTCTACAGGACATAAACTTTTACCAGATATAACCTGAAGTATACTGCTTCAGGCCAATTTGGGAAACATGGAAAATGAATCTTCTGTGTATTTTGTCTATTGCAATCTTAATATTCTTTTTGGATTCAAATCTTTTTTTAGAGAAAAAAATATGTCAACACCAAATTGAGTGAGAAATTGAATTATCTCCTGGCTTAAATGTGGATGTCATCAGGACTTGTACCACTGATAGGCAAATGGTAATGGAAGAATTTCCTCCACCAAATGCCAGTTGTGTTTGCAAGACTGGCAATAAATCATACATAGATGTGGAGACAATGGAACTCTTTGTTTGTCTTTATTTGCCTAAAGATTTTCAGTGATGTGTTCACAGATTCTTTTACATTCATACTTTCTATACTGTTTCAGTAGACATGGCACTGCTCAAAAATATAGGGGTCTTCTGAGATTTTAGAAGCCATTTTCTAAGTATGTGGCTCCAATTCACTCTTGTTAGATTAACACTTGGTTCATTGACCTACTTCACTCTGAAGAATTTATTCTGTTCTGTCTCCCATATGTATCTAGTTGAGGATGATAAGTATTTATCCAGCATCTTTGTGAATAATAATTATATGTAAAGGAATTGATCAAATGCAGATGTCTTATTTTTATTTTCAAAAGAGCGGTCGGCGCTCTTAACCACTAGGCCATCTCTCCAGCCCCTGTTTTTATTTTTAAAAATATTATATTGTTTGTATTTTGTGGTATAAGGAGTGGATAGCTAGATCATGTAAATCTATTTTTTATTTTTAAAAATATATTGTTTGTATTTTGTGGTATGAGTGGTTGGCCTCTGTATGTGCACTGTCCACAGAGGTCAGAAGAAGGCATCAGATTACCTGAAACTTGAGTTAAGGATTACTGTTAGCCACCACATGAATGCTAGGAATCAAAGCTGTGTCCTCTAGAAACACATTCAGTGCTCCTGACCACTGAGCAATCTCTCCAGCCCCTATTTTTAGACCTTAGATTATTTTTTTTGGTCTTTCTGAGACAGGGTCTCCCTGTAGCCACAGCTGTCCTGGAACTCAGTATGTAGACCAGGCTGACCTTAACCTCAACAAAGATCATATATGGCTTTTTCAAATTGACAGTCAAATATATACTTAAGTAAATTTTTGTTATAATTGTGACATGAGTGAAAGATATATTAACTTGGTAATAATCTTTAGCATTTTAACAATTAATGTGCTTATAACCAGGAATGAGATATACTGACATATAGTTAAAAAAGAAAGAGGACAGAGAACAATAATGAAGATATTTGTGCTCAGTAAAATGACTAAATTCCCAAAATGTGCCTAAACATGGAACAGCTTAAATGACCACATGTCAGGACACAATTTCCACTCATTTGAACTGAACACATCTGGATTTCATTTTGATTTCTAATTTAATGATCCACAACTACTGTTGTATGATAATATTAATATTTTTAAAACCCACATGCTAATTCGTTTTGATATCACTTTATCTCTTGACATATAAGAAATATTTGGTAGCTTATATGGTCATAACTTTAGTACTTAACTTGAGAAGCATAACAGGAAATTGGCAATAATTCAAGCTAAATTTATTTTCTTCCTGCAGTTGCCTAAAGTACAAAAGTGAAATGTAGGAAACAAAAGGAGAATATTTTCTTTGGCAAATCCCTTTTCAGTTCAGAAAAAAATGGCATCATGGTGAAAACGGGGAGAAGGAGGCAGCAGGTAATCACTTTAGACATTGCAAATCACTTATAAATGAGGATATCATTGGGATTATTTTAATATTTTATTTTACATTTGTATGGCCCCTGGAGTGGACATCTACTTAAAAATAGAGGCATCATGATGGAATAAAGAGCCCTACTCAGCAGGGAGAAGAAATCAAAGCCTTTCTCTTTTTTCAGTAATTACTTTCTAGCTTAATTCTGTTGATAATATTTCTTTTTGAAGACCAGAAAACACCATTAGTATTTACATATTGTTCATAAAGTGAACATTGTCAAAAAATATTTAGATATGTATCCCTATCACTTCTAAAAGTTTTAACTCAAGTACTATTTAATAATATTTAAATGGGTGAATGGTTATAAAGCTTTTCATACTTGAAGACTTGAGCATCGATATTGGTTACATTTTTAATTGGGTCATTTGTCTACTTAGTCCTTTGTTTTTTGAGTAATTATATATTCTGGATATTAAACTTCTATCAGATGTTTCACTGGTGAAGAGTTCTCTCACTCTTGTGTTTTCTCTTCAATTCTTTGATTATTTCTTTTGTTGTACTGAAGCTTTTTAGCTTAATGAAGTCCCACTTGTTGATTGTTGATCTTACTTCTTGGGCAACTACTGTCTGATTTAGTAAGTCGTTTCTTATACCTGTATCTCGTAGGTTACTGATAATGCTTTCTTCTAATATTTTCAAAGTTTCAGGTTTCACAATGAGGTCTTTGATCCATTTAGCACTGACTTTTGGTCAAGGTGAAAGGTAAGGGTTTAGTTTCATTCTTTGACCAGTGATGATCCAGTTTTACTTTTTCTCCATTCTTTGCCCCTTTGACAAATATCAGATGCCTGAAAGTGAATGTACTCAGGTTTGCATCTTCAATTTTGTTCCATTGGTCTATGGGTATATTTTTGTGCCAGTATCGTGCTGTTTTTATGATGATAGCTCTGCAATACTTTGGAATCTATTATAGAATTCTCACACTGCATTGTTCTTTTTTCTCAGGGTTGCTTTTGCTATCTGGGGCTTTTTGTTTTTACATAAGAATTGTATTATTTTTTTTCTAATTCTGTGAAGAAAGTCATAAGGATTTTTATTGGGACTGCACTGAATCTACATGTTACTTTGGGAAGGATGATCGTTTTTACTATATTAATTCTTCCAACCAGTGAGCATTGGAAGTCCTTCCATCTTCTTATGTCTTCCTCGATCTTTTTTTTCAAAAGATTTAAAATTTTTCTTGTAGAGAATATTAATGTCTTTGGTCAGGTTTGTTCTGAGATATTTTATTTTATTATTTTATTTATTTTTAGGGTTTTGTGAATGGGAGGGTTTCCATGTCCAATTGCTGGTTACTGACATGTAGAAAGGCTACTGATTTCTGTAGATTAATTTTGTAACCTGCCACTTTACTGAAACTATTGTTTCTAGTAGTTTTCTGGTAGAATTTTTGACACGCCTTAGGTATAATATCATGTCATCTGCAAAAAAGGGATAGTTTGACCTCCTCTTTTCCAATTTGTATTCCTTTAATTTTCTTCTCTCCTCTTACTGCTCTGGCGAAGGTCTCAAGCACTATATTGAAAAGGAGTGGAGATAGGGTGCAGCCTACCCAGGTTGCTGGCTTTATGGGGGAATGTTTCTAGTCTTTCCCCATTTATAATTATTTGGGTTGTGGGTTTGTGATATATAGCTTTAAATATGTTGAGATATGTTGCCTCCAGTCCATTTCCCTCAGGTACTTTAAAAGACAGACTAAAGATCTGAACATAGTATTAAATTAACAATTTTATTTTTGCAATTTATCTGATCATTAATCTTTCTGTATTTTTCACCTGGAAATACATCTGGAAAAATATACTGTAAACATGTCAAAACCCTTTAGAGTTACTGTTTTAGATATGTTTTCCCCATTTTCTTGAAAGAGTTTGTATAACTTGCCTAACTTATATGGTGTATGTGTGGTTCTTATATAATATAGTTATTTAAAATAAAATGAAAGCTATTGGTTACCTTTATAGGTCAGTGCTAAAATAAAACAAATGGGATTGTTTTTATAGGTAATACTTAATTCGTTCACCTCAAATTCACAATTAGATAATTTGAAAACACAGCTAGGCAGTATATATTGGAGAAAAGCAAGGTGATGTCATAGTCTTTGAACATACCATCATTTATGAGTCACTTCAAAAATAAACAGAACTTCAGTTCCAGGGGAATCCAACACCTCTTCTGACCTCTGCGGCACTGCATGACACGGGTGCACAAACCTACATGCAGACAGTACATTCATACACATAGAAAATAAATAAATAAAATAAAAAAACAAACATTTTATTTTCAGGATCTTAAGGCCATATGTCATACCAATCTCATCTTTCATCATACTAATGATGAATTTTGTGTAAGACATCAGCATGATATGAAGTCCAGAGATACTCCAAGGTTAATCTATGAAAATTATGGATTAACATGTTTACTATTGAAATGGTCATTGTGGTAAATTATGGGAAAATTTTAGTTTTAATGCATGGATTTCACACTCTAGTAACTAGTAGGGGTATAAAATTACCAACATATACAATATTAGATAACTGTAAAAATTCATAAAATGGATATTTAGCTTAAAATAGTCAATTCAGTCATAAGTAACAAGTATCTTAAAACTTTTCATACCATTGGACTTAACCAATGTACTCCAAAATTTCTATTGAAAATGTAAATGTAAAATTGAAGAAAAAAACTTAACAAAGCAGTGTTGCTACTTTTGTCTTTGTGATTACAAAAATTATCAAAAGAACAAATTTATTTTTATTAATGACAAGGAAATTATAAGAATAGTGCAACCCAAAAACAGTGGGGCATGTCTGTAATCCCACTATATAGGAGATGGAGGCAGGATGGGTAGGAAATCAAGGATAGCCAGGACTACAAGAAATCTTGTCCAGAACACCTACACTTATACACAAACACCAAAAGTGCAAAAAAAAAAATCACTATTTTGTTATTCTATAAAAATATACTAAAAATCAACAATGACAATTTTATCTAATTCATGGTTTGAAAATATGTTTCATTGTATTCTATGCAAAATAATGCTGGGCTTCTTTGCATAAAGATATTGACTTTGAAGAATAATTATTACATGAATATGGAAGAAAAATGAGTAAGACATTCTTCTACAACAAAACAACAGAGATAGAACAGTCATGGATTTGTTTAGAAAACAGTGAGCAAACTAGTAGAGCCCAGCAGAAATTCATTCAGACTGACTGTACAAAATAAAGGAATCTTAAGGCACAACTAGTGAGGCATTCTTTATCATTCATATGTCCCTTGCATCCTGCCCTGTCCTCACTTCATGGACTTTTCTTCTGGACTCATTGTTCTTTGGGGTATTTTTCCTCCAAATCTTGGTACCACCTCCATAGCTGATAGTCTCTGTGCTTGGAAGTCCCTTCAACTTTCATTTGGCAGGCTTTGTTTAGATACCGAGCTATTAGCTTGACATTCTGTCCACAAAGAAATCTGTTCTGGCCCTTCACCTGGCTCTTCAGTATAAGAATACTGTTATACTCCAAAAAGTATTTACCATGAACTCTAATTCTGTAATGTTACTCTCTTTAGACTGTAACATTCTGTTCACCATTTTATCCCCGGGTTATACAGACCTGTACAGTGTAGAGATGCTGAGAAAATGATTGAAAAAGTACCTATTGGTCTCTTCCCAGACAGAGAGAATTAAGAGATTCTGTTGTATGGAGAATTTACTAAGATAACATGACCAAAATCTATTTACGAATAAATCATAGGATGCCAATATGAGAAAAATTACTCACAAATATTTAAGAACAAAATGATATTATAATAATTGTATTCAATATGACCTACATATGAAATTAAATCAGGCAAAATACACATTTAATATAAACTTTAAAAATATTGTTGTAAAAATCCCCTGATTAAAGTAGCTTTCAGAGCAAATTTATGATGTGAGTTCAGCAAGTACTCAGTTTCACCTAGACACTGTCTACAGGATACATGGTGTTTTAGGACTTAGTAAAAGTAAATATGTGTATATTAAACAACATTGGTTTACAGACTGATAAAAACGGTAATGCATCTGAGTTAAATGTAGATATAATTTGCTGTTGTCCACATTTGTTTTACACAAAATCTCTAGAGCAATAACTTTGGGATTGGCACATACAAATGTTCTCTATAATTTCTCTGTTGTACAGTATCACCTGTAGCATTCCTCTTTAGAGATGAGTTAAATGCGAAAAATTAGCTTGCTTCCCAAGTTCAACATAAAGTCACCCAAACAGCCTTGGGGTGAATTGATGAAATCTGTGCCTCTTGATTCCACCCTATAGTTATGTGATAATCAACTGTCTTCAAACGAAATGAAGAAGACTCATGGGTTAACAAAAAAAAAGGGGGGGCGGTACAGACCAGACATGAAAACGCAATATCTAGTTCATATCACAGCAACAACATTGCAGATTGCAAACACTTTAAAACAACTACAGGGAAGAAAACTCATGTATGTTCACAGGAAAAAAGTTCACCAATCGTCGAGGCGCAAGTGAAGGGGTTGTGGTCAAACGTCAATACCAAAGGAGCGACAAAGATCAGCTGGCGTAACTTTGAGAGGTTACAAAAAAAAACAACAACATGAGCCACGTCAGGTGAACACTCTGAACACGAAGAAAAAGCCTCACGATTCACACATTAAAACATCAGAACCTTCTGTGGCGGGCTCTACATGTAATGACAAACTATCTATAGATGCGTCCGAATGAAACCTTATACTACTAGGTGCAACAGGTTTTTGATGATGACTTTCTTGCCTCAACCCCCCACATGAGCAAGGAGAAATATGACGATTATGTCGTCATTTTGTGCCAAGCTGAACATTGAGACAACTATAGTAGAGGTGGAGATCTCTTATAAACCCGGTAAAAAATGCCCTTTCTTTATTGACAATAGACATAAGAACTGGAAAAGGATGTATACTCTGTTTCAGAGACCAAATATAATACGAAAGTCCTGTGGGCTATGCACTGAGGCAAATATATTAACAGGGGAGCTCTGTACATAGGCAATGGATTGTTCTAACCAGGGGGATGTGGCCAGGGGATCACAGGCCCCACAAAAAGGTAAGGGCTCCGTGCCACCTAAGTGGGTACCTGCAGGAGGAGAGGCGGATAAGAACCCTGCTGCCAAGACCTGACATTAAATGGGAGGGATGTATTAAAGACGCAACATGCAAGTACAGTTGGGCTTGGAATGCCAAGAGTGTTACAAAGGCCCATAAACCAAAAGCAAATACGTCTCCTGGTCAAGCAAGACTCCACCATCAGCACAGCTACACTGGTCAGCCGGTGCCTGGAAATACTGTGCAGCAGAGGCAGCCATGTGCCCGATGACATGATAAAAGTGCACCGAAAATCTAATTTGGCTGTTATGCTCTCGCCTTGTAGGAATACACCCATGGCTTGGATGGCCACAAGAGCTGACAGGTCCTCTACAGGTTAGGAGGTCATAAGCCACAGTAAGACCTGTTATATTTTTCAGGGGGTAAAAATATAATTCATGAATTAACATATAATCCAAACATATGTGTCTATTCCAAAGTAACTTACCATAACAATTAGTAATGGTTAATACCTATATATCTAATTGCTTGTGCTTCAAGCACAAGTAGGATCGAAAGGTTATCCTGGACAAACTGTCAGGCCCATTGGAAAGAAACAGCCAGGAATTGACAGATCCAAGTCAACAGCTCCAGAGAGAGATGACAGTTTTACTTCTCATCCACTGTGCCCTTTTCTAAGCTAGGGAACAATCTGCGGAAGAGGGGCGTGGGTAGAATGTAAAGGGCTGCGATGGGAGTGAATGGTGAAACTACAGCGATGTAGTTTCATTTGATCAACTTGATTTGAACAAACAACCTGTCAAACCCCACTGGATGGTGGGACATGGGAGAAGGTTATGGGGGGCACAACAGTCTATTGATTGGTTTTGCACGAGGGATGCTTATATCATGGATTATCACTTATAGTAAAAAATAAAAAATAAACCTGAAAGAAGCAGGAGTATAGCAGATCATGATCTGGGATGGGGTGGGGTGGGGGGAAGGAAAAAAAACGACTCCGGCAGCAGAAGAATACAGCGACGGGTAGCCTCGAAGAGCTGGGGGGACGAGAGTGATGGAAGACAAATAGGGCACGGAAAAGATTAGAATGGGGTAACGAGGACATCGAGGATGGGGGGTTGAAGACAACGGATTAAAGAAACATGATTTAGAGGAACAGCCAGGGACACGTGGATGCATGACACGCGGGAACGAACAGAGGGGAAGCGGGTATGAGCGTAGAATGAACCACAGCAGAAAACGTGGCAGAGGGAGACGGCGTAACGCGGGAGCAGTGGAGGGGGAAATATGCCTGATCTGAATTGGAATGATGTATTAAGCAATGACACAAACCATTCAATAAAAAGTTAAAAAAAAAAAAAAAAAAAAAAAAAGAAAATACATTAATCTTGGTACTGTAGTAGATTTGAAATCCTAGATAAATAACTTTTGCTAGTGATTCATAAATATATTTAGAATTATCAATGTCAGACAATGTCAAAGGCATTTTCAGTTTCTTAGTACAAAGCATAAGCTTTGGGATCTTGCTAGAAATTCTTGATGCCTGAGTTATAAACCATGAAAGTTATGCTCCTTGTATGCCATATTTATTCACTGACTGACAAAAGTAAAAGTCATACCACTGAAGAATTACACTTTTAGGGATGAATTTCCATGAATCATTCATTCCGGCACTACCTCAATAACTTATTTTTCTAGATCTTGATTGCAATCCTTTCATTATAAAGGAAGTTTCTCAAACTTATTTTTTCTCATGCAATACTTATTACACATAGATCTAAAAGTTAATATATCTAAAGAAATAGTCATATATATATATATATATATGTGTGTGTGATAATTTCCATAATAATAATTATCTAAAATCACAATGTTACTTGAAGCAAAATTATAAATTCTACATTCAATTGCACTTTAAAAAAAGTTTTTTTATTATTATTTTATTTCTGTATGTGTATGAATGTACTGTTCTGCATGCAAGTTTGTGCAACCGTGGCGTGGCAATGCTGCGGAGTCAGAAGAGGTCTTCAGATTCCCCTGGAACTGGAGTTCTCCTGAATGGAGTTTCAGACGTCTTTCGGCCGCCATGTGGGCGCTGAGGGGATCGAACCGGTCCTCTGTAAGAGCAGTCGGTGCTCTTAATTCTGCTAGGCCATCTCTCCCAGCCCAAGTTCAGTGCACTTTTTAAAAGTTACCCTAACCAACCTCTATGCCCTGATCATTAAGTGTATCATTCCTAAACACTGTATGTTTTTTAATTTTTAATTTTTATTTTTATTGATGTTTGTGCAATTCATACATCAATTTTTCAATCAATCAGGAATTCCCCTTTCCCTTCCTCCCCCACCCCACCCAGCCATCCCAGATTCATATCTGCCATACTCTCCTTGATCTTTCTCTCTGGTCTCTTTTTTATGTTTAGGAATTCACATTTTCCTCTTTAATTATATTATTACTCTAAATATTGGATACATACTCTCACCATATACGAGCAATTACAATTCTGAAAATAATGTTGTGGTCGATTCTAGAGCCCATTGAGAGATTTACATCTATAACAAATAAGTTGCTTTCAGATAAAACAGAAATATAACAATATGTGTTCAGCTTGCCTTTGTGGGGATTGGTGTTAGCATCCACAATGAGGGAAACCATTTCACATTTGTTTTTCTGGATGTGTTACTTTCCTTAGCACTAACGGCTTCGAGTCCATTCCCATTTACCTGGCAAGATATTGATCATCTTTCTTTACGCCTGAATAGTACTCCATTGTGTATATGTACCATTAAAATCTAAATGTTCATCTCACATGTTTTGAGCAATCTATGGAGTGGTTACCAGGCCTTGACGTCTAAAATAACAAAGCTTGTCCGATAAACATAGAATGTGCATGTATCTTTGCAGTATGGTGATGGTTAATGACTGGGGTCAGGTGGTAGGCTCATTCCAAGTCTTTTAAGGTTGCTCCACACTGCTTTCGCATAGTGGTTTGTACAAGTTTACATTCCTACCATCAGTGGATGGAGTGTTCTCCTTTCCCCACAAGCCCTCCAGCATCGCTGTCTTTTGTTTTCTTGTCTTAGCTAAGCCGATCATTTGGCGTGGAAGATGGTCATCTGAGGAGTCGTTTGATTTGTGTTTTCTTAATTATTAATGATTTTGTACACTTTTTAAGATGTTCTTCAGCCATCTTTAAATTTTTCCTCCACCTTTGTGAAAATCTCTAATTCAGCTTTTTACTCCATTTTTGAGTAGTCATTTGTCTTCTTTCTTTTTTTTTTTCTGAGTAGTTTATATAATTTCTTGATGTTATTGATCTGTCAGATGTGTCACTGTAAAGAATTTCCTCCCACTCTTGTGAGTTTTCTCTTCACTTACCTGATTGTTTCTTTCACTGTTCACAGATGCTTTTGAGTTTTATGAGGTCCCATATGTTCTAGCTACTTCAGCGATCTTTTTCTATATGAGTTTAAGGATTTTTCCAAGTCTGTGGAGTGCCTCATTAGGGGTTTTGAGTGGTTCTTCGTTAGATTCTGTATATCAATTTGTAAAATGGACACTTTTACTATATTAGTTTTTCCAAACCATGAGCTTGGGATGTCTTTCCATCTTTTTGATGTCAAGGTCTCGAAACTAAAGTTTATTATTAGCCTTGTTTTTTTTGTAATTTTTTTGTTTTCTATTTTTTTAAATTAGTTTATTGATGCTTCAGTGCGTTTCATCATTTTTTCCAATTCAGTCAGTTATTTCCCTGCTTCCCTCCCCCCTCACCCCACACCCATGCCCCAGATCTGCATTCTGCCAACACATGTCTTATCTTCTCTTCAGTTTTTTTTCATTTTAGCTATAATGATATCTGCACATAGTAAAGGATTCCTTCCTGCAAAACACCTATCTGCAGGTCTGTTGTTGCCCATAACACCTACAGCCCAACCATCCAGTGGGAGGTGACAGGTTGTTTGTTACAATCAAGTGTTGTTCAAATGAGTGTCCAGATTACATTGGCTGTAGTTTCACCATTCACCCCAATCGAGAGCCTACATTCTACCACGCGCCCCTCTCCGCCAGAGTTATTCCGTCAGGCTTAGAAAAAGGGGGCAACAGTGGATTTGAGAGGTAAACAACAGCACCACTCTCTTCGTGGAGCTGTGGACTATTGGACTCGGGAAACAATATCTGGCTGTTCCTTCAATGGTCTTGAAAGTTCCAGGGGAATAACCTTCGATCCTACAATGAAGAAGAGCAATTAGATATATAGGTTTTAAGCAGCAATAATAGTTATGGTAGGTTACTTTACCATAGACACATGTTGGCATAGTAATCCATGAATTAAAATTTCCCCCCCTGTTAAATATGACAGTGGCTTACTGCTAATAATCTCCCTAACCGAGAGGATGTAAGCTTGTTGGTCCATGATTATTTCTCAAGGGGAGGCAATAAGCCAAGTTAGATATTTGGGGTATCAGCACATCGGCTGCCTCTTGCTTGCCAAACTCTTGGATGATAGCAAGAAGCTTGGCGGCAGAACTACAAGACATAGGTGTAGGTAAAAAGACTTCCTAAATCACTGACAGCAGCTGCACAAGAAATAAGATCGACAATTCACAAATAGGACCTCATTAAACTCAAAAGCTTCTATACATCAAGGAAGCAATAAAGGAAGTGAGAGAAGACCCACAGTGGAGGAACCCTCACAGCAGAATAACATCTGACAAAGCATTATTTCCAGAGTATACAAGCTACCTTCAACAAACAAAGAAGCAAAAAAAAACAAATGAATATTCAATAGTAGGATGTCAAAGATCACGATATAGAACTGCACAGATGCGTTGAGTTTAGAGTATGGTCCGTAGAAACATCTTTTATAGAAGTTGTCAACATCTTTCTGATATAAGGTATAATTGATTTGTTTTATTGTTTAAGGTGATTTCTATCTCAATACAATGTACACTAGTGTTCATGATAACAATTTTGATGTTTACTCAGTTATGTCATTTAACAATTTAAGTTAATTGGTGTCATTTTTGCAAGTATTCTAATGTCTCCAAATTCTTGAATCAACCATAGGTTTTCCATAGTTCCGTTGGAATATTGAAGCTTTGTATGCAACAGGCATGTGGACTTCAATAGGTGTTCTATGTACTATATTCCTTTATGTCTTCATTGACTCATCCCCTATCCTCCCACACGCCCTTACATTATTCTAGCCTTACATCGGCTCCTCATTCACATGGGTTTGGCTATTTTTTTTTTTTTATTTGGCTTTATTGGGAATACAGAGGTGCACAAGTCTGGTGTAGATAGCATATAACACTAAGTTCTGTGGGAAGTTGTCTATTTTTGTGACTCTTCTGTTCATGTTTGTCTACTTCTGACAGCGGGTGATTATTGCTTGGCAGACTTATTTCATCTGGTTGATTCTCTTACCATCTCTCTGGCCTTGACTATTCTGACCCCTTTGTATATCCAAAAATCCCGCGTCCTCGAGCCTTTGTGCATTCAGTTACATCAACGGTCGCACAGATAACTAGACTAATGACGTAACACCATACTTCTCAAATCTGAGTGAAGACACTTCTGTGCTCAGATCCTCTCATATCTCTGCCAGGTTTGGCCAACGTAGTTTGTGTTCTGATTATCGACCTTGAGTAGCAGCACTTGTGAAGAATTGCGATTTGTCCCACGGTAGAACGTTAGAGAGATGCCTGATTCAGACGATTCCTTACTGAGACCAATGCGTGAGGTAGAGGATTGACTCTCTTCTTGTGTCGTCAGGTTATAACTTGGGACCCTCACAAGATTACCACTATATTACTACGCTGTTTGTGATCTCACACTTAAGAAGGGTTTGATGACATGAGAAGCTGTTGTAATAGTTATTCTCACTGTGTTTGAGCAGAAGGCTTCTTGGAAGCGGTGAGAAGCACATTATTTGTCTGCAAATAAAAGGATACATATTCTTAGAAAGGGAATAAGAACATGTGCCTCGGTTAGGCATGATGTCTGAATAAGTGAGTACTGTTCTCTAATGTTATGGATGGCTCTTGCTTGCAGTTCGCTTGCATTTCCTGTGTGTTTACAGTACCTCACCCAAGTTCCTTCCAGTTGATCAGGTGACTGAATAGACACCTGCACTGGGAATTTGAACTCCCAAGGAAAGGCCGCAGATGACTTGTTACAAATTTTAAAGATTGAACTGTGCGTAATTTCAATATACATTAAAATCTCAATTAATTTTAGTCACCTTTGTACCCCTTCTCCATTAGCACCCTCCCACAGCCCAGACTAATCTGTTACTCCATTATGGCCTTTGTGGCCAAATTAGTGTCGGCCGCAGCTTCTTCTAGATATAAGCTCTGTACTTAGCTCTATTACTGAGTCCTCTCAGCTTCAAGAAACCAGCTATCTTCCTCAAACTCGCAAACCAGACAGCTTTGCAAATGGTTTTATTCAGCTAAGATATCGGTGTGTCTTTTGCCCCAGAATCCCACTGGGGAGACTAGCTTAGTTATTCTTTCGTCGGCTGTATCAATATTTTATAGATTCGCAATCTGGTGTTTTAATGGGCTATAGACTTAGATTTGTAGGGTTCATGATGGATGGATTCAGGGATGACTTCGTGTACCTGTCAATGATGTTTTTGTTCTTGTACTAGTTATCGAATGGAGAGGTGTAGTGCCACTCGGCGCGCGAAAGTGGTAGAGGACCAGTGCTAGTGGTGTTATTCTTTCATGTGGATGTTCTCTGACTCGTCTGACTCGTTCAGAGACATGAAACTGCCGATGAGAACTGGTTACTTCTGAGATTGGCTGTGCATTTATATCTTGTTCATAAACTGTGTCAATTGGTGAGTGCCCAGTCCATAGTCAAACTGCGTATTTTTTGGATAAGATGATGTATAGTTTAATGAGGGTGTGATTTACAGTCTGTGCGCCTTGATCTAGACACAGGTTATAGTGAAAATGCCTTATAAATGCATCCGGAGTACTCTTTCGCGAAGTGTTTCGGGCGATACTGGATCGCAGGAGAATGAAATATGCGATCTCTTGTCTTCCTTGCGCTGACAGAGTGCACAGATGTGGTTCTGCAGCTTGTAGTTAGATGCCAAGCCCACGCGGTAGCTTAGTACCTGTGTCTCTGTCTTCACCCAGCCATACAGCAATCTGAGCACTTTTTCCATGCGTATTCCGTTCCACAACGGTACGCTTTAATTATATTCATACACTCTCAAACTGTCTTTTTCTGCGGTCTAATGATCGAAAGTAAAACTCCCACTACCAGCAATTGGGCCTTTCAGGGCTAGTTCTGTTAGATATTTTGATATATACTTATTAATTGTCGTATAGGTTTACTCTCGAATCTCTAATATCAGGATTGCATGATTTTGATATTTTTTGCCATTTGGAGGAGAGCCTAGGATTAAGCAAATTTCTTGTTTATGTATACATTGTGTATCCTTGTCTCAAGATTTTCTTATGTAAAAAAAGAAAAAAATACAAAATGTCATTTTTAATAGATGGTATGATAAAATACCTTTTCATAATAAAGAAGGAAAATTGAAGTTTTGGAAGAATAAAAAACACTATCCAAAAAATTTACCTTCTAATAAATAAGGAACACATAAAGAAAGAAAACAAGAATCAGCTAAAGTAGATTAATAAAAAGCATAGGGGCTGGAGAGATGGCTCACAAGTTGAGAGCGCTGACTGCTCTTGCAGATGACCCGGGTTCGATTCCCAGCACCTACGTGGTGGCTAAGAACAGTCTTTGACTCCAGTTCCGGGGGAATCCGACTCCCTCTTCTGGCCTCCACGGCATTGCAGGACATGGGTGCACCAACCTCCATGCAGACATTACACGCATGCACATAAAAAAAAAAAATGGTAAGTAAATTAAAAAATAATTAATAAATAAATAAAAATTTAAAAGTATAAACTATTAAAAATTTAGAGCCTGGAAATAAAAAGTAATATGTTGATTTTTCTTTCTTATATCTATGCAAGGTATAAAAATATTCTAGAATCCGTTCCTGCATCCTGAAAGCAAAACTGGACTCGAAAGCCCTTAGACTTCCTCTGTCTCTGCAAATAGTAAGCCACACAACAGAATGCAAGAATGGTGGATGAAGATACAGGAAAATACACTAAAAAGTGAGGACTATAGACGTTGATCCATTGTTATGAGCATATAAACTAAACTGAAAGAAATAAAGCCCATTAGCACTTACATGGAAAAATATCACAGGCTGAATTAGTGTTCTACAAAATAATGGAAAGTGCCTGTCATCTATGAGAGACATAGAAATACACCCTAGATGAGAGCTGAAAGTCGAGACCAAGAAAGGTGCTCCCATAGGCTGTCACCTTCATTATTGGTCTTAACCATGAATACACTCCCCACAGACAATGCCCCAAATAGTTACCTTAACAAAGGCTTGACAAACATGATAAGTGTATTTTGCCAAAAGCCTCTCAGGAAATATTTTATTTCTATTACCAGCCTGTCCTTTTTCCAGCCTGTTTTTCCTCCAGCTACATTTAATTTCCTTGAATAAACTCATTGTGGTCACTGTGAAGACAATCTCATGACACTAACAAATGAAAATGGTATAAAAGGACATATGTCTTGTTAGCCCTGTTTCTTTGATAGACTTTGGGGCCTAAGATAGAGCCTGGAGTATTTTTGTGATTAAATGAAAACCACTTGGAGGAAAGAAACAATTTTAAAATGTCGCTCAAGCCATCCCTGTTGGTTTCAATTGCCGAGAAATTCAGTTGTAGAAGCTTGAGCATATGGCTTTTGCATTCCCGAGTGCTGCTTTCATAAGTATGCCAAGACACTAGCTTGTTAAGTAAAATGCAACATTCTTATGATACCAGTAAACACTGAAAGAAAAGACTGCATCAACTGTGTGACATTTAGTTATAATATGGTGTCTGAATTGTACCAGATTTGATACATTTATTGATTATCTTTTTTTTTTGGTCTTTTTGAAACAGGGTATCCCTGTAGCCCCAGCTGCCCTGGAATTCACTTTGTAAAGCAGGCTGACCTTGATCTGTCTGCCTCTGCCTCCCAAGTGCTGGGATTAAAGGCATGAGGCACCATGCCCAGCTATTGATTATCTTAATACAACTAAATCAAATACACTGTAAGATTTTTACAGTAAAGCTTTAGCTGCATTATATTGAACATTAAAACAAATTGATGTTATATTTTCTCAGAGTCCTAGAATGAAACAAGAAAGTGAAATCTAAGAAGTCACAAATTCAATTTAAAACATGAAATATCTCCATTTAATGATAGTGGTCCATGCATATGATCCCAGCACTAAGGAGGTGGAGGCTGGGAGTACTATGAATTCCAGCTACCCTAAGCTACAGAGTGAAATCCTGTCTCAAAACAACAACAATAACAACAGTGGTAGCATAAAGTTGAACACCATGAGAAGAATAATTTTAGGAAGTATCTGTATCTACATTACTGATACCACTTACCTGTGTTTTATGTACAAATGGTTACTGTATTTCTCCTGAAGTTTTATTTGGTCAAAATTGACTCATATACTATGGAAAACATTCAGAACCTTGAAATTAATAAATGCTTAATACAAATTTAAATCACAAATACAGCTGTCTGTGGTAGCATTTGAGAGACAGAGGCAGGAGGAACACGAGTCTAAAGCCAAACTGGTCCACATGGTAAGGAAGGTAACAAACAAAAGAGGTAGAAGGAGAATGCGCTGGAGTGTTGTCTATGTGTAGCATAAAAGGTCCTAGTTTTGATTCCTACCACTGCAAAAATATAAAATTACTAACATATATGCATATGTAAATAGATTAATATTTAGATATGTTTGAGTCCAGACTAAGTCAAACGTGTCTTCTAGGACTTTCTTACTTTCTCTAATTTTCAAAAAGAAAACTTAGGAGAAAAGTTTTACATTTATATATTACAGCTGATGAACTTAGATGAGGGAACAGCAAATTATCATGAGTAATTTGAGTGACATGGAACAGTGCGTGAATCATGCACATCTGATTAAGAACCACCATGAAGAAAGGTGTGTGAACCATATCCATGTTACCAGGATCAGCTATAATGGCACAGAAGGTATACCAGATACATGTGACCAGGTCCTAATGTGAAAGGACAGTGTGTAGACCATGCCCCAAGTCCCCAGCATAAAGGCACAGTGTGTGAACCATGTCCTTGTTACCAGGAACTGCCATGAAGGAAGAGTGGGGACCTGAAGGCACAGTAAGAGGCCCATATGACCAAGACCTACCATGAAGGCATGGTGTCTGGACCATGTCCATGTGACCAAGGCTCACCATGAATGCATAGTGTGTGGACCATATCCATGTGCCATGTTCATGTGGTATTTGACATTTCTTGGCTGTTGTATTTCTCTTCACTCTGTTCTTTCCTCTGAATGTGTCATTTTCAAAGTGTTTGTTCACCTTTCCTTTCCTCTGCATCTCCTGGAATGTAAAAATAAATTGAACTGACAAACATAGAAAACCCACTCACATAAGGTGAGCCTGTTGGGAATGAGAAAATGTTATTATTTAATGACAACAAATCCTTTAATCAGGAAGTAAACCAACTAGAAATATTTCCTCAAAACACTACAAAGATGAATTGTAAGAGAAAGCTTTCTTCATCTGTTTTTGTTCCATTCATTAACAGTAAAGTGCAAAATCTTCTGAAAGACTCTCAGCTTGGTGGCACAGGTTTGCTAGAAGCTGATGCAGGGGAACTATAAGTTCAGTCCTCAAAGCCTGGGGTACAGAGTGAGTTCAAAGTCACCTGTGAAATTTGGAGAACTTGTCTCAAAACAAAAATTTCTTTTGAAAAGGACATTATTTAGGGACATTATTTAGTGGTAAAGTGTTTACTTAGCATGAACAAAGCCCTAGTTTTGACCCCCAGTACCACAAAAATCAGCCTCTTATGAGCACCTTATTAAAAATTGTGTTTGATGTTTAAGATGCACTTACATTTATGGATATATATATATATATATATATATATATAGCAATTATTGAACTGCTTTCTTACTAGTAAGCCTATCTCATTGAGTTTGTAGTTTTGTTATAAACCAGCTGCTATTTTGTTGCTTTTATTGCTTTGCTAAAGATGATCTTCACATCAATGATAATAACAAGTGCCTTTAGTTCTAAGCAGCACATAATAATTACTCATTACACCCCATGAAGCCCAGGCATTACCCTCTGTTAAGATGTCATTAATGAATAGGACTTAGTCACCAGATCATGTGTCTACTGTTACCATTGTGGCAGCTTCAAACTGTGCACTCTCAGTAGGTGCCATGGTAATAAAAGTGTCTCAACTTTGTGGCAGGATGGTTATAGCATTATGGCAGAGAATTAAAGAGGGTCATTGAGTAAGGACATTCCTTTCCAGCTTGACAGGTGTTTATTTTAATATAGGGTGCTCAGGATCAGGCAGTGAGTGTCACATGGGCTTGGGGGACATAACTAATGAAAAAAATCAATGGGCAGTTGTTTTTGAAATGTCAGGGAGAGCTAAGGAAATATCCGAAATGTCAAAATGCACTTGAAATAGGATATAGTGATCCAGTGGCACAGAAGTAATTTAGGATTTCATACACAAAGCCCCAGGAGCAAGATGTTTAAAGTCCTTCAGCAATCTATAAGTCTACAAGGCTTGGTTGGGTTCCTAAAAGTTCTTAAGGAAATGGAAGTACTTCAAAGGGAGAAGTCCTGGTAATTATGGTGAATGATGGGCAGCCTTGAAAGAAAAAAAAAAATTCTTCTAACTCTTCTAGCCAGTTTTCATGAATGAAAATAAGTTTCATGGAAACGAGGCATTGTGGTATGGCTTGAGATATCATGTAATTCAACTTAATGAGATATTTAGAATTAGAAGATAGGAAAACTCTATCATCTTGGAATGTGCAACTCAGCAAGAATTTCCAAAGGGATTGATTCAGTATAACTTCAGTAAAACTTATATTTGCTTCCCCCAGCATTGAAATCCTCAGTATAACACAGATAAGAAAAGCAATTTAATGAAAAGAACATTTCTTTGGGACACAAGTTCATTGGATGCACACATATATGTTGTGTGTGTGTGTGTGTGTGTGTGTGTGTGTGTGTACTTGTGTAAGGACAAAGACTACCAGGGATTAAATGTACAGAATTTGTCACTCATTTTATCACTAAAAGGGAGTATCAAGTTTTATTAAATAATGAAAAGGAAGAAAATAATTTAAAGTTCAGAACTGTTTTACAGTTTAGAAAGTGACAGCTATGGAAGTTTTCAAAATACACACTAATTTTGCTGTATCAGTCCACCTTTTAATTAAAAAATTAATTAAAGTATTAAACAATTTTTGAATAAAGCAAGGAGAACATAAGAATGCTCAGTGTTGTGTTTTCTATTGTTTTATTAGTAAATAATCCCTTCTAAATAAGATTGGTTTAGAAAGAAATTCAGGGATTATGAAATTTACCATCAGAAAGAAATAAAAGCATCACTAAATGAAAGAATACTTTCTTCTGAGGATTAAGTTTTGTACTTTCTAACTGCACAATAACTTTTCAATATATTAACAAACTCACTTAACAGAGTTCCCTATTATAATTCCTTGATTTTATTGCATTTATATTTGTACTATAGATTTGCTGTTAGTATTTAATATTTAGCCTTCATCATATGTAGCAAAATGCCATAAAATTCTCAAAAGGACAATGTATATTATGCAAAGTGTTTATGTGCATATATATATATAATATATATTTAATTCTCCAAGAAACATTACACTTACAATGTACATTTGTAAATTATTTTCTAATCAGTATTCATATTTCTATGGGGAATTTTCTTACCCATTTTTCTCTGTTTCCAGTTTTCAGTACTGGCCCTTCCTATAACCTCAGACAAACATTTTTGTAAGGGTCATCTAACTACAATTGTCCTTGGCCACATTTTTCTGGTCCATATAGTGAATCAATATGGAATTTTAATTGGATTCAGATGTCTGTATTTTACCTAGTCTGTGCTGATTATTATGTTGTACAGCTTTAAACCCTTGGTTTCACCATCCTTGTATATAGAATGGAGAAAGCACATTTTCAACTTGTTTGAATAAAAGGATGTTGGGATGAATTTTATACATAAATATTGGTTAAGTAAAAACATTTCAGAATTATATATACACATTTCATTGTGGTTGCTAAGAAAAGTTGGAGGGCAGAGATGGAGAGAGTAGAGACATACCCTGAGGGGTCAGCAAATATATTTATTAGCATTTTGAGAATCAGTTTGTAACACAATCAGAAGCAGAACCAATGTCAAGTGAGAGACATCAAAAATATATGTGAGGTCGTTGTATCCTACCATGGCTAGAACTACAATCCTCAGACTTTATAGACATGAAAGTAAATACATTTCTCTTAGTATATATTAATTTCTTTGGCTAAGGTACACTGGGCTTCTGTCACTGGCTACTAAAGGGCTTCCACCTACCAGAGTTTTAAAGATTTCAGTATATCTTTAAATAAACATTAAGGATTTTACCTATATGTTTACATAGTCATCCACAAAAATTCAATTAAAATAGGATTAAACTACTGGATAAGGTAACATGTTTGTAGCCACTGCAATGTATGAGGGTGGGGATAAAGCAAGAGAATCGCTTGATTCCAATAATCCAATAATTAGCCTGGACTAAATAAAGTTATATTATTGAAAGAGTGGCAGACAGGTAGGATGAAAAAGGAGGGGAAGAGGGTTAATAGGAGGAAGAGAAGGAGAGGGGGAGGAGGAGGAGAAAGAGGAGAAGGAGGAGGAGGAAACATTTTCCTCTGGCAAGAAATATTTGATCTGCTTTAGCTGTGCAAATAAAAATCCCTTCAACATATTAATAGCATTCAGTAATTCATCTTACTGAACGTCAAGCCTTTACAGTTTCATCAAAACTGTGTTATTTTCTCTTAACTATTTACTGAGCTAGAATCAATTTCATTCTGTTAATTGGTTTGTTACCATGTCTTCCTGTCACCATATCTCAATTCACTGCATGTTATAGTAAAGAGGTGTTAATTGTCTGAAGAGTTAGAAGTTTCACAACAGTAAGATAACAGGAAAATGAATGGCTTTATTAGCCAACATAAACTTTATTTAAAACAATTTGAAACAATTGTCAGTTATAAGAACAAAAGTTTATGTAATATTAAATTGAAGAATAATATGAAATAAAAGTAACAATGACACTTAATAGAAAATAATGAAAATTGTATATTCTAGGTGAAGCTATTCATAAGAACATTTATTTTCAGTTAAATATGTATTATTTTATATATTTGTTTAGATTAGTGTTTGCTTAAACTTTATTATTTTCATATCACAGTCTGTATCTCCAAGCTATACATAAGTAATATAATGAAAATATAATGAAACATTTTTGGTTGCATATCAATGTTATTGCAACACTGTTTACAACAGCTCAATTATAGAATCAACCTGGTTGTCTAATAACAGAGGAATAAATAAAGAAAATGATGCTTATGTGCACAGTGTAATTTTTCTGTCATAAAGAAGAGTGAAATCATGCCATTTGTAGAAAATGGATGGAACTTGAGATGACCCAAATAGGGGATTTAAGCAAATCTTAAAATAACAAACATATTTCTCTCTTTTGTTGTTTCTATATTTTATATAGAACATATATATAATGCATAAATTCTACATTATATTATATGGTATATACATCTTTCGTTCTATATGGGAACACATACACACATAAATGACCAATAAAATGAAAATCTGGTTATTTAAGGAAATAAACAAACAGAATAAAAGAATTATTGAAATTAATAGTGAAAATGACACCATTGCAGCAGAAACCATGAAATATAGTATAATAAAGTACATATAATATTTACATATAATTATTAAATATTGTGAGTGAAGCACACATGTCAAAAAGGAAGAAAAAGCCCTTGTCCAGTGCCTGGCTTTACCTTCTGTTACTCTACTCTCACTCTATATTTTCATCTTTTTAACTGTGTGGCCACAAGTCATGATATTGTTCCAAAAATTCACCAATGAACCAGAGCTTTCTGTTTGAAAACTATGGTGCTGAACTATCTTTTTTTTCGGTTAATTTTCTTTTTTAAAACATTCGTCACTTGGGGGCAGGCAGATCTTTGTGAGTTCAAGGCCAGCCTGGTCTACAGAGTGAGTTCCAGGACAGCTGGGGTTGTAGGGAGACCCTGTCTCGAAAAGATAGAAAACAATACTTTTGTATAAGTGGGGTTAGAAAGTGGCAGTTAAAAGGACTAGCTACTCTTTCAGAGAATGCAGGTTCAGCTCCTACCATCTACTTGGTTGATAACAACTGTCCAGAACTCCAGTTCCAGGGAATCTGATGCCTTCTTCTGACCTCTGTGAACATTGCACTATATGGGTGCACTTACATACATGTGAACAATACACTTATACTAAAAGATAAAATAATAAATGGCATATTTTTAAAAATAATTTTGTACACTATTTACATGATTTCTACACATCCCTCTCTCCTCTCACATTGCCCCCACTCTTTCAAGTTGGTGACATCCTTTTCTATAATCATTGCTTTATAGACACACACATACACACACACACACACACACACACACACACATGCACACGCACATGCACACGCACATGCACACACACAGAGTATATCTAATTTTACTCTTATGTACATATATTTAGGGCTGACCCCTTGGTACTGGATAATCTATCAAGAGGCTCATCACTAGAGAACAGTGATTCTCTCTCTCTCTCTCTCTCCGCTCTCTCTCTTTGCAGCCATAGATTGTCTAAAGTTCTTCATTTATGGGTAGACTTTCTGAATTTCCCCCTGTCCACTTAGCATGTAGCTAATGTTACCATTATGAAGGTCTTGTTTGGATCTTTGTTATTTATTTATTTATTTATTTACTTATTTATTTATTTATTTATTCTTTTATTTATTTAATCTCCTGGAGCTGCTAGCTGGCTTGGACCTCTTTACGAAGAACAGGCTGTCCTTGATCTCACAGTTATTTCCCTGCCTCTTGAGAGCTGGACTCAAAGATGGGTGCTGCTGCAGAAGACACTATCTAGCAACACACTTACTGTTTCTTCGCTTATTAGAGTCTCTCTGCCCTCACTTCCTTGATGTCCACTGATCATGAATTTGGGGCTTTCTAATTTTCTAAGGCATTTAATAATCATTAGAAGAGGGAGAGATATTTTCTTCAGTGTAGTTAATGTTGAGGGTTCCGTGTTCATGTAAACAATCCCTGACCCAGGACCTTGTAAGCAACCATAATGAAATTCGCTGGTTCTTAAAAAAGAAAATAATGTTAAAATTACAAATAAGCAAATAACGATGTGAAAACAGAAGAGTGACTAGGTGGGAAGAGGATCAACAGGGACAGGGGAGTGATGAACAAATATGATAAGTACATTATGGGTATATGTGAAAACTCCATATAAACAGCAGTACTACATATAGTCAACATGTGCTAATGAAAACACATATAGATGAGCATGGATGAGCAACAATGATGGATAAAAGAGCATGAAGTTGAAAGGAAGACATGTTGGATTTGTGTGAGAAGAGATGAGCAAAGAGCAGGGGAGAATATGATAAAGGCAAAGCATGTATAAGGTGTATATGAAACTGCCATAATGTAAACCATTACTGCATATAATCAATGCATGCTAATGAAAACACAAGCTGATGAACATGGATGAACAGCAATGACAGATAAAAACAGAGAACATGAAGTTTGGAGGGAGACATTTTTGGTATGTGGGAGGAGTTGGGGCAGCTAGCAAGGGGTTAATATGATTAATACATGATCTAGAACCCAGTATGTTGGTGCATGCCATTAATCCCAGCATTGGGGAGGCAGAGGCATGCAGGTCTCTGTGAGATTGAGGCTAGCTTAGTCTATAGTGACTTATAGGCCATCTGCATGTATAGAGAGACCCTATCTCAATATCAACCAACTAACCAATCAACCAATATACATGGTAGGCATGTATGAAGTTCTCAAATAATAAAATTATATTTGGAGGGTGGGGGGGAGGGTACTGGAGACATGCTCAGTAGTTAAGAGCACTGGCCACTCTTGCAGAGGTTCTGGGTTTGATTCCCTGTACCAACATGGCAGCTACATAATTCCAATTCTAGGCAATCACACTTTTCTGAACTCTGAGTATTGCATGTGTGAGTGCACTTACATACAAGCAGCTAATACACATATAAACATAAATTTAAAATAATAACAATATTTTAATTACATAGTCATAATTTCCTGACAATTTACAGAGTGAATTAGTGACTGGGCTACATCTACCAATATGATTCACATATCCAGAAAACCCTTGTAATATTTCATAGATAAATTGAATTGAAAAGAGGAAAATGGAGAAAATAAATTCTGGTGAAATGATCTATATTTGCAAAAATTTCATATGAAACTACCTCTAAAACTCAATCCAAAGGTCTGTTGTTGAGATATATTGTAATTTAATCGCTATATGAATGCATATTCTTATTCCTTTGTATTGTTTATTAGGCATTATGTTGCATTGGTAAGAATTATTACTATGACTTTATGTGTGAACATGTTTTATATTTGCAAAAGCCAAACTTCATTGTCACAAATGTTTTCTCAAAATGATGAGCAGGCAAAGGATATTCACAGATAAATATTTCTAATGACAAACAACTTGGATAACTCTTTATCATAGCTTAGATGTTATAAATAGCTAAATGAGCTAATAAGATATTTGATTGTATTTAAATATTGTCACAGTTCATTTTCACTTACAGACTTTAAAGGACATTTTAATTGAAGACTTTTAGGTGAAAGAAACAGGAAATGGTAGCAAATGTTGTTTATACGTTTTCAAATGTTAATTTCATCCTTCATCCAGAATCTAATCTCACCCATTCAAACCAAAGTAAAATGCCTTCTAAGTTTTCTGTAATAAATCTATGTAAATGCTTTTTAACATTTGTGCCTGGAAGCTAAGATCCTGAAAGTATTTCTTCAGAAAAGTGATGCTATATTTATCACAGCATATATAGTTGTCAAGTGAGGTGATGTTGAGTCTAAAAAGAATTTTTAAATTCTGTTTTCACTGGTCTATTAGCATTATAATGCCACAGGAAAATAAAGAAGAATCTGACAGCTACATTATGGATTCATGGAAATTACTTACCCCAAACAAATAGCAGACATCTTTATACAAGAGAAAAACCTTTTTAAGCAGGTGTACTATAATACTCATGACTGTCAAAATGAGCACCTTGTGAATTCTTTCTTGAATCCATTTAGAATGATTACCTCCAAATAAAGAAGTTTTCATTTAGGCTATCTATATACAATGACTTTGCAAATGACAAGCAAACATGTATTGTTGTAGCTCCTATCTAATTATAAGCAAACGATTAACTGAGTATGAAACTCCTTAAATATTGTTCTAAAGATTTTAGTGTTAAATATTTAATAAGATTTGATTATTAATCCTTTTTTTTAATCACTGGCTTTTCGGACTTTGTGTACTGAAAATATTAACCTATTTCTGATTCATTGCCTTTCTACCACTGAAGACTCCATCCTCATAATATGATACAGAATAAATTAGATTCCATTGATTTCCATTATAATTATCACCATTGTGTAGCCTTCATAGTTATATCTGTCATTTGCTTTCTGTTCTTTCCTATGTAAATAATGAGAATATTTTCAATTGCTTGTTGTAATATGCTATGAATTAGGATCACTTTAATGCTTTTTACTGGGACCAATACTAGAGATATCAAATTGTTAAATGAAATATTTAAAGGCAAGTTAAGCAAGTTAGACTATTGCATTCAAAATGAAAACATATTTTGATACTGAATTTTCATTGCTTTCCTATTCTGGTAATGAGATTGACAGAGATTAATCATAGCCAGTTAGGAATTTGCTTATAAACTGCAAGACTGTTTGAGATTGTGTTGTATGGATTTTCTTTATATCAAAAACTAAGCTCCAAATGCTCTTAATAGCATCAAAATGATGCCGAATTATATTTATAGAGATAATGATGTCTTAATTGTTAGGAAACATATCTAAGTTTTATAACTTAAATTTTCCATTTTGTCCTCAAAACATAATATAAGTAGGCAGGTTTTCCACTATATATATTTACTATATATATATTATTATATATATATATATATATATAGTGACTGGTGAGAAGATTTCTCCCCTGGGTAAGCAGCTACAGGAAAATATTACTGAGATGAGGACTATCTCCTAAGTCTGCGGCGACAAACTGTAGGACACTGTGAAACAAACATCAAGAAAGAAAAAGAGACAGCAGCCAGAATCAGATTCAGAAGAGAATACCCACCAGTTAAGAACTAGGAACCATCTATAGCTCTTCAGAGCACTGTGCAGAAAGCAGGATCCCTAGAGCAGCACAGAGAAGACTGTATGCTTGTGGGTAGTAGACTCAAACTGAGAAACTCCTACAACAAGCAGAAATGTGTCTTAGCAAGGAGGACCTACCTATCTAACATGTTCGAATTACAGCAACTAGCAATTTTCCATGGTCTTACATAGTCCGCTGCTAAAAGCAGCCGCAGAGGTGGGAGAAACTAGGAAGAAATACTGATTGATGTATAAAATCTTTTCCATTTTATTTCTTTTAATTTTTATTTTAATTTACATCTTAAAAACTTGACCTGTTTGGCAATGTTATAGTTTTACTGACTAGGCTTTGGGGATTTATTTCTGTGTTCCTTTTCTACATGTGTGGTACTATTTCTCATTCTCATAACCCACTTCATTTCCCTCTCATTTCCACTTTAACCTTTCTTTCTCTCTTTTATCATTTGCTCTTCTTTTTACTACTTCTTAATACTTATATCTGTAAAAAAATCTATAAGCTAAATTTTCTCCAATAAATACCTTAGTGGTACTGTCTCTGAACTTCCCAGAGGACCCAAGTGAAGGCAACATCTTTTACTGCAACTTGTCAGTAAGACTGTTGTCAAATCTGCATGTCTAATCCTGCACTCAACTCTCCTCCTATAGCAGCAAGGGATATAACCCAAGTTAAGGACCACCCATCAGGAAGACTTAAGTAAAATAAAGCAAATAAAGAAAACGAGTGAAGAAAATAAAAACTGGTGAATACCTCTATGACAAGTGATGATAAAAACACAATAAAGCAGGAAAAATTAATATGAGAAGTAGCAGACAAATGTTTCAGTTTTCTATATTTATAAAGAATCAATAACCACATTCAGGATTAATAGAATAAAAAGATAAAGTAAGGATATTAACTCAATACCTAGATAAAAAATGTGGGAAAGTCAGTGAAACAGCTAGCAATACTGAAGCAAAATTTAAAACATGCA
This sequence comes from Rhizomys pruinosus, assembly GCA_009823505.1. Taxonomy (NCBI): domain Eukaryota; kingdom Metazoa; phylum Chordata; class Mammalia; order Rodentia; family Spalacidae; genus Rhizomys; species Rhizomys pruinosus. Next base: position 50,971 of record VZQC01006217.1, on the reverse strand, counting down.
GGAAAAAAATATTGTTCAAGAAAAATTGAGACTCTGTAAATAATGATACAGAAATATAAGAAATAAGAATAAATCACATAAAAAACACAGTAGAAAACATCAATAGACTAGATCTAGCACAAGAATGTTCATCAGAAACAGAGGACAACTTTGGTGCAATAGTCCGTCCAAACATATAAAGAGGGAAAAAAAGCGTGGCCAGTATGTTCAAGAACTGTACTCTATATTTGAGATAAAAGTTAAGAATTCATTGGGCATAATGACCTAAGATAATGTTTAAAAGCATAGAAAATGGACTGGAGAGATGGCCTAGCAGTTAAGAGCACCAACTGTTCTTGCAGAGGACCCGGGTTCGAACCCCAGCACCCACATGGCGGCTGAGAACCGTCTATAACTCCAATTCCAGGAGAACTCCAGTTCCAGGGGAATCTTCCACTCTCTTCTGACCTCCACGGCATTGCATGACATGGGTGCACAAAACTACATGCAGACAGTACATTCATACACATAAATAAATAAATAAAAATTAAAAATATTTTAAAGATTCTTAAAAAAAATAAAAGCATAGAAAACTTACTAAAAATATAATAGAAAAATTCCCAAAACTAGGGAAAGGAATGAATATTAAAACACAAGAGGTATTTAAACATTCAAATATACATGATCGAAGAATAACCTTGCCATGACAGATACTAATAAAGATGCAAAATATATAAAGCAAAGAAACAATATAAAGGCTGAAAGACAAAAAATGTGAACTCACCTACAAGGCAAAAACATTAGAATCGTCTCTGATCTCACATTTATGATTCTAAAAGCCAGGAAAACTTGGAATGACATATTTCAAGTCTTGATTGCTATATCCAGCAAAGATGTCTTTTAAATTTGATTAATAAATAAAAGCACCTTAAGACAACTAATAACTAAGTTCATGACAAACAACTCACTACTGCAGAAAATACTTTTAGAGATAATATATACAGAAGAAAGGTAGTCTCCTTCACAAGCATATAGTAAAGAATAAATTTCATGAGAAGAATAAGGAACAAGTGAGAGTTAATAAGGAATCAATCCTGCTAAACATAATAAACCAGCAAAACCCCAATAATAGTAGAGGGGGGGAGAAATGAAGTAACAATAATGCAACCAACCAGGACAGCAACCAACAAAACCATAGAGATTAGCAAGAACAAGTCAACAATAAACATAAAAAGAAAATCATTTCAACTCATCATGAAAAAGATGTAGAGTATCTGACTCAATTAAAACAAGATATAATTATCTTAAACAAAAATCCTTGCAAAGACAATAAAAAACTGATAGTTGAATGACCGACGTCAATTTATTAATCAAATGTAAGCAGAAATTGCATAGCATTTGTTGCCTGCTTGTGGTAAATTAGTTATTTTCACAGTGTTAATTTTATCAACCAATGAACATCAAAGTTCTCTCCATGTTCAAGTGTCTTCTTTAATTTCTTGCTTCAGTGTCTTAAAAGTTTTTATTGTAAAGAACTTTTGTCTCTGGTGGGTTTATTTGTAGGCTTTGTGATCTAACATCATTGTACTAATCATGAGAATAATTTTGGGTTGTATGAACATAAGAGACAAGTAGTTTCCATCAACCTATGCCCTAAGAATGGCACCAAATGCCATGAGAAACATCATGGAACACAAACGACTTTATAAGCTTTAATATATAGGACAGAATACACAAAATTTAGTGAAGTGTATAGGGGTGTGGATAGGGGAAAGGGTTTACATATGATTACAATTCAATTAAAAATAGAAAAATTAAAAATAGAAAAATCTTTATCAACTGGGCATCAGAGAAAGTTAATATCTAGAATTTATAAAGGCCTATAAATATTAAAAACAAAAAGAAAAATAAATCATAAATTTAATACATGGGATAATGAATGGCATGGACATATCTCAAAATACAAACAAATGGTTAATACGTATTTGAAAAGTTTTTGACACACTTAACCATCAAGGAAATGGATATTAAAATTTCTTTGAGATTGCTTCCCATACTAGTCAAGAAAGCAAGTGACAAGAAACCCTAGTGAAAACGTGGGTAAAGAATAACCCTTATAATACAGGCAGAAATGTAAATGATGCAGCCAATATAGAAATAAGTATAGAGATTTTTTTCTGTCTTTTTGAGACAGGGTTTCCCTGTAGCCCCAGTTGCCATGGTACTCACCATGTAGACCAGACTGTCCTTGAATTCACTGAGATCCCCCTGCCTCTGCCTCCCAAGTGCTGGGATTATAGGCATGCATCACCATGTCAGGCCTAGTCTAGAGGTTTCTTTGAAAAATATGCAACCATTATATGGCCAAGTTATAACATCCAATTTATTTTATTTTATTTTAAAATACTTTTATTGATGAATTGTGTATTTCATTCATTTTCTTTCAGTACAAATCTTAGAAAATTAATGACCCCCAATTTAAAAGACCATTGAATTTTTTCTTAGTATATGACATTATCTTCTTGTTTAAAAATCTTCTAAATGTTCTACTATTTGTTCTGAAAACAATAATCATTTGCACTAATATTGAAGATGGCACTATGTTAATCTTCCTTAACTACTAAATAAATTAATTACTCAGACTACATAAATACATACTTCTTGGATCAAAAAGGTATACCTCCTATCCTACCATTATTGTTTTTTTTTTCAAAATCTGGGATTTTTTTGGAAAAAAATGTATATTTTATAATAGTTTTAATAAAGAATTTTATTTATATGAATAAGTATTTAACAAAATAATCTACATAGGTAATAAATGTATTTTATAAAGTCTGGGCTAGAAAGATGGTGGAATGGACAAAATGCTTCATACACAAGGTTGAGAACCCAAGTTCATGTCTCCAGCACCCACATAAAATGCAGGCATGTTATTCACACCTGTAATCCCAGTACTGATTTGTAGAGAAAGGGCAGACTTCTGGGGCTTGCTAGTCAGTCAATCTAGTCAGCACAGCATGCTCTAGGTCCAGTGAGAGACCTTGTCTCAGTAGGTAAGATGATAAGAAACAGAAGGAACTGATGTTGACTTAACACCCTCCTTACAAGCATCAGGGGCACATAAACCCATCTCTGCAACACACATACACACACACACACACACACACACACACACACACACATACGCACTGACAACACAATTATGTTTTCCAAAGTTTAATGCTAACAGCATTAAGAAAAGCAGCATTAAGAAAAGAAAGCAGCAACTTAATTCCTATGCAGCTGCTGTCTGATGCACAAATACTAATTCCTATGCAGCTGCTGATGCACAAATTCTTTTCCTACACCTATGTCGTATAGGTTTTAACTTTTTCTTCTATCATGTTCAGGGTTTCAGGTTTCACATCGAGATCTTTGATACACTTGAAGTTGATATTTATACAGGGTGAGAGGTAAGTGTTTAATTTTGTTCTTCTACAAATGGTGATCCAATTTTTGTCAGCACCATTTGCTGAAGATGCTATCCTTTATCCACTGAGGTTTTTTTTTTTTTTTTCACCTTTGTCAAATATGAGGTGGCTGAAATTGTATGTGCTCAAGTTTGGACCCTCAGTTTTGGTCCATTGGTCAACAGATCTGCTTTTATGACAGTACCAGGCTGTCTTTAGGACTATGGCCCTGTAATATAGCTTGAAGTCTGGTAGAGCAATCCCTCCTGTATTGCATTTTTCACTCAGGGTTGCTTTAGCTATTCAGAGTCTTTTGTATTTTCATATGAATTAAAGGATTTTTTTTCAAAGTCTGTGAATAAGCTCATGGGGATTTTTACTGTGATTTTGTTGAATCAGTATATCAATTTGAGTAAAATGGACATTTTTACCATATTAAGTTTTCCAATCCATGAGCATGGGAGGTCTTTCCATCTTTTGATGTCATTTTCAATCTCCTTCTTCAGGGGTTTAAAATTTTTGTTGTAGAGATATTTGGTATCTTTGCTTAGGTTTATTTCCAGGTATTTTATTATTTTTGAGGCTATTGTGAGTGGGAAGTTCTTCTTATTTTCCTTCTCCACTTGCTTATTGTTGGTGTAAATAAAAGCTACTAATTTTTCCAGGTTAATTTTGTATCCTGTAACCTTACTGAAACTCTTAATCATTTCTCAACAGTCCACAAATGGGACCTCATCTAACACAAAAGTTCTGTACAGTGAAAGAAACAATCAAGGAAGTGACGAGAAAACACACAGAGTGGGAGGATATCTTCACCAGTGATTCATCTGACAGAGCATTAATGACAATATATAGACTACTTCGAAAACAAAGAAGTATGAAAACAAATGACCTACTCAAAAGATGGAGTAAAGAGCTGAACAGACACTTCACAAGTGAGGAATTAAAGATAGCTGAGAAGCATCTTAAAAAGTGTTCAACATCATTAATAATTAAGTAAACGCAAATTAAAACCTTCTCAGGTATCATCTTACTCTGATACAACTGGCTAAGATCAAGAAAACAAAAGACACCAAATACTGGAGAGGTTGTGGGGAAAGGTGACCACTCATCCACTGATTGTGGGAAGGTAAACCTGTATAACCATTATGGAAAGCAGTGTGGAGAACCCTTAAAAGACTCAAAACGAGTCTACCACCTGACCCAGTCATACCATTCCTGGGTATATACCCACAAGACTCATCCTACCATAAAGATATATGCACATCCATGTTTACTGCAGCTCTTTTCACAATAGGGAAGAGCTGGAACCAATCCAAAGGCCCCTCAACTGATGAGTGGATAACAAAAGTGGTACATCTACACAATGGAGTACTATTCAGCAGTAAAGAAAGATGACATCATGAACTTTGCAGGTAAATGGATGGAACTAGAAGACATTATGCTAAATGAAGTAACACAGTCCCAGCAAAACAAGCAGTGACTGGTTTCTCTCATTTGTGGATGCTAATACCAAATCACCACATGAAAACCAAGCTGAGGGCTGGAGAGATGGCCTAGCGGTTAAGAGCGCCGACTGCTCTTACAGAGGACCTGGGTTCGATCCCCAGCACCCACATGGTGGCCGAGAACCGTCTGAAACTCCAATTCCAGGAGAACTCCAGTTCCAGGGGAATCCGACACCCTCTTCTGACCTCCGCGGCATTGCACGACACTGGTGCACAAACTTGCATGCAGACAGTACATTCATACACATACGGAAATAAAATTAATTTAAAAAGTTTAAAAAAAAGAAAAGCAAGCTGAACAATATTGTTGTTATATTTCTATTTATCTGAAAGCAACCATGTTGTTATAATGTAAATCTCTTAATGGGCTCTAGAATCGATCCACCACCACTTACTGTCAGACTCTGTAATTACTGTATATGAGTGGAATGTATGTATTCATATTTTAGAGTAATATAAAATTAAATGAGGAAAATGTGAATTCCTAAACATAAAAAAAGACCGAGAGAAAGATGCAGGACAGTTATGGCAGAATGCATGATCTGGGGTACTGTGGAAGAAGGGAAAGGGGGATGTGTCTAAATTGAACTGAGAAATGATGTCTAAAATACACAAAACATCAATAAAAACATTATAAAAAGAAAACAGAAACTAAAATTTACCTATCAACAATGTATAATATATCTACTCTTTCTGAACCCTAAAATACTTATTATGAAATATGTGCATTTATAGAAACAATCAGGAAGACAGTATGGTCAGGTATATGGCATAATCAAAGTATTTAACAATGTCTAAACTTATCATTGAGATTATTTTCTTTATTGAGGATCAAATCTTGCACCTGATGCCTGATAGTCAAGGGCTATATTCCCAAATGCATGTGGAATTTATGCTATGTAAATCATTTTGATACTAATTTTATTTTGTCCTATGTTTTAAAGTTTGACTAGAAGAATTATTAAATAAGTCATTGTATGTGTGTAAAACTCCTGCCATTGAAACCATTGAACACAATATGATTGGATTTAAAAGATATTTATGTCTTTAAAAATTAGGTTAGCAACCATGAATCATGGATCTATTAAAGTGTCTAAGTGCTCTTTCTTGAAATATCCATTTAGAAATTGTTGTCTGATACCTGGGCACTTAGGTTTTAAAATGTTTCTGAAAAATTTTTAAATATGAGTGGTAAACTTGCATAAACACTGAAAAATTATGGTTTATGCTTAATGTGTGCCTTTCTTCTGGAAGGATAAGTTTGACTCTGAGTTAGATTAGGATCACATGCACACAATGAAATGCTGATAACAACCTGAGCTGTGACTTCCCTGGTTGACCCCATTTCATATATGCTGTCATAGTTCATCCCTCAGGGAAATACTCATGTTCTGCATCCTTTGTCACTCTGCAAGCGCGAAACACTGAGCCACAGGCACTGTGGAAATCTTTTGTGGATTTTGCTTAAGAGCAATTAGAGTCTTCAGTATGACAGTGCTGATTTTTGGGCCTACTGAGGAAGGATCTCACCTGAGAATAGTCTCAATGTCTCTAAATTAGAAACATTGTTCTATTTATGAATATATGGGTAACAATTTAAGAAGAAATAAAAGCTAACCTCTTAAGAGTATGAGATATAATCAACATTAGGCATGATGGCACATGCCTTTAGTATCAGCACTCAAGAGCCACAGGCAGGTAGATCTGTAAAATCAAGGCCAGCCTAGTCTCCATAATAAGTTCTGTAGCGATATAATGATCTATGAATTGCATATATCATTACTTATTTCTTCTACCTGTTTTTGAATTAAAAGCAGCACAATAAATGACAGTCAATTGTAAAGGAACAATATCATTTGAGTTAGGGAAATAGAAATCAAACACTAACTACACAGAAAGCTTTGATTTTCTTTGATTAATCTGACAAATACCTGAAAACAAATTTTTGCTGGTGCTTAAAAATCCTGTTATACTATTGTTTCTTTGTTTTTGACATTAACATGAAATTAATTAAACTGAGAGCAAAAGACAAACTATTCATTTTTTAAGACAAGGCCCTTAATCATAACCATAGCTGGTCTGGAAGTCACTATTGAGAGACCAGGTTAGGTAGCCTTGAATTCACAGTGACCTTCCTACCTCCTTATCTCAAGTGATGGGACTGAAGCTGTGAGCTGCTGTGCCTATCTCAATAACATGTTAATATTTTTGTCATTTTAGCTTCTTTCTGGCACTATATTCTCTAATAACAATGTTTTTAAGTCTGAGTTTTTATTGATATATTTATTGCTTTTTAAATTTATTTATTATTCTTTATGTGTATGAGTGTACTGTCTGCATGTAGGTTTGTGCACCCATGTCGTGCAATGTGGCGGAGGTGAGAAGAGGGTGTCGGATTCCCCTGGAACTGGAGTTAAAGACAGTTCTCAGCCACCATGTGGGTGCTAGGGATTGAACCCAGGTCCTCTGCAAGAGCAGTCGGCGCTCTTTACTGCTAAGCCATCTCTCCAGCCCATGCTTTTTATCATATATTGATGTACTTATATGATGTATTTGGGGAAAAGTCTTAAGTAAAATTAACCTATGGACAGACACAATTAAAAATAATTGTCAATACTAATGAAAATAAACCTGAAAACAGTTATTTTGATCATATCTGTCAATAGACATCTCCAGAGGCAGTAAGAATAGCTACTAAAAAAGAATCCAGGTGGAATCTCCCAAATTCAACAACAAAGAAAATAAATTTAAAAAGAAAAAAATGGCATTTGAATAGTATTAATAAACTTTTGGACAATAAGATTTTAATCTCCTTGTACTCTTAGAAACAGTGACTTTTGTGTTCTTGGTATTAGAGTTTAAAATTTTTAATCTATTTTTTGTCAAGATATATATTTTTCATTTTATTCATCAGAAATAAATAACCACAATGTTTATATTCAATTTATTATAATTTAATTTGGCTCTAGATAAGAGAGTGAAAAATGTTGACATATATATATGTCTAGAGGTAGTAAATTAATATAAGATTAACAATTTGAAGATCTAAATTTTAGAATGTAAATATATTATTGCAAATTATGTTGGTAATATATTTTTTGAAAAAAATTTATGGGGCTGGAGAGATGGCCTAGCGGTTGGGAGCACCGACTGCTCTTGCAGAGGACCCAGGTTCGATCCCCAGCAGCCACATGACGGCTGAGAACCGTCCTTAATTCCAGTTCCAGGGGAATCCGACACCCTCTTCTGACCTCCACAGAATTGCACTACGCGGGTGCACAAACCTGCATGCAGACAGTACATCCATACGCATACAAAATAAATTTTAAAAAAGAAAAATTTTTATATCATAAAGCAGAATCTTAGGATACAATTCCAGTTAAGATATATGGTTCACAATTTTAAAATATATAATAGATAAATCTAAAATACTTGCCATTAGTCCAGGGAATTACCTTGTCTTTCAAATGAAATGAACTACAATATATTTCATTGTACAACTTTTAGCATGCTAAAATAATTCTTATCTATGTCAAAGTTTCAGTGCAACTGTTAGTTATTTGGAATTGTTACATGATTTTTGCTTATTTTGTTTTCAATGAGGCACACAGAACAGAAACTACAGAGAATGGTTTCCTTCTGTGTTGAAAGCTGCCACTGTGTATTCTTACCTCTTTCCTCTTGACAGAAAGCCAATCCATTGTTTAAGGTCTCTGGTGAAATCACACAGTCTTCAATATTTGACTGTTTATTTAATTTGGCTGCCACTATGGGAACAATTTGGATTGCTGGAAAATGTGCCCAAAATAATGAGAATGATTGACAGTTGAGTGAGATTTAAAATTCCATAAAATAAAAGAAAGATGAAATGCATTGTTTTATGGTTTAGACTTTTGTTAATTTTTTTTACATTTTCAACTTTCATATAGTAATTTTCATTTAATCCTGGTTTAGTTGGAATCTCATGTTTCCGGAGTAGGCCTCAAAATTTCAAGGAAACAAAAGTCAGATTTTTGAGTATTTATGTCTTCTCAACCTTGTTTTAGTAAACATATATTTACTTTTTTATTTTTATTTTTTAGTCTTTTTTTTTGAGACAAAGTCTCCCTTTAGTCCCAGCTGGCCTGGAACTTGGCTATATAGAGCAAGCTGGCCTTGAACTCACAGAGATCCACCTACCTTGAGTATGTATTTATAATAACACATTAAATTATTCTTCATCAAAGGGCAAATTTCAAGCTGATTTTGTCTTCCTCACCAACACACATATGTTTTTCTATGGGTAACAAAGAATTTCATAATATGGACTTTCAGAATCATTATACCGTGATGTCTCATATTCAGAAGAATCAGATGGATTCTTCTCACATTTATAACCAACATCCAACTCCTCTGAAACCAAGGATGGAGCAGAATACTGATACAATAAAGACATTTCCCAGACTTCATGCCAGAGAATAACACAGACTCTGTGAAGACAAAGGACACTTAGAATTATGGTATACAGGGGAAATATCACAACAGACAATGAAAAGATCCAGACAATCATACAGGAATACTGCAAAAACTTATACTCTACTAAGTTTGAAAAACTAGAAGAAATGGATGAATATCTGAAATCCTAGGAATCACCAAAGCTCAACCAAAAAGAGATCGACAGCCTAAATAGACCAATAATACATGAAGAAATTGAAGATGTAATAAGTAGCCTCCCAACCAAAAATGCCCAGGCACAGATGGTTTCACAGCAGAATTCTATAAAATATTTCAAAAAGACTTACAACCATTACTAATCAAGTTGTTTAGAAGGATAAAAACGGAGGGAGTTCTCCCAGATTCCTTCTATGAAGCCAGTATCATGCTATTACCAAAACCAGATAAAGATACAACCAAAAAGGAGAATTATAGACCCATCTCTCTAATGAATACAGATGCCAAAATTCTAAAGAGGATAATGGCAAATTGCATACAGACCCACATTAAGAAGATCATCCATCATGACCAAGTTGGATTCATACCAGAGATGCGGGGATGGTTCAACATACAAAAATTGATAAATATCATCAAACATATAAATGGACTGAAAGACAAAAACCACACCATCATCTTAATTAACGTGGAGAAAGCCTTTGGCAAAATCCAGCATCCCTTCATGTTTAAAGTCCTAGAAGTAATTGGACTGGAGGGATCATTCCTCAATGTAATCAAAACCATATACAGGAAACCCACAGCCAATATCATCCTAAATGGGGAAACAACAGAAGCATTCCCCTTAAAGGTAGGAACTCCACAAGGCTGCCCCCTGTCACCACTCCTCTTCAATATAGTGCTTGAAACCCTTGCTAGAACAATAAGGCAAGAAAAGGAAATTAAAGGAGTTCTAATTGGAAAAGAGGAAGTCAAGCTATCACTTTTTGCTGATGATATGATATGATCTACCTAAGGGATGCTAAGAACTCCACCAGAAAACTCCTAGAAATGATTAAGAGCTTCAGTAAAGTAGCAGGATACAAAATAAATCTAGAAAAATCAGCAGCCTTTCTTTACACCAACAACAAGCAACTCAAGAAGGACTACAAGGAGACCTTCCCACTCACAATAGCCTCAAAAACAATAAAATACCTAGGAACAAACTTAACCAAAGACAACAAGGATCTCTACAACAAAAATTTTAAACCCCTGAAGAAAAAAAAAATTGAGGAAGACATCAGAAGATGAACAAACCTCACATGCTCATGGATTGGGAAAATAAATATAGTAAAAATGTCCATTCTACCCAAACTGGTGTACAGAGTTAATGCAATCCCAATCAAAATCCCCAAGAGCTTCTTCACAGGCTTGGAAAACAAATCCTCAAATTCATTTGGAAACACAAAAGACCCCGAACAGCCAAAGCAACCCTGAGTGAAAAGAGCAATACGGGGGGGGCTCTATCAGACATCAAACTATACTACAGGGCTATAGTCATAAAAACAGCTTGGTACTGGCACAAAAACAGACCAGTTGACCAATGGAATAAAACTGAAGATCCAAACCTGAGCACATACAATTTCAGCCACCTCATATTTGACAAGGGGGCCAAGAAGACACAATGGAGGAAAGACAGCATCTTCAGCAAGTGGTGTTGGCAAAACTGGATCACCACTTGTAGAAGAATGAAATTAAACCCCTACCTCTCACCTTGTACAAAAGTCAACTCCAGATGGACCAAAGACCTCAACGTGAAACCCCAAACTCTGGAGTAATAGAAGAAAAACTTGACAGCAGACCTACAAGACTATGCTTATCGGGAAAGACTTTCCTAATCAGACAGCAGTGCACAAGAACATAAGATCAACAATCTGATAAGTGGGACTCTTAATTAACTCCAAAAAGTCTGTAATCAAAGAACATAAAGGAAAGTGAAGAGAAAACCCCACAGAGTGGGAAGAAACCTTCACGTAGATACGTCTGGACAAAGCATTAATTTCCAGAAGTATACAAGCCTACTCAAAAAAAAAAAAAATATAATCACTCCCAAAAGATAAAGAAAGAACTGAAATAGAGACTTTACAAGAGGAGAATAGAGATAGCTTGAGAAACTAAGAAAATAACGTTCCTTACGTTGTCGGGACTGGAGAGATAGCCAGCATTAAGAAAGCACCGAACGCTCTTCCGCAGAGGACCCGGGTTTGATCCCCCAGCCCCGCACCACATTGGCAGCTTAAGAACCGTCTGAACTCCATTCCAGAGGAGAACTCCATCCAGGGGAATCCGAGACCCTCTTCTGACCTCTCATGGCATTGCACGACACGGGTGCACAACCTGCATGCAGACAGTACATTCATACACATACAAAGATAAATAATAATAAAAAATAAAAAAAAACTGTTCAACGTCACTAATAATTAGGAAATGCAAATTAAGACACTCTAAGTTATCATCTCACTCCCATAAGATTGGCCAGGATCAAGAAAACAAATATAAAAGTGCTGGAGGGTTGTGGGGAAAGGGAACACTCATCTATTGCGTGCGGAATGTAACTGTACAAGCCGCTATGGAAAGCAGTGTGGAAGAAACCTTGGAAGACTCAAATGAACTTGCCATTTGACCAGTCATACCACTCCTGGATATACCCACAAGACTCATCTTACTGCAGAAATACATGCACAGCTATATTTATTGCAGCTCTGTTCACAATAGCAAAAGCTTGGAACAACCAAATGCCCCTCAACTGACGAGTGGATAGAGGAAAATTTGCATACATGTACACAATGGAGATCTATGCAGGGTAAAGAAAGACAACATCATGAACTTTGCCGGGTAAATGGATGGAGCTAGAAGATTATTATATTAAGTGGATGTAAACACAGTCCCAGAAAAACAACGATGAATAGTATCCCACATACTGTGGATGCTAGCACCATAACCCTATAAATATTTCTTTAGAGAGGATTGCATATTAAAAAGAACAAAACAGAAAGTACTGCCGTTCAGAAACACTGACTGAAATGGTGAATCAGGAGGGGTGGGAGGAGGAGAGGGACAACGGGTTATTGTATAATTTCGATTTATGTAATTGTTTAATTGACATGAGTTCAACTAGATCCAATTTTTGTCCAGACTCTATCTACAGGTTGCATGTTGTTTTAGGACTTACTAAAAGTAAATATGTGTATATTAAAAACATTGTTTAAAGGTTCTGATAACAACGGTAATGCACCTGAGTTAATCGAAATATAAATTGTTGGTTGTCCACATTTGTTTTACTTAAAATCCATATAACAATAACTTTGGGATTGGCAACATACAAATGTTCTCTAAATTTTTCTGCTGTACAGTATCATCTTTAGCATTCCTCTTTTACCTGTAGATGATTTAACTTAAAAAAACTAAGTTTGCTTCTCAAGTTAACCACATACAAAAGTCACCCAAAACACTTGGGTGAATTTGATGAAATCTGCGCCTTCATTCCAGCCTATAGGAATGTGCAATACAACTGCTTCTCTTTTTAGATTCAGTGAATCAAAAAACAAAAACCAAAATTAAAAGGGGGATACAGATATATATGAAACCTTTTTGTCAAAAAACTTTGTCCAATTTAAATCTTAAAACTAACACGGGAAAAGAGTTGTACGTTCCAACAGGTCAAAATGTCACCAACTTGAAACGGCTGAGAAAGAAAAGATACAGCTTTGCATTGTAGGATGTACCAGGAAAGTGCCAGCAGAAAGGTGCCCATCTGAACATTGAAAGGAAGAAAAGCCTCCAACTGTGCTACAGACACAATACCCCTCTGTGGATTTCTACTTATAACAACTATTTATAATGAGTCCATATGGAAACTTACCTTCTAGGTGCTGCAAAGTTTTAATACAAAAGACTTATTACCTCCCCTCCATAGAACAAAGGAAATATGATGATGATGAGGTCTATTTCCCAACTGTAAATTGGAGCCAAATGTTATAGAGGTTAATCTCTTTTAAAAAATTGAAAGAAAACTGATATGATAAGAAACTAGGAACACTTTGTGAAAAGGTATTATTCTCTATTCAGAACCAAAATACTAAAGTCTCCTTAAGCTTGCACTTAAGCAAAAATATAATTTAATACAGGAGAGCTCTGATATCAGGAATGGGATTATTCTACCCAGGAGATGTTGGCCAGGGGATCAAACCCCCCCCCAAGGTTAAAGGCTTCTTCCTCTGTAAACTGGATACCTGCAAGAAGAGGTGATAAGGCCCTGCTGTTGGAAGACCGATGTAAGCATGGGAAAGACGTATTGGACCACACTGTGCAAGTGTACATTGGTCTCTGGACACAGAGAGTGTTACGAAAGGCCACCAAACCATAAAGCAAATGTAGGTTCCTTGAGTCAAAGAAGACTCCCCGATCAAGCACCAGTATACCTCTACCTGCTGGAAATATGGGCAGCAAGTGGCAGCCATACACCTGTATATCCCAAACTAATGGCATTAGTCTCTCCTTGGAGGAATAAACACCACTACACTGAGCCACAAGCTCTATACTTCCCGCTCTATGTGGTTAGAGATGTTATAAAGCCACAAATAAGACCCTGTCATATTTTACAGAAAAAATGTAATTCATGGATTAACATACCACCCAAACATCTGTGTCTTATACAAAGTAATCCACCATAAACAATTAGTACGTTTAAATACCTATATATACTAATTGCTTGTGTGCTTCATTAGTAGGTTAAAAGGTTATTCCTGGGACAAACTGTCAGCCCATGAAAGGAAACAGCCAGAATTGACCAGCAGTCCAAACGACATGCTTCCAGAGAAAGTAGACTGTTTTGCTTCTATTTCCACCTGTGCCCCTTTTTCTAAGCCTAGGAACAATCTGCAGAAGAGGGGGCATGGTAGAATGTAGAGGGCTGCAATTGGGGTGAATGGTGAAAACACAGCATATAGTCTAGACACTTATTTGATAACTTGATTGAGCTTACAAGTCCTCCCCAGCTGGATGGTGGGACCCTTGGGCTGTGTGGGTTCGGACACAACTGTTTGCAAATTGGTTTTACATGAAGGATGCTTGTATTCATAAATTAATGCTTACTATTAAAAAATGAAAAAAAAATAAAGAAGTAATAGAAAAAAGAATTATGGTATAGATAAATAACAAAATATTGCTTCTGCCTGGTCTTATCTTTTGAGAACATGTTTTATTTGGAAGTCTTTTTAGGGATCCTGAGCAGTTAGTTGAGAATGATATTCAAATGATATTTTTGAGCTGACTTATTATCAGGTGCTCATGTCTCTCTTTGTTACTGAAATTTGGGGGTTTGGGATACCTCTTGGCCTTCTTAGTCTCATTTAGAAATAGATTTAAGTACTGAAGTGAAAGTTTTAGGACTATTTCATTAGAGTTTAGTAGTACTAGTAATAATAATTGTAGTAAAACCTCAAGGCAAGGAAGCTGTAAATTTCAGCAACTGCCTGGAAAAGAGGAAGAAAAAAAAAGCTAATACCTATTTCCTTGAAAGCCACCATGAAGGTCAAACAGGTGGGAGCTATCAGCCTCATGGGGGCTGGGAACTTTAGAGAAAGAGTAAGCAAGCAGAAAAATGATAGAGCATGGGCTGGAGAGATAGCCTAGCGGGTAAGAGCACCAACGCTCTTGCAGAGGACCCTGGTCGAATCCCCAGCACCCACATGGCGGCGAAGAACCGTCTGTAATCCAATTCCAGGAAACCTCCAGTTCCAGGGGAATCCGAGACCTTCTCTTCTGACCTCCGCAGCTTGCACGACACGGGTGCACAGACCTGCATGCAGACAGTACATTCATACACATACAAAAATAAATAAATAAATAAATAAATAAATAAATAAATAAATAAATAAATAAAAGAAAAATGATAGAGGGGTTCAAGGTGTTAAGAAAAGCATGCTTAAGGGAAAATAAAAATAAAAAAGAACAGGTTACCAAATCTTAGGTCCTGAACACTCCTCCCAGGACTGCCACTCCCTGGCAGCACTTCAGTGAGGCTGTGTCTCAAGATCCCCATTCATTTCCTAGGCATCTACTGGATCCTCTAATATGTCACAATCCTGATCGCTGGGGAATCTGTGGATCAGAGTCCTGCATTACTGATCTTATAGATAATGTAGAAATCCACCTTGCACTTGCCCAAGATGATCCAAATCCTACCCTAAGTCTCTGCCTCTTGCTAAGGGAGAAAAATATCAAAACTTGGAGTCTGTAAGGGAGCGTCTGCTATCCTACAGATCCTGGGCTATAAGGGTGTGTCCACTGCACCTCTTTCTTCTCTAATAAATCTGCTTGGATTGTAAAGATTAGTTCTCCATTGTCTCCTTCCTGCTTTCCATTTCATTACAATTTGTCTTTGCTGAAGAATTCAGAAAAGTGGGCAGACTTATAAAGCTATGCATATGTGGCCCATGGCTCTACTAGTGTCTGCATTGAATGCAGAGATTCCAGGTAGGAAAAACTCAATTAATTAAACTCTACCTATCTCTTTAGATGGCTTAAAGTAAACTGCCTTCCTAGGAGTTTTTCCGTGGCCAAGTGATAGACCCATTATAACTGGAATGCTCAGTCTCCATTTAAACCAGGGATTTTATTCTCTCCATCAGGTGCTTCTTTGAAAAGGGGCTTTTATTTTGATTAGAGTAACTTTATTGATTTTTGACTTGTCTAATAGTGACAAATATACCTGCCCCCATTACTCCTCCATCCCCACCTTCCCCCTTAAAGGAATGAATCTTGAGTTGGTGGAAGATTCTTGAAAATAGATGGCAAAGCTACATACAAAGCCCTATGCACTGCCAAGATGGCTCTCATTTATTTTATCCTTTTGAGGAGAACATATTAAACATGACCACATCCAAAACTTAATTAAAAGTCAAATTCAGATACTATATTAGTTTATGTTGAAAAATAGTAAGCAGAACCTGGAGAGATGGTTCAGTGGTTAAGAGAACTGGCTGTTCTTGCAGAGGACCTGGTTGAGTCACTACAACATGTTGGCTAACAAACATCTATAACTCCAGTTCCAGGGATCTGATGCCATCTTCTTAACAACACATGCACAACATAGTGTGTATTTACATACATCCAGGAAATACATTTATACATATACAAATTAATAAGATATTTTTGAAAAGATAAATAGTAAACAATCAATTCATGCTCACCTGCTAATTAACATACACTAATTTAAATACTGGTTTAAGGGGCTGGAGAGATAGCCTAGCAGTTAAGAGCACCGACTGCTCTTGCAGAGGACCCGGGTTTGATTCCCAGAACCCACATGGTGGCTAAGAACTGTCCATAACTCCAATTCCAGGAGAACTCCAGTTCCGGGAGAATCTGAGACCCTCTTCTGACATTCGCGGCATTGCACGACACGGGTGCACAAACCTACATGCAGACAATACATTCATACACATACAATAATAAATAAAATTTAAAAAATACTGGTTTAAAATTAAGTTCTACAAAATTCTTAATGAGAGTGAACAAATTTTATGAAACACTTGTAAGGCTTTTATCTATATCAGAAGTCAGGTCTGCCACTCTCAACTCACAAGATGACCCCAGACAGCTTAGCCCTAGCCAAATTCCTCTGGGTCTTTTTTCTCAACCAAGAAACCTTTGGACTTTTATATTGATCTTCACATCATCTGGTATTAGCAAGAATCCTGTTAACTTAAGCTCGCCAAAATCTTTACTCTTCTATTTGATCACCTTAGATATCTGATCAAATTCTTCTTCTCCCAATACGCCCTGGATGATACCTTCACACCCTGGAGTGCCCTCAGCAAAAATCCTGTTTAGTTTACAAAAATTCTCCCCTTCTACTTGTCATTTCTTTCTACTAAATTTCTACCTAATGTTCTCTGTCAGACTATTAGGCTATAAAGACTCACTCATCCTTGTTATATTTAGAATTGAACTCAGTTATATGCTGAAGTCATTTTTATCTTCTTAAAAGCATTCCTGAAAAAATACTGTTTTTACTTTTATTGTCTGGCTCTGCTTTGGTTTGATAAAATAAAACTAAATTATCTATGAGAAGCTTCAATTTGCTGCTGAGTTTTGGAAAGATTGAGCTTTCTAAATACATGCCAAGACTCCAGTGTGAGCTTCCAAGTCAGATCATGTTGTCAAAGTTTGATCTCTGCCAGAAATAAGAAAAAATATATGGAAAAGTCATGGAATGCTTAAATTCTTTATTTTTAAGTAACTTGCTAGAAGCATCTAAAATTAGAAAATAGAACTGCTAGTACATATTTGAATTGACAATATAAATGCATATATTTGTGACTGAACTGACAAGTTGAGATTATTCTTTTATTTCAACATATTAATTAAAATAAAAGCAACATTCATATTTGAAAAATGAGAAGAGCAGATAAAACAAGAAACAGATGCAGAGGTGTAAACTTTCCCTTTATGTATAAGAAAAAATACAGGAAATTATCCCTAATTAGTTACTGAGCCCTAGCAATTATCTCCCCCTGAATATCTCTTTAATTCATGTATTATGCATATTTCCCCACTTCTGGCACCTGTACTTTGACCTAAACTACCATAATGCCTTCTGTATTCCATGAAATCATACAAGTAACTTCTCTCACTGTAAAAACTCCACTTATGGGGCTGGAGGGATGGCCTAGCGGTTAAGAGCGCCGACCGCTCTTGCAGAGGACCCAGGTTCGATCCCCAGCACCCACATGGCGGCTGAGAACCGTCTGCGACTCCGGTTCCAGGAGAACTCCAGTTCCAGGGGAATCCGAGACCCTCTTCTGACCTCCGCGGCATCGCACGACACGGGTGCGCAGACCTGCATGCAGACAATACATTCATACATATAAAAAAAAAAAAAAAAAAAAAAAAAAAAAAAAAAAACTCCACTTATTCTTTTTTTTATTTTTATTTATTTCATCTATGTATTCAATGTACTGTCTGCGTTGCAGGTTCTGTGCCACCTGTGTCGTGCAATTGCTCGGAGGTCAAGGAAGAGGGTCTCGGATTCCCTGGAAGCTTGGAGTTTTCCTGGAATTTGGAGTTTCAGACGGTTCCTCGGCCGCCATGTGGTGCTGGGGATCGAACCCGGGTCCTCTGTAAGAGCGCGGTCGGCGCTCTTTAACAGCTAGGGCCATCTCTCCACAGCCCATAACTCCACTTATTCTTATACCAAAATGTAACCATGTACCTTCATTACTGCTTCATCTCCTTAATTGTAATGTTTCAAACTAGTTTTTTTATCCTTTCTCATCTTGTCATTGACTTCTTATACCAACACACCACACACACACACACACACACACGCACACAAACACACACACACACACACACACACACACACACACACCCTTCTTCTCCATCCTTTTAGAATATAGAAGTCTATAAAAATTTTATGTCAATAGTAAGAGTGAGGAACAGTCATTGAGTAAACACTGAAAGTATAAGCATTTTTAGTCTAATAGAAAACTGAGATCACAAGGTATGTGAGTAATCTAATTCTAACATAGGTAGAAGAGTCTAAAAAGAAATGGGAATTCAATATACAAGAGAGTGAGAAAATTGAACAGTTAGCTTATGACCACATGTAGATTTGTTTACTACTCTAAACTACCCTGAAGCCCAACAAGCAAATCGGTTTTACATGAAGGATGCCTTGTACTCACAAATTATCACTTATTGTTTAAAAAAAAAAAAAATGAAAACAAAACAAAACAAAAAAGCAGAGAAAGATGCAGAAAACTTATGGCAGAATGCATGATCTGGGATGGGTAGGGGTGGGGTGGGGGGAAGGGAAGGGGATATATGCCTAAACTGAATTGGAAAATGATGTATGAACCACACAAAGCATCAATAAAAATAAATAAATAAATAAAAAAGAAATATTAAAAGAAATGAAAAAGACCATATAGAGACCATACTGGTGGTTAGGCATGTAAGAGTTTGGCAGACCACCAGAGTATAAACGGTGCCAAGAAATTATATAGATTTCCAGAGGACAGTGTTTCCTATGAGACAACAGACTGCTAACTGGGACAGTTCACTTTCCAATCATATTAGAGTATTTTTTAATTATTTTCAAGCAAGTACTATGTTTCTTATGCATAAAAGATGTACTAGGAAATACTTACCTAATTCTGTTCTGGGCCATCTATTCACTAAATCCTTCCCATAGATACTTGTGAGATTTTCTTTTAAGACCATTTTCCCCTCTTAAACCTTACATCAATATTTAAACCTGAGCCTTGGATAGTATCTTCCTACATCATGTACTCCTGTATTTTTTTCTATTGACTGTTTTTGTACTTCTTGAAAAGAGAAACCAATACTACCTTGCAAAAACTTATATGCTCATGGTATAGTAAGATTTCTAGAAAAATTATATGTGAATAAAGAATAAACATATATCTGTGAAAATTTGCATTAATTTAACTCAATGCAAAATACTTAGAGTTTTAACTCAGTCCTGTGTGCTATAGTGCCTTAACCGATAGACCATTTCAGGGCTTTTGTCCATTACTTTGTGATATTTAATCTCAGTTATCAATGTGATTATGGTTAGAGATGTTTAGAATATTAGTAAATCTCTGAATGGGTGTAGGAGAGCATTAAAAAAGATAACCAGGTCATGAGATATATAACTTTATAAAATGTTTGCATTATTCATGGATTCAGAATTTAAATAGACTCTTTAAGTGGCAAAACAGTTAAAGGGAAGATCAAGTTTACATGGAGGACACAGGTTGTTGAGATTTTGAATATTAATGGTAGAACTTCACTCTGGCCCATCCTTAGCTACGTTGAAGAAAGCAGAATCTGATACATAAATCCAACTCAATGAAGTATATATTTTCACGGTCCCAAAGCAATCAGCCAAATGACCATAGACTTAAACCTCTCAAATTATAAGTAAAATATATATTTTATGCTTCTTGTTGCTTTGGTCAAGGGTGTGCTGACAGCAAGGTAATTCTAATAGAGAAATCTGGTATCAGAAGTGGAGTTGTTGTTTAATTATCCTAGATGGTGTGATTCATTAGCCTTTGGTTTGTGGGAAGATTGCTAAATATATGAAGATGCAAGCTAGAAGTCTATAATGCTGTAACTGTAGGTTATTGAGAGATCCTAATGGGAACTTAGAAGACCAGAATTCTGACAAAAATATAAGCAATAAAGATATTAAGGTGAGATTAAGGACTCCATTAGGAATTGTGCTAGAAGGCTTTTGTGTTCATTTCTGATAGATTATTTTTGTGCATTTTTGTCCATGACCTACAATTTTGTGGGAGATAAAATTTAAAGATGTAAACTACTTAATCTAAGGGAATATATTTCAGGGAGTCAGCTTTGTGACTCCAGCATAGACATTGCTGGTATTTTTCAGCTATAATTATGCTGCGACTCCTGAGTGAAATGACTGGGAGGAATTGGAAAAAATATAAGAAACATAGTATAACAAGGGATAGAGAGAAATTAATGGATCTCTTAATTTTTATCAATAAACTTCCCTCATGCAACAGAGGGCCATGAACACAAAAATACACAAACAGCCAGCCAAACCATAGAAAATACCATTCTGCAGAATGTAGGTACTGGACCAGTCTCCTATATTAAACTCCACCTGCCAAGGACTCAAGGACCATTGTAGAATAAGTGGGCAGAAAGATTATAAGAACCCCAGTCTTAGCCAAAGAACTATTGACAGATTATTACTGCTGGGTGAGAAAGAGCTGATCTTTCTTTTTAAATTTTATTTATTTTTATATATGTGTGAGTGTACTGTCTGTATGTAGGTTTGTGCACCCATGTCATGCAATGCCTCAGAGGTCAGAAGAGGGTGTCGGATTCCCCCTGGAATTGGAGTTCTCCTGGAATTGGAGTTCCAGACGGTTCTCAGCCGCCATGTGGGTGCTGGGGATCAAACCCAGGTCCTCTGTAAGAGTGGTTGGTGCTCTTAACCGCTAGGCCATCTCTCTGATCTTTTTAAAGTGAAGGACTATAGATAAGCTGATTAGTCCTCAGTGGATGAACTTACACTGAGGAATGTCTGGGGGCACAAACATGATGTGACAGGCCTTAACACAAATGGCAAAATGCATGAATTCCAGTTGGGATTGCCTATGGGAAGGTCCTAATGAGGAAGGGTGTATAATGATGATTAAGATATTCTGTATAAAATATGCAAACATTCAATACAATTTTATAAAGAAAAATATACATATTGATAATAAAGGCCCATAAAAAGTTTGGTCTAACAAAGACATGTTATCTTGCACATGTGAGCCATATACCCTTCTCAGGAGGCACAATTTCTTTAGAAATCAAAGCCATTAGAAAGAAATCAAGTGCCCTGGCCTGAAGTAATGACTAAAATGATTTAAATACATGTCAGAATTTAACACATCCTACACACTATGGTCTGAATATGGTAAAAATGTAAACTTATTTGAACCAATTTGCTTTGATAAGAGAATACTACCAATGTACCCTGGATAAACACAGTTCGCTAGGGATGTTTTTCTCCCAGTTCAGCCACCCATTAACCTAGAAGCCAATGAAGTCATGCACCAAGAGGGCTCAGGTACTATTTGCCTAGCAGGAGACCATGGTCTTTGTCTATGTGTTGCTGGTTTTGTGTGAATGCAGCCTACAAGAACTGAAAAGTCCAGAAGTATTTCATAAGTAAAGCCAGGGAGCGGGGTTGGGCAGGTAATGCAAAGCATGTTCAGAGTCCTTGTGCATAGGCTCAGAGAGGGTGGTGCATGATGATGGGAGAGTGACATCAAAAATGAGAAGGAGACCCCAAGAACAGGGAGATGCCAGGACAGTGTAACATCTTCAGAGGACAGCTGTAGGTAATGAGTGGACCCAGCCCAGGTACATGGAAATAAGTACAGCCAGAGATGCAGCATTACCCCAGTTCTTGGGAGCTCATGTTATGTCAGCTCACAAACTAGATCCAGAACATGAGATACGGGATTTGGGGCTGGCCCGACCGGGCCCATTCCTGTGCTGCTCCAGTTCCTGCTTTCTCTGTGCCCATTCTTCACTTTTGGAAAAGCACCATCTGCCATTATATCTTGATATTGTGTAACTCTCTTTTGGATTTTACAAGTGTTCTAAGTTAAGAGTCTCATTTTTGAGCATGATTGGCACAATTGAAGTTCAAGAAAATATTTATATAGTGTAGGCTGTATTTGAGATAGTTATACTATGATATATGGAATTATGACCTTATTATTATCTCTATTTAGATAATACCTGCAATTTATAGTGATGCACTTCAGGGTAAAGTAAACAAATGATGGAATTATGATGGTTGTCTTACTAGCCTTCTTGACCAGACTGAGGAATACCTAGATCACTCCAGAAACATCTCTGGGTATGTTTGTGATGCTGTTTCTTTAAACAATTAATCTATGAGGACTCTGGCATAATCAACAATTTAATTTATATATATATTATATATATAATATTTTATATATATATAATTATAATATATATAATTATATATAATTATATATATAATTATATATATAAATTATATATATAAATATATATAATAATATATATAATATATATAAATAATATATATAAATGTATATTATATATAATATTATATATATATAATATTATATATATATATAATATATATAATTCTGTCTGACTAATTTTAAGTGGTAAACCGTTGGAAGATGAGGCCTATTTGGAGGAACTGGTTTACTGTAGATGTGAATTTGAAGTATCTGTGTAGACCCTGTTCCCTTTCTGTTATATCCGTTTCTGTCTACCATGAGATAAGCACCTCTTCCACAATCTCATGCCATAATATTTCTGCCTTGCTTCAGACTCAAGAAAATGGAATAAGATAATAATTGACCATAACCTCTGAAAATATGAGCTAAAATATATACTTCTCCTTGAAGCTATTTATATCAGAAGTTTTGGCACAGTGGTAAAAGTTTGAGCAGCCAGCCTTATTAAGAAATACATTCTGAAGTAAAAGTTATTTATATTTTAAAAATACATAAATCAATAATTCCTCTGAAATCATTAACTGATTCCTAAATATCATGAAAACATAAAAGTTGGCATTTATTTGATAAAACTGCACCCTATTAGGACTTTTCATTTCCAAAGGATACTTTATTGGGAAACAGTACCCAATGGCCCAGGATATAGATCAGTAGATGATAGATACATATGTAGATAGGATTATATACTTGATAAGAAACACAAATATAGGAGAAAAACAAAGAACTAAAAGTTGGAAGTAGACATTACACTGTCATCTTGAGGAACAGAACTTGCCTAGTTTCCTTTAGTACCATAATTTTAATACACTCACAGATGTAAAGCAAACTTGATTCCATATACACTGTCTCATGAAGCCCTTACAAACACAACTGCACCTGCTTTTTACAAAAATCTGATTCTTGTAAATAGCACTTGGGGATAAGAGATATTTTACTATAATTTTATGATGAAATAAATATAATTTTAAAACTGTAAAATTATAAAGAATATGATGTATGTCAATATTAATTTGCCTAGAATTTGTTTAAGTAATCATTTCTTTAATGACAATTTCAAATTCAGAATTCTTTAAAAGAATTTTTTTAATGTTTGTGTATATGATGTGTGGGTGTCCTGGAACTAAGAGGACAATATAATAGCATTAGCTTCAGTTCTTGACTTCAACGTTAATGTGAGTTCTGGGGATGAAATTCAGGTCATCAAGAGTATACAGCAAGGTGTTTGTCAGCCATCCCATCTTGCCAGCCCACTAAGTGATTTTATGAGAAATGCTCAGTACCTTTTCCAGGATCTATTCAATATTACACGAACACAATTTAAACATTTTCCTACTACTTGAATAATTGCTACGAATTTTTATTTCACTTCTTAATGCTTCTGGACAGTTGGGAAAATATAGAACATATCAGTTGGTCCTTTTACAGTCACCATCAGATGATGCCTTTTATTATTAGCAAGAACAGCCATCTAGAATTTACATAAGCTACAGGAACAAAATAATCATTTACTATTTATCTCTGAGAGGAAATTTTCCATTTGGAATATTTTGTCTCTTTCTATTTTTGTAATTTCTTATCAGAATACCTGCTGATATCCAGAAATTAAAGGGCTGGAGAGAAAACTTAACTTGTATCAAGGCCTGTACCATCTTACCATACATTGAAATCTGCCCTTGGCAATTTTGTGTTAACTTAATATTATTGATTGGACTCCTTGAGTAATTCATTTGTAACTAAGGTGACATTGCTATAGCCCAGACTGTTTATGGTGCAGCATGGCTGGTTGATACAAAATTGATCTTCTTAATGCTTTCTGGCCTTCATACTGCTCCTAGAATTATACATGCTTTTTGTTATTGCATTTCACATTTAGATTATAGCTTTGTGCTTGAAATAATTCTACCTATGCCCTTTCCTGAGAAACAACTTGTCCTTTATTATGTGAACAATATTACTTTCTTAAAATGTTGTTTACCTTTCTGTTGTTCATATTACTTATGAAGACAATTTTCAAGATAAACTTATTTTATCACTATTGTTTTAATAGACATATATAATTAAAATGAAAAGGCATGCTAGTCACACAATTTGAAAAAGACTACTAATATTTTGGATGCTTATATAAACTTGAAATAAATTTTCATATTGAAATTGGCTATTCATCTGATTTATATTCAAGTTTGATATCCTGAGTCCATGTTATTTTTTAAATTCATTTATTTATATATTTTTTATCAAATCTAGACCTGTGTCCCCCCCAACCCCCCACCCCACCAGAGCTCATGCATTCTGCCAAACGTACTTTTCATCTCTTTCTCAGTATTTCTCAAGATTCTCCATGTGGAAGTTGACTGTTTTCAGCAGAAGTTCACTATTTCAGTCAGATCTTTGATGCAGTCCTTTCTGTTGCTGTTGTTGTTGTTGTTGTTGTTGTTTCCAATATGCATCTCTCCCAACTGCTTTGGGCAAAAGCTCAAGGGTCTATGCACAAGAAATACTTACAACTAGGTAATTGGCACTAGCATCCACAGGTGAGTGATACCATTCATCGTTTGTTTTTCTGGGACTTTTACTTCACTCAGCATGATGTCCTCTAGCTCCAGCCATTTTCCTGCAAAGCTCATGATGTTGTCTTTCTTTACTGCTGCATAGAACTCCATTGCGTAGATGTACCATATTTTCTCTATCCACTCATCAGTTGAGGAGCATTTAGGTTGGTTCCAGCTCCTTGCTATTGTGAAGAGAGCTGAAATAAACATGGCTGTGCATGTATCTCTGCAGTGGGGTGAGTCTTAAGGGTACTTGCCTAGGAGTGGTATGGCTGGGTTGGGTGGCAAGTTCATTCCAAGTCTTCCAAGGGTTCTCCATACTGTTTTCCATAGTGGCTGCATGAGTTTACGTTCCCACCAGCAGGGGATGAGTGTTTCCCTTTCCCCACAACCTCTCCAGCACTTGGTATCATTAGTTTTCTTGAACCTAGCCAGTCTCATTAGAGTAAGATGATGTCTTAAAGTGGTTTTGATTTGAATTTCCTTAATGATTAGTGATGTTGAACACTTCTTAAGGTGTTTCTCAGCCATCTGTAATTCTTCACTTGTGAACTCTCTGCTCAGTTCTTTGCTCCATCTATTGAGTGGGTCATTTATTTTCTTTCTTCTTTGTTTTTTGAGTAGTTTATATATTCTGGAAATCAATTCTTTGTCAGATGTTTCTGTGGTGAAGGTTTCCTCCCACTCTGTGAGATTTCTTGTCACTTTCTTGATTGTTTCTTTTGATGTACAGAAGCTTTTGAGTTTAATGAGGTCCCATTTGTCAATCGTCGACCTTAATTCTTGTGCAGCTGCTGTCTGACTTAGGAAGACTTTGCCTACACCTATGTCTTGTAGTCTGCTGCCAACTTTTTCTTCTATCGCCTTCAGAGTTTGGGGTTTCACATTGAGGTCTTTGATCCATCTGGAGTTGACTTTTGTACAGGGTGAGAGGTAGGGGTTTAATTTCATTCTTCTACAAGTGGTGATCCAGTTTTGCCTACACCACTTGCTGAAGATGTTGTCTTTTCTCCATTGTGTCTTCTTGGTCCCCGTGTCAAATATGAGATGGCTGAAATTGTATGTGCTCAGATTTGGATCTTCGGTTTTGTTCCATTGGTCATCAGGTCTATTTTTGTGCCAGTACCATGCTGTTTTTATGACTATAGCCCTGTAGTATAGTTTGAAGTCCAGTATAGAGATTCCGCCCCCACCCCCACCCCATGTAGCTTTTTCACTCAGGGATGTTTTGGCTATTCGGGGTCTTTTGTTTTTCCAAATGAATTTAAGGACTTTTTTTCCAAGCCTGTGAAGAAACTCTTGGGGGTTTTGATTGGAATTTCGTTAAATCTATACAAGAGTTTCAGTAGAATGGACATTTTTACAATGTTAATTTTCCCAATCCATGAGCATGGGAGGTTTTTCCATCTTCTGATGTCTTCTTCAATTTCTTTCTTTAAAGGTTTAAAATTTTTGTTGTAGAGATCTTTGGTGTCTTTGGTTAGGTTTGTTCCTAGGTATTTTATTGTTTTTGAGGCTATTGTGAGTGGGAAGGTCTCTTTGAATTCTTTCTCCAGTTGCTTGTTCTTGGTGTAAAGAAAGGCCATTGATTTTTTAAGGTTAATTTTGTATCCTGCCACTTTGCTGAAGCTGTTAATCGTTTCTAGGAGTTTTCTGGTGGAGTTTTTAGCATCCCTTAAGTAAACAATCATATCATCAGCAAATAGGGATAGCTTGACTTCATCTTTTCTCCTTGTAGTCTGCTGCCAACTCCTTTAATTTTCTTTTCTTGCCTTATTGCTCTAGCAAGTGTTTCAAGCTCTATATTGAAGAGGAGCAGTGACAGGGGGCAGCCTTGCCGAGTTCCTACCTTTAAAGGGAATATTTCTGTCATTTCCCCATTTAGGGTGATATTGGCTGTGGGTTTCCTGTATATGGCTTTGATTACATTGAGGAATGATCCCTCTAATCCAATTCCTCTAGGACTTTAAGCATGAGTGGATGCTGGATTTTTTTCAAAGGCTTTTTCAGCCTCAATTGAGATGATGGTGTGGTTTTTGTCTTTCATTCCATTTATATGTTTGATGATGTTTATTGATTTTCATATGTTGAACCATTCCTGCATTTCTGGTATGAATCCAACTTGGTCATGATAGATGATCTTCTTGATGTGGGTCTGTATGCGATTTTCCAGTATCCTGTTTAGAATTTTGGCCTCTGTGTTCATTAGGGAGATGGTTCTATAATTCTCCTTCTTAGTTGTATCTTTGCCTGGTTTTGGTAATAGAGTGATGCTGGCTTCATAGAAGGAATTTGGGAGAATTCCCCCTGATTGTATACTTCTAAACAATTTCAGTAATAATGGTTGTAGGACTTTTTGAATTGTTTTATAGAATTCTGCTGTGAAACCATCTGGGCCTGGGCTTTTTTTAGTTAGGAAGTTTGTTATTACATCTTCAACTTCTTCATGTATTATGGGTCTGTTTAAGCTGGGGATCTCTTCTTGATTGAGCTTTGGTTATTCTCAGGATTTCAGATATTCATCCATTTCTTCTAGGTTTTCAAACTTGGTAGAGTATAGGTTTTTGAAGTATTCCTGTATGATTTTTCTGAGTCTTTTCCTTGTCTGTTATGATATTTCCCTTTTCATCATGGATTGTATTGATTTGGAGTTGTTCCTTCTTTCTTTGGGTTAATTGGGCTAGAGGTCTGTCTATCTTGTTTATTCTTTCAAAGAACCAACTTTTAGATTCATTTATTTTTTTGTATTCTTTTCTTTGTTTCTATTTCATTGATTTCTGTTCTGATTTTTGTTATTTATTCCTGTCTGTTGCATTTAGGGTTCATCTGTTGTTGCCTCTCAAGTGCTTTAGCTGTAGTGTTAGATCATTCACTTGTGCTCTTTCTGTTTTTCTAATGTAGGCACCCAGAGCTATAAAATTCCCTCTTAGGACTGCTTTTAAGGTATCCCATAGGTTTTGTTGTGTTTTATTGTCATTGTCATTAAGTTCCAGGAATGTTTTTATTTCTTTCTTTATCTCTTTCTTGACCCTTTCATTGTTGGAGAGTGTGTTGTTTAGTCTCCATGTGTTCTGGTAGGCAGTAGGGCTTATCCTGGTGTTGATGTTGAGCTTCATTGCACTGTGGTCTGACAGGATGCATGAAATTATTTCAATCTTTTTGTATTTGTAGAGGTTTCTTCTGTGTCCCAGGATGTGGTC
>VZQC01006217.1:0-14568 GCA_009823505.1 Rhizomys pruinosus | reverse complement strand
CACACGCACGCACACATTATAATACAAATTTGAGAAATTTAAGGTGACAAAGATTTGCTCCAAAAAGTGTACTTTTAAATGCATTTGAAATGCTTTCTGTTTTTTCAGTGAGTTATGAAATGAAAAGCATTTGTGACAAATTCTCAGCATTAACTAGCTTATGTCTACTGTAACCTACTTTCCTTGTAAAGACAACAGGGATTTTTATAAGGAGCGCCAATATATCAACCTTTGGAAGTGGATTGAATATCACTGGAGAGATACGTAATACTATTGCTTGCGTCGTTAGCACCCCACCTTCTGTGCTGCCACAGGGCACCCCAGGTGGTGACACTGCAGTGGAAGCCTTCCCAACAAGATCTTAAGAACATTTCTCTTTTCTGCAAGATGATGACAACAGCTGACACTGCCTTTTTCTTTCTTCATTCCCAGAGATATGATAGACACCTGAGGACAAAAGACAAAATGACAGCATGTTAAGGATGATGGACTGAAGGAGCTTGGCTCTGGAATGACTCACTAAGTCACTCTATCAGTGTCAACAAGAGCCACCTCCCGGCCTTTCACCTTGTGATACGAGACAAATCAATGCCAATTTGTAAGAGACATTTCAAATGTCTTTTGGTTGCTCTTTTTCGGGGAGATCCAAAGTAAAACAAATATTTAAGGTTTAAAAGACTGAGTAACTGATTTGATATTACAAAGAGAGTCGTAGAATCATAAAAGATAAACTCCATTAGAATCTATTGTCACTGAGCTTGACATAGAACTGACCTTGGAAAACAATGGTTTTATATAATTGAAGGAGAGAAGAGTTGATATATAGGCATCTACACTTCATTTGACTATTGCTTTATTTAACTTAACTTACTTTAACCACAGTGGTTACGTTTGTGCAGTTACAGCCTTTGAATAAAATCCCTACCCCTTACTTCAATGAATTATCTATGATAATGGAAATGTTGTATGTAAAGAAATGCAAGAAAGATAGAGAAGGTAATAGAAAGAAAATAAAGCCCTTTAATTCTATACTTGGAATCTTTATCTCATCACACAATGTCTTCTTTTCCAGTGGTGTGTGCTATGAGTCCTCCTCAGCCCACTCCCATGTCCATCCTCAGCACATCCCAACAAAAGCCTGCCAGTTCAACCAATTTCCTTTTATTCTTTATTTTCTTAAACTTCCAGCTGTATCTACACCAATATCAGCTATTATACTATTTCACTTAGCATAACAGCTTTTAGTTCCATCCACTTGCCTAGAAAGTTCATGATGTCATCTTTCTTTGTCACTTGCATAGACCTCCATTGTGTAAATGTATATATATTTTTATTATCCATTCATCAATTGAGGCACACTTGGATTACTTCCAGGTCTTCTCTATTGTGAAAAGAGCAACAATAAACATGGATGTGCACTTATCTCTGCTATAGGATGAATCCTTTGTATATACACTCAGGACAGGTATGATTGGGTCAAATGGTAGGCTCATTTTTAGTTTTTTTTTTTTAAAGTTTTCTTCATATTTCTTTCCATAGGGGTTGAATGAGTTAGTTTCTTCCTCCAGTGAATGAGTGTTCCCTTTTCTCCATACCCTATCCAGCATCTGATATCATTTGTTTTTTTGATAATAGCAAGCCTTACCAGGATAAGCTGAGATATTAAGGTACTTTTAATTTCCATTTTCTTAATTACTAACAATGTTGAACACTCTTTAAGATGTTTCTTAACCATCTTTAGTTCTGTTGCGGAGTCCCTGTTCAGATTTTTAGCCCATGTTTTAAAGGAGTCATTTGTTTTCTCCACCTTCTGTTTTTGAACAATTGATATTCTCTGGATGTTAAAATTCTGCCATATGTGTCACTGGTGAAGGTTTTCTCCCCTCTGTGGGTTTTCTCTTCACTTCTTTGATACTTTATTTTGCTGTACAGAAGCTTTTTAGTTAAATGAGGTCTTACTTGTTGATTGTTGACCTTATTGCCTGCCCAAACATTGTCTGGTTTAGAAAGTCCTTTCCTATACTAAATCTTGTAGGTTACTGCCAATGTTTTCTTCTAACATTTTCAGAGTTTCAGGCTTCACATTGGTCTTTGGTGGATTTTGAGTTGAGTTTTATTTTGGGGTATTTTTGAGACAGGGTCTCCCTTTAGTCCCAGCTGGCCTGGAGCTTGCTCTGTAGACCAGGCTGGCTTTGAACTCACGGAGATCCGGCCGCCTCTGCCTCCTGAGTGCTGGGATTAAACACGTGTGCCACCATGCCCGACTCAAGTTGACTTTTATACAAGGTGAAAGGTAGGGGTTTATTTTCATTCTTCTACAATTGATAATTCAGTTTTTCAAGCATCATTGGCTGAAGATACTCTCGTTCTTCCATTGAGTTTTCTTGGACCCTTTGTCAAATATCAGGTGGCTGAAATTACATTTACTCATGTTTAGGTCTTCAATCTTGTTCCATTGGTCTATGTGTCTATGTTTGTGCCAATGACATGCTGATTTTTATTATTATAGCTCTGTAATATAGTGTGAAATCTGGTATAGTAATTCCACCCCCCCCCATTCCCTCCACCTCCACATTACTCTTTGTGCTCAGGGTTGCTTTGTCTGCCCAGGGTCTGTTGTGTTTCCATATGAATTTTATGATGTGAAGAAAGTCATGTGGATTTTGATAGGGATTGTATTGAATCTATATATTACTTTGGGTAGGATGGTCATATTTACTATATTAATTCTTCCATTGCAAGAGTGTAGAAATTTCTTCTTATCTTCTGGTGCCTTCTTCACTCTCTTTCTTCAAGTTTAATTTTTTTCATTGTAGAGGTCTTTTAATGTCTTTGGTCAGGTTTGTTCAGAGATATTTTTTCTTAAGTTTTCATTCAACTTTTATGCATTTCATACATTTCTTAATCAAATTTAGAGCCATCTCTCCTTCCATGACCCCCACTCGACCTGAGTTCATGCATTCTGTCATACATGTCTTGTAACTTTTCTCAGTTTTTTTCTTGAAATTTTTGATGGAGAAGGTTACTGTTTTGGGCAGAAGTTTACTGTTTCAGTCAATTCTTTGACGAAGTCTTTATTGTTGTTTTTGTTCCCTTTGATCTCACACTGTTACAAAATATGAATATACATACTCCACACATATACCAAAATTAGGTCATCTGAAAATAAACTATAGGTTAATTTCAAAACATTTTGAGGGATTCACATTTTAATAGTAGAGTTGCCTTCAGGTAAAAAAAAGTATTATTACTTTACATTCCTAAATTACATAACAAGTTGGTGTAAGTTTTAAGATACTTTTTCTAGTAGCATCAGGTACTCTATTTACTACAAAAAGAAAAAAAATGCTCAGTTTGCCTCACAAATAAGGATTTGGTGCTAAAATCTACAAATGAAGGACACCATACATTGTCTGTTTTCCTGGGACTGTGTCACTTCACTTAGCATAATGGCTTCTAGTTACATCCATTTACCTGCATATTTCATGATGTTGTCTTTCTTTTTTTTTTAATTTTATTTATTTTTGAATGTGTATGAATGTACTGTCTGTGTGTAGGTATGTGGACCCATGTCGTGCAATGCCACGGAGGTCAGAAGAGGGTCTCGGATTCCCCTGGAACTGGAGTTCTCCTGGAATTGGAGTTACAGACGGTTCTCAGCCACCATGTGGGTGCTGGGGATCGAACCCTGGTCCTCTTCAAGAGCAGTCGGTACTCTTAACCACTAGGGTATCTCTCCAGCCTCATGTTGTCTTTCTTTACCACTGCATAGAACTCCATTGTGAATGGATGAAGCAGGAAATGAGGATTTTATTTTATTTTTATGAGACTATTGTGGATGGTAAGGTTTCCATGTACTCCTTCCCCAGTTGCTTGTTATTGACATATAGAAAGGCTATTGCTTTTTGTGGATGAAGTTTGTAACCTGGCACTTTACTCTCTGTTAATCATTTCTAGGATTTTTCTGCTGGAGATTTTGGCATCCCTTAGGTATAATATCATGTCAGCAACTCCAAATCAACAAAATTAGAGATAAAAGTGGTAACACTATAACTGATAACAAAAAGATCCAAAATATTATATAGGAATATTTTAAAAGCTTCTGCTCTACTAAATTTGAAAACATAAAAGAAATTGATTTTCAGATGACATTATGGTAATATAGGTGAAGCAATACAAATCGGAGGGAACGACAGCAAAAGATCTGGGACAAAGGACCAACTGAAGCAGTAAAGTTCTCCCAAAAAACAATAATCCTCTGCTTTGAAAAACTTTAAAAAAACTCAAGAACCTAGCAAGGATGCCCACTATCTCCACTACTTTGCAATATAGTGCTTGAAAATCTTGCTAGAACAATGAGACAAGAGAAGGAAATTAAAGGATTACTAATTGGAAAAGAAATATAAACCTTACACCTAAGGGAAGCCAATTACACTTACATAAGTAAATTCCTCAGGGCTGGAGAGATGGCTTAGTGTTTAAGAGCACCCACTGCTCTTGTAGAGGACCAGGGTTCAATTCCTAGCACCCGCATTGTGGCTAAGAACCATCTTTAAACCATGTGTGGTGGTGCATGCCTTTAATTCTAACACTAGAGAGGCAGAAGCAGGCAGATGTCTGTGAATTCAAGGCCAGTCTGGTCTACAGAGTGAGTTCCAGTACATCTGGGGCTAGAGGGAGATCCTGTCTCAAAAAAATAAAATAAAATAATAAAATAAAATAAAATAATCTCCTCTTTAAATTTATGTTCTGAGCTTTATTTTTCCTTACTGATATGTCTCCCCTCTTCACAAATAAAATATAAGTTCTGTTACAGTATCTTGGTATAATTTAAAGGCTGAGAAATGTTGACAAAATATTGATACAATAAATAATGAATTAATTAAAAGTAAGGGAAAGGATGATAATGTTAAAGAAGAAGGGTTCCTGGGGCTGGAAAAATGGCTCAGCAGTTAAGAGCACTGACTGCTCTTGCAGAGGACACACATGACAGCTAAGAACCTTCTTGGGCTGGGCATAGTAGCCCATGCCTTTAATCCCAGCATTAAAAAAAAAAAGGCAGTGTTCTTATGCTGTCTAAGAACCTGGTACACAGTAGGCATCACTGAGAGATTAATAACTTTGGGAAAGAACCACATATTGGCTTTTGATGCACCATAATTCATTTTACTTTTTCCCTTGTAAATACACATAAATCTTTAAGTAACAATGGGGATATTTCAATATTTCTTGTCTAGAAATAAAAAGAAACAAAGAACCTGAAATAACTGATCTTTGCTCATAAAATAAAGTCTTGTTTCTTCTATTAGTGAATATACTGCTCCAATCCAGACAATACAGGCTCTCATTACTCTTTCTCAATTCTAGCCATATTATTTCACTTTTCAATATGTAAGACTATCACTTTAGAAATAAGAACATTCTAGAGCAATGATTAAAAGAGTTTTCATTCAGTGGACACTAATCTAAGACTCCTCCAGTTTCTTTTTCTACTCACTTTCCTATGTGGAAAATTACAAAAGCACAATAAAAATTCAAACAGAAACAAAACATTGAAAAATCTCCCACCTCAGACCATCTTCCTATAGAACTGAAGGGAGAATTGTCCATGGAGTTTCAGGCAGCAATCACCTGCACAACAGTACACATCTCTACAAATTTAGATGTATATTTAACACATTTCTTGCATGATGTGCTTTTGGCTTTGCATTGTACTTGGGATTGGATTGCGAAAATCTCTTGCATTCACTGTGGCCTGCTGTAGGGCTGAAGACCCTTCTGAACATTCACATTTCATGGAGCAAAAAGACTGTGGTGTACCGAACTACAGTGACCATGTATCCATACTAAACAGCAACATATTAATAAAAGCAGCATCATGAAATTTTCATGAATATTAAAACATTTCTACCACATTTGTTAGATCAAAGTATATTTCTCCAAAAATAGTAGAAAAAAATCTTTTTTCATCACTAATATATAAAGTTTGCCTCCTGGCATACTGTACAAAATTACTTTTTTGTGCTTTTATTGATGTTTTGTGTATTTCAGACATCGTTTTCAACTCAGTTCAGGCATATTCCCCTTTCCATTCCCCCCACCCCACCCCAAATCATGCATTCTGTCTGTATCTTTCTCTGCATTTTTTAATACTTAGGAATTCACATTTTCCTCCATTAATTTTATATTACTCTAAAATATATATACAAACTTTCCATCCATATACACTTTAGTTCATTTTTTCTTTCTTTTTGTTCATATTTTTGTCTTTCTTTTTTTTCTTTCTCTTTATTTCTTTTTTTCTTTCTATTTTAGTTTCTGACAAGCTGAATAGTGGAAAGTGTCATTTCGTTCATACATTAAAATTATAAAAACTCAGTAGGAATAACATGTTTCTGTCTACTGACCAGCCATTCTTTATAATCATAAGTCAATGTCCTTTCTCTGCCCTTCCTACTTTCTTTTTTCAGCAATTTACTGTTCATGTTACTGATGTATAAGAATTGTCTTTACAAATTAAGCTCTTTGTCACAGTTATTTTTAATTATTTTGTTTCATGTTTACTGAGTTTTAGTTTGCTGTTACTATACAGAAAAATTTACTTTGTACATAATAAAATTTGTCTTTTTCATGACTTTGGATTTTCAGATACTCTATGTTCTGTTTTAAATAATTCAGAAAAAATTATCTTGACATGCTACTGTTTTATATTCCTTTCTCATCCTGACAAGCAAGGAGACATTTTCCCTCTCAATCAGAGCCATCCACACTGCAGAAAGATAGGAAATACAAAGGAAAACTGAGATAAATTTTCGCACACACTTCTGTTACAGTGAGTTCTTAAGT
The DNA here is from genome assembly GCA_009823505.1 of Rhizomys pruinosus. Lineage (NCBI taxonomy): Eukaryota > Metazoa > Chordata > Mammalia > Rodentia > Spalacidae > Rhizomys > Rhizomys pruinosus. Next base: position 7,722 of record VZQC01006217.1, on the reverse strand, counting down.
ATTAAAATAGAAGGAGAAAATGGGCACTAAAGATCAATCTTGAACCACTTTAAAAAGATGATATAGGAAATGAATTGAAGGAGATGTACACTAGCTATCTGCTTTAACATAACAAGGTTTGGGGGTTGTGTCAGTGTTTGATTTTTGATTTTTTTTTCTTATTTATTGATTTATCTGCTTATTTCAGATTTATTAAGAAATGATCTCCTTGTAACCCCAGCTGGTCTGAAACTTGATATATAGACCAGGCTGGTCTTGAATTCACAGAGATCCACCTGCCTCTGCCTTTGGAGTGCTGGGTTTAAACTTGTGGCCCACCAAGCCCACCTTCTGTTTTTGCTTTGTAAGATAAGAATCTCCTATATTCCTACCTGGCCTTGAACACACTATATAACTGTAGATGACCTTGAATTTCTAAATCTCATTTCTCAAACTTCCAAGCACTGGATTCAGGTGTGTAATTTCATACCATGCTTTTGTCCTGCTAAGTCTCTAGACTTTTAGGAAAGTAGAGTTTTATGGGATGGAAAAGGAATAAGTCGGGGCCTGGAACCTGACCTGAAAAAGGCTGCTGGAGATAATAGGGTGGCCTGAAATTTCCTCATTTAGAGGAATATAGAAAAGGGCACCATCTTCTCTCATTATCAAGGAGCCTATGCAAGTAAGAACAGCACTCATTAGCAGGAACAAGAGGTCTATTGGTTTCAGTAATAAGTGCCTTACTATAGGGAGACATGGAGGTCTCCTATAGCAAAAGCTAGAAAGTTAGTTAAAGCCTGGAAATGAGACCCATTTTTGCTAGCATTCTCTTGGAGATTACACTTGTTTGTCTGTCCCTTGGTAATGTCTTAATCTCCTCTTTACCCAAAAGTTACCATCACCATTTACTATAGAAAATAATAACAACACAATCCTAAAATTGGCCACACCAGCCACAACAAAAATCTTAGCAATGTATATCATCTCTCAATCTCTGAACTCAAGCCCACATTGATTTTTTGTCACTTCTTTTCCCAAGGATTTCTGTATACTTTTCCCTGAGACTCCTAAAACTTGAGCCATCAGCAAATTTTCTTTATCCTTAGTTGCTTCAGCAAACATTTCTAAATCTCCTTGCTTTAACCAAAGCCAGGCATTCCCTGTTGGCCTTCAATTGCTGGCAGCTCACTCCACTGATGTGCCATGCTCTTACTGTTGGACATGGCTTCAGAGTAGTTTCTTACTGCTTCTTGCCATTAACATCAGCATCCTTAAACCTTCCCTTCTTCTATTAACTTGGATTTCCTGTCATTATATTGTCACCATACTGTCATCAACCCACTTCTATGTAGTCTCCTGATTTAATAATAAATTTATTTCCTGTCTCTAAAAGTACTCCTAAAATAGTTACAATCCAAGAAAAGCTATATTACATTTAGATCTGTGAGAATGACATATTAAAATAACAACAGAAGTTGGCAACACAGAAGCGAACTTAAATGGGTTACTATCGGTACGTGTTGATGAGGGAGATGGTTTTAGAGTTACCAAGAAACGGTGAGATAATATTCAAGTTGGTGTAGTTTAAAAAAATTGACGTAAGATTCAACTAGACCAGTGTTGCCCAGACTCTGTCCTCAGGATACATGGTGTTTTAGAAAATAGTAAAGTAAATATGTGACATATTGACAACATTAGGTTTGAAGGCGAAAAAACGTGTAATGAAACATTTGAGTTTAATTGGTGGTATAAATTGCTTTTGTCCACATTATCTTTAACTAAGATCTGTATAACTATTACTTTGAGATTGGTACAAACAAATGTTCTCCATAATTTGTAAGCATGAATCATGGTAGTAGTCAACTGGTAAGCATCTCTTGTCCGGAAACCTATAGGATGATTTAATTAAAAAAAAAAAAAAAAAAAAAAAAAAAAAAAAAAAAAAAAAAAAAAAAAAACAAAACCAAGAAACAGTGTGAAATGTGGTGAACCTTTGTATGAAATCTGTGCCTTGATTCCCCAAAAAAACTATTAGGTAAAATGTATAAAACAACATGCTTTTTTTTGAGACTACCATGGGTCCAAAAATAAAAAACCTTAAAATTAAAAAAGGGGGATATAGTTAGATAAAGGAAATTGTTTTTTGTCAAAAAACCTTGGCAACCCAAAATCTTAAAACTAACTATGGGAAAGGATTTGTATGTTCCAACAGGCCAAGTATCACCAACTTAATTGCTGAGAAAGAAAATGGCAGTTTTTGCCGTGAAGTAGGATGTACCGGAAAAGTGGCAAGCAGAAGGAATTGGACTCCTCGCGGCATAGAAGGGAGAAATTGCTCAATGGCGGCAGACCAATCAGGCCCCTTGGATCCTACTAGTAACATCTATTTTTTAATGATTCCTAGTGAAGCTTACCTTCTAGGGGCCGCAAAGGTTTTAATACAGAGACTTTCTTAACTCCCCCCACCCCATAGAATAAGGAGAAATAGATGACGATGAGGTCGTTCCCACCCGGTGATTGGGCCAGGCTGTATAATAGAGAGGTATTCTCTTGCAAATAAAGTAAACATGGGCCATTTTATGAATTGACTAAATGGACATGAAAACTGTGAAAGAGGAATGAATTCCTCTATTCAGAAAACAATAATAATAGGCTGCACATATATCCTTAAGCTGGGCACTTAAACAAAATATATCATACGAGCGCTGACATCAACAGATGGAGTTTTCGACAAGGAGAGTGTATAGGCCAGGGGATCTAATCCCCCACAAAGGGTAAAGGGGGGCCCGTGCCTCCAGACTGGGATATCTGCAGGAAAGAGGCGATAAGGCCCTGCTTTTGAAGACCAGATGTAAGCACGGGAAAGATATAGGGAGACCGAACTTTGCAAGTATACGATGTCTCTGGATGCCAGAAGAGGTTACCAAAGAACCGCGAAAACCCAATAAAGCAATATAGGTCTCCATGAGTCAAACAAGACTCCACAGTCAGCACCAGGAGAGCTACACCTCATCTGTCTGGAAAATACTGTGCAGCAGTGGCAGCCCATATGTCGGTATATCCCAATCTAATTGGCTATTAGCTCTCGCCTTGGGGAATAACCCACAGCTGATGCACAAGCTACATACCTCTAATGGTTAGGAGATGTGATAAACCACACGAAGACCCATGGGCATACGTGAAACAAAGAAAATATAAATCATTGTGTTTTAACATACCATCCAAATATCTGTGTCTATCCCAAAGTAAACTACCATAACAAATAGTACTATCTAAATACCTATATATCCTTTAAGTTGTGGGTGCTTTCATTAGTAGGGGAATTGAAAGCTATATATTAGACTGCTTACTACCTAAATACTAATTGCATGTGCTTCATTAGTAGGTCGAAAGGTTATGAAATGCCTGAAACAAGAACTGAATAGAGACCAAGATATCAGCTCTAGAGAAAGTAGACTTTTGCTTTCTCATCCACCTGCCCCCTTTTCGTAAAGCCTAGGGAACAATCTTCCGAAGAGGGGACGTGGTAAAAGTGTACGGCTTTGATTGGGGTTATGGTGAAACTACAACAATAGAGACTGTACACTCATTTGATCAACTTGATTGGAAATACAACCCCCCCTGCTGGATGGTGGGACCCATGAGCTAGCTGGTGGGTTTGGGCACACCTGCTTGCAAATTGCGTTTACATGACGGATGCTTGTGCTCACAAATTACTTATTGTTAAATAAAAAAATAAAAACATGGAAAAAAGAAAACAAAACAAAACAAAAGAGCATATAAATGATGCAGAAAACTTATGTCAGAATGCATAGATCTGGGATGGATAAGTTGTTTGGGGGGGAAAAAGGGAAGGGGATATATGCCTGAACTGAATGAAAATGAGGTATGAAATACACAAAGCATCAATAAAAAAAATAATAATTAAGAAAAACAACAAAATAAATACATACATAAATAAATAAATAATAAAATCAAAAAACAAAACACAAGCAAAGAAAGGATGACCTCAATTAGCCTTTGCTGATAATGGATGTAGGACTTGAATCAATGATACTAGGAGTAACACAGTCCAGAAAATGGAACTTTAAGCAATTATACTAAGTGAAAGTAACACAGTCCCAGAAGAAATAAAAAAAGGCGAATGGTTTCCCTCATTTGTGGATGCTAACACCAATCCCCAGTTGCAGGCAAAGTGAGCAACTTTATTATTATGATATTTCATTGTATCTAAAACAACTGTACTATTTACGAAGGAATGACATCTATTGTACATGGGTCGTCTGATTTAGGCAATTACCTACTACTTATACTAGATGCCAGCGAACACGTAATAACCAAATAATGTTAGCATGAGTTGTAGGAAGACGTAAATATTGTGTTCACAACAAAGGATTAAACTATAAAGCAGTACGGCAAGCAGAGGAGTCATCAATGTGGTGATTTGACAGGTCCAGACGGCGTGGTTTCAGGATGTAAGTTCCAGGAACATAGCTGGATGTGCTACGGGGAGAACCTGGAAGATCTCAAACAGACCAAAAAGAAAAAAAAGAAGATGGAATGCGAAGTTTACACGACCTTGTATACCTTTATGCGAAAATTTACTGTTTAAAGATGTTTCTCTAAATGTGTTTAGGAAATCAACCTATTGGTTGATATATTCAGAATTTTTAATTTGAATGTCTGAATGGTGGAGTTTGCATGATATGGCATGATGTTTGGGGAATATATAAAAAAATTAAAAGTAAAGTTTAATAAACAAAAAAGAAAACAACAAAGAGAAAAACAGAAATTTCAGGTAGGGGGAGAGGGAGATGGCAGAGTGTACTTGGACAGAAGATGTTTTTTAAGTGGATGGGAGAAGTGGTGATATGAAGGAAAATCCCGTTATATTCAAACTCGCAAATACAACTAAATAAATTATATTAAGTAAAAACATAAAACAGTGATTCAATCAACATCACAAATTAGTCATAATACTTCGTGTGATGCATCATTAAAAATGATAGCAAACCAAGACACACATAAAAATATAAATAGGTTTATGAAATTACAAGAGGCCAAGTAAAACTAAACTACGAAGAACACATACAATTAAGAATGTCTAAAAATATCTGTTTGCAAATGATTGTATTGAATAAAATAGCTGTAATAACACTATATAACTAAGTATTAATGTAAATACAAAATGGTGGGTAAGGATCTTTCATGTAGAAAATGAGGGAAAATGCCAGAAAATCTCATATTGAGTCCTTCTACGACTGCATAGTAATTCAAAACTTCCACAACCGTGTGTATACAGAACAAATGGGGGGGGGGCGATATGTTACCCCCGATAGTTTACTTAGTACAATCCAGTTTGGACCATGTAGTGGCTTCCAGACTTTGAAAATACAAGTCTGAACATGAATCTATATCCGTCGTCAGTTAATTCATAACATATGATGCCAAAGGGGGAGGCGCATTGTGCAGGCTATGCTATCGCATGTATCTACCGGGATAGTGGGCTCTCAGTAATCCACTTTCCCAATTCACATCCACTTTCTTCCACTTCTCCATCCAGGGGTTAACTTGCTGAGCACTGTTGAACTGAAGCCTTCTCTTGATGGAGGTAGTAGGGGGCTGTTCTCAGCTCTGGCCTTTCCACTGAGCAGCTTCAATATGAGCAAGAGCTGGCTCTTCCTCTCGCTTTAATATCTTATTCTTCCTCTTTTGGATTTTAATTTCTAATTTTAAGAGTTCACTTTATTTCATCATGCTCAGTTGATAGTGTAAATGTCCTTATCTTAATCTTTTTTTTAAAAGAAGAAATATTTTAATTAATTTAAATATATAGTAACATGGTCACTTTACAGCAGTGTAAGGATTTGTTTGCACTTAACGCTATAGGTTCACAAAAGACTTTACACAATAATTTTATATACTTATATACAAATAATTTTGTAAATATATATTTTAATGTTGTAATGTGAAATTTAGTAAACTATCAAGCTGCAAAGACATATAAAGTAAGAATAATTTATAACTATGTTTACTATAATAAGTACATGCATTAAAAACTGTGACACCAGGCATAAGAACCTGAAGAAAGTCATGACTTCTAGATGCTTAGAACAGAAGGCAGTGGATAAGAACAAGTGTCCTCAATTTTATGTCACTCATTCAATCATGTAACAAGACTAAATTAATTTATCAAAATAAAAAGCAATACATTTAAATGTTCAACATCCATTAATAAAAGTTCTGGTGTGAATGAAACTCCCAAAGCTGGTATTTACAATAAGTCACCCCAATGATAGAAACTGTTCTAATGGTTCAGCTGTATTAATTCATTCAAATGTAAAAACAGTCTTTTTTTTTGTCCTATAATAGAATATTTTTTCTTTTTCTTTTTTTAAAAAATTACTTTTTTTTTCATTTTTAACAATAAGTATAATTTATGAGTACAAGCAATCCTTCATGTAAAACCAACTTGCAAGCAGTTGTCCCCAAACACACACAGCCCATGGGTTCCCACCATCCAGCTGGGGGGGTCTTGTATGTACAATCAGTTGATCAGAAGTGTCCAGACTATATTGCTGTAGTTTTACCATCCACCCCAGTCACAATAGCCCATTTAAAAAATTCCTCATGCCCTCCGTCTTCTTCCTCAGATTGTTCCCTCAGCTTAGAAAAGGGTCACAGGGGGGCGAAAAACAAACAGCTACTTTCTCTGGACTGTTGTCTTGGACTCTGGTCAATTCTGGCTGTTTTTCCTTTCATGGGCTGACAGTTTGTCCGAGAATAATCTTTCAATCCTACGAGAATGAAGCACAAGCAATTAGATATATAGCTATTTAAGCAGTATAATTGTTATGGTAGGGTTACTTTGTATAACACAGATGTTTGGATGGTATGTTTTAATCCAGGAGATGATGTTTTTTCCATAAAATATGACAGGGATCTTACTGGGGTTTATAACATCTCCTAACCCTAGAGGGAGGTGAGCTTGTTGGCATCAGCCATGGGTTTATTCCTCCAAGGAGATAACTAAATAGCCATTAGATTTGGGAAATACATGCTAGGCCTGCCACTGCTGCACCGTATTTACAGGCAGGTGAGGTATAGCTAATGCTGACAGAGGAGCCTTGCATGAATTCAATCAAGGAGACCAGTATTTTGATTTATTGATTTAGTGGCCTTTGGAAAAACTCTCTGGTATTCCAGAGACCAACTGTACAAGGGCAAGTGTGTCTCAATGATCCCATCGTACAATCAGTTCTTCTGCAGCAGGGCCTTATTGCTTCACTTCTTGCAGGTATACCAGTTTACAGGCAAGAAGCCTTTAACTTTTGGGGGGGGCCTTGGATTCCTGGCCAACATCTCCTTGGGAGAATAATCCATCGATTCGAGCTCTCCTTTATTAATATATTTTGCGTAAATGCATAGCTTAAGGAGACTTAGTATTATATTTGGTTTTGAATAGAGGATAATCCTTTTCATAGTTTTTATGTCTATTAGTCAATTTTTTTTGTCTATTAGTCAATTAAGAAGGCAGTTTTAACCAGTTTTTATAAGAGATTACCTCTATAAAGAGTTGGCTCCAATGTACAGTTAGAGACGACCTCATCATCATCAGATTCCTCCTTGTCCTTATCTTAATCTTAAAACCAATAGATGAGTAACTCAATTTGCATTGGAAACCCTTGTTTCGTCATTCAGACCCCTCCTGGTCCTAAAAAACTATTAATGGATATACAGGTG
>VZQC01006210.1:85592-95956 GCA_009823505.1 Rhizomys pruinosus | reverse complement strand
CAGAGGACCCAGGTTCGATCCCCAGCATCCACATGGCGGCTGAGAACCGTCTGAAACTCCAATTCCAGGAGAACTCCAGTTCCAGGGGAATCCGACACCCTCTTCTGACCTCCGTGGCATTGCACGACACGGGTGCACAGACTTGCATGCAGACAGTACATTCATACACATACAGAAATAAAATAAAATTAATAAAAAAAAAAGAAAGAAAGCAGGCTGGGCATGGGCCAGGAGAGCAAGCCAGTAAACAGCATTCCTGCATGGCCTGTGCCTCAGTTCCTGCCTCCAGGTTCCTGTCCTTGGGCTCCCTAAGTGATGAACTCCGACCCAGGAGATGTGAGCTGAATAAACCCTTTCCTCCCCCCCGCCAAAAAAAGAATGAGACCAAGTCCTCCGATTTTTATGAATGAGTTACAAAGAATGTCAAACTTCTCCACAATTCTTTTAATATTTTTATTATTTTTATGTGTTTGAGTGTATTGCCTGCATGAGTATAAGTGTACTCATGTCGTGCAGTGCCTGAGGAGGTCAGAAGAGGGTGTCGGATCCCCTGGTACTGGAGTTAACGACTGTTGTTAGCTATAATGTGAGTGCTGGAAATCGAACCTGGGTCCTCTGCGAAAGCAGTCAGTGCTCTTAACTGCTGAGCCATCACTTCAGCCCCACCCATCCACAAGTCCAAGGATACTACAACCCATGTACATATAAAATAGAAAGATCTGTAAGAAGCTAGATAAAGGGACATAAAAGCTTATATGCCATCTGATATTTGGTTAACATAAATTATACAGATGCTGAGAATAAAGTAACAATTTGCTGAGCTGGGAATTGTTTGTGAATTGAAAGAAAAATGAAACAAACTCCTACCTTGCCACTGGGAGGAACAGGAGCATCCTCGGACATCACTTGAATTGCAGATGCCCCGGTGAGGAAAACCACAGTTGTTTGTACAATGAGGAATGTCACATGATTCACCTTTCCAGTTTTCAGAACACTCGCATTCAACAGTATTGCTGCTGTTACTGGTTTTACATTCTCCTCGGCCTGAGCAATTATTCGGACACATGTCAAAACTACAAAGATAGTGGGGAAAACTAAGTCAACAAAAGGAGCACTTCAAATAATTTTGCAGGACTTCCTCCTACACAGTTTAAGGATCTCTTCTTTTTAGGTTAGTCACAAGTGCAACTGTAGTACTTACCATTCAGCCCAAATATAGTCACTGAGCACTGTATGGCTGGAACCTGAGGTTCAAGTACTGAAACCAAGTCAACTCTGTTGGATTCTCTTATACAGAAGGTAAGAACAAATAACTCTTAAGGTTAAAGAAATTCCAATACAAGAGATATTTGTGCAAAATTATCCAGACTTGGCTCAATGCTAGGAACCACTACCCTATTCTACTTGTAGCTCACTAGTAATGAGTGTTAAAGTAGTCCTGAATTCATGCTTAGAAATGGGGGGTGGAGGGGACAGGGATGAAAGGAAAAAAACAAATTGTCAACTATATTCATATATTTATATATTTTGTAAAGTCTCTGAAAATTCATATAATTTAAGATTACTACCTAGTGATAAACTTAAAACCTGTAAGTTTGTGTGTGTGTATGTGTGTATGTGTGTGTGTGTGTGTGTGTGTGTTCTTCAGACAGACATGGTCTCCCTGTAGTCCCAGCTGGCCTGGAACTCGCTGTGTAGACCAGGCTGGCCTTGAACTCACAGAGATCTACCTGCCTCTGCCTGGCACTAAAGACGGTTCTTAGCCGCCATTGGGTACTGGGAATCAATCCTGGGTCCTCTGCAAGAGCAGTCAGTGCTCTTAACCACTGAGCCATCTCTCTAGCCATGTAAGTTACTTTTATTATTCATTTCAGACAGATGGAAAGCCAGTTTAACTTAACATATGAGTTTAACTGTGTCTCACAACATGACTTAAGATAACTGTACTGACAGCACTTTGAAATGACATATTCAGATTTTTGAAAGGAATGCATTAATGGACTATCACAATTCTTTAAGAATGTAGACTTCTTTTACTATTGAGTACATGACATTGGTAGTCTTTGTTAAATTATAGTTAGCAAAACCCTGATGTTCTCTCCTGATAGGACAATGCTCCCCTCTTCCAAGAGAAGCCCAATGACAGCAGCACCTAGATACCATGGCCCCAGCCACTTACGCTGCAATTTATTTAATCCTCTGGCTCCTATTTCTTCAATTATAAAATGAGCAGAAAACAATGCCTGAACCCATCTCTGAGTATTTAAAAGAATTTATTTTTAGGGGCGGGAGAGATGGCCTGGCAGTTAAGAGTGCCCACGGCTCTTGCAAAGGACCAGGTTTCGATCCCCAGCACCACATGAGCGGCTAAGAACGTTCTGTAACTCCATTCCAGGAGAACTCCAGTTCCAGGGTGAATCCAACACCCTCTTCTGACCTCCAAGGTATTGCATGACATGGGTGCACAAACCTACATGCAGACAGTACATTCATACACATAAAAAATAAATAAAATGTTGCTGGGCATGGTGGCACATGCCTTTAATCCTAGCACTTGGGAGGCAAGGCAGGTGGATCTTTGTGAGTTCAATGCTCGCCGGGTCGACATAGTGAGCTCCAGGCCAGTGGGACTAAAGGGAGATCTGTCTCAAAAAAAACCAAATAAATAAATAAATAAAAAAGAAATAAATAAATAAATAACATACATCAACTGCTTATGTAAATTTAGGAATGTAAAGTTATATTTCTTTTACCTACATGCAAGTTTACGTTAAACAGTGTAATCCATAATGTGTTTTTGGAATTAACCTATAGTTTATTTTCAAACTTTGTAAATTTGGCATATTTATGGAATGGAAAAAAAAGCTAAGAGTAGAATCATGAACATCAGAGCTGGGAGAGAAGGGATGGTGTGAATGAAACTGGTCAATGAATTCTAAGTTGCAGTTACATAAAGCATGATCTTTGGTGTATGATTTTACAAAAGGATAATATAGATGTGATAATCCTATGCATTCAAAAGCCTCAAAGAAAGAACTGTGGAAGTTTTAACCACAAAGAAATTATACATGTTTAATGACATAGGCATGGCTACAGGGGTTTTAAGCTTTAAACAATGTATATGAAACATCATGTACCCTGTAAATATGTAACAACTGTATATTTCATGATGTCAGCAAAATAAATATTTAATAAAAACTAAAATATTTAGCAGGATACCTGATACTCTGAAAGCCCCACAATATATTAGTAATATAATTAAAAATNGCTTTACTGAGATGACGTCAGCTAGGTTTGGCTACAGGGATTTGTTAGTCTTTGGAGACACTGTCTCCAGATGGACAGAGGATTTTCCCACTAGGGCAGAGACAGCTAGTGTAGTCACCAAGAAGTTCCTGATGGGGGTCGTTTCTCTAGTTGGCCTCCCTTTCTCTTTAGGGCCTGACTGACAATGGCCCAGCCTTCACAGCCAAAATATCACAGTAAGTAGCTAAAGCTCTAAGAATATAATGAAAACTGCATTACGCTTAAAGGACGCAGAGCTCGGGACTGGTAGAATGCGCCAATGGGACCATTAAATAAACACTGACTAAACTCCGCCAGAAACTAGGGAGGGGAGGACTGGGTTGCTTTCTAACGTCCTTTTTGCTCCCCCTACAAAACAAGTTAACACCATCTGAAATAATGTTCCACTGTCCTTCTCCATTAATTCCACCAAAGGAACTGGAGTTACAGGTGGTTGTGAGCTGCCCAATGTAAGCTCAGGTCCTCTGAGAGAGCAGCACTGCTAACACTGAGCCTCTTAATCACGGGGCCATCTCTCCAGCTCCACACTGCGGTTCACGTGGGTTCCAGGACTCAAGTTCAGTCCTGTGCTTGCAAGGCCAGCATCTCACCTGCTGAGTTATCGCCCAGTCCTTGGGCATTCAGGTGCCCTCCATGAACAATTGTAATCCCAGACAAGGCACCACTGAGGAGAGAGCAGAAGAGGAGAGGAGGAACCGGATCCCCTGGAGATGGACTCACACATAGCTGTGAGGTGGGTGCCCAACTGGGTGCTGGACCCAAACCCAGGTCCTCTGCAAGAGGAGCACTCCTAACTGCTAAGCCATCTCTCCAGCCATTACAATTTTATCCAGGATTATAGGATTTTCTCCTCACTGAGACAGAGTATCACTATGTACCCCAGACTACCTTCCAACTCACTATTAAACCAGGATAGCCTGGAACCTACAGAGATTTGCCTGCTTCTGCATCTCAAGTGCTGGGATTAAAGGTATGAGCCACCATGCCTGGTTCCACTAGACTTTTAAATTTTAATGCACTGTTACTTAGTGAAATAAATAATTATAATGAGACCCTGTCTCCAAAAAAAACCAAAATAAATAAATAAATAAATAAATAAATAAAATAAAAAACATACATCAACGTGCTATGTAATTTAGGAATGTAAAGTTATATATCGTTTTACCTGCATGCAAGTTTACTGTTAAACTGAATCCCTAAATGTGTTTTGGAATTAACCTATAGTTTATTTTCAGATTTTGTAAATTTGGTATATGTATGGAGCCTAAAAAACAAAAGTTAAGTTTAGAATCATGATCATCAGAGGCTGGGAGAGAAGGGATGTGTGAATGAAACTGATCAATGAATTCTAAGTTGCAGTTACATAAAGCATGATTCTTTGGTGTATGATTTTACAGTAGGAGGAATATAGATGTAATAATGTTGCATGCATTTCAAAAGCCTCAAAGAAAGAACTGTGGAAGTTTTAACCACAAAGAAATTATACATGTTTAATGACATAGGCATGCTCAGTGGTTTTAAGCTTTAAACAATGTATGAAACATCATGTTACCCTATTAATATGTACAACTTTATATTTGCATATGTCAGCCAAAATAAATTTAATAAAAAATAAATATTTAGCATGATACCTGATACTCTGAAAGCCCCACAATATATTAGTAATTATTATTAAAACATAGTCTTTTTGAATAAAACTACAAATATTAGATTTAAATATCTTACTTGTAAGTGATATTAAATCCAGTCAAATTATAAGCAGCGTCACTAAAAAAATGCAACAGCGCATAACCTGATGTGACGACAACCTCAGGAACAGTCTCGTTGCTGTCTCTCTCAGGAACAATGAGGCCACTGAAATGGAAACAAAGATCTTGTAGGGAAGAGCACAATCACAGACAGGTCAAATTGTAAATTGTAGCAGAGGCGATTTCAAAGTTAGAATGCATCTTTACAACTTTGAAAACCACATGCAGAGAAAAGGTTGAATTCCTAACATACAGAGCTACCCTATCCATTCTAAGTCTAGTTCATTCTGCTAAGGATGATCTGCTAAGCAACAGAACTGAATCTTTCCTGGTTTTATGTCTAAAAGGATTTGAAATCAATCAGTCTGTGTTCTTTTTTTGTTATAAAACTTTTTTCTTTTCGAGACAGGATCTCCCTTTAGCCCCAGCTGGCCTGAAACTCACTATGTAGACCAGACTGACCTTGAACTGACAGAGATCTGCCTGCCTCTGCCTCTGCCTCATGCTGGGATTAAAGGAGTGTGCCACCATGCCTGGCTTTTTATCATGCCCCAAGTTTTCACAATCACATAAATAAAAAACTTTATGAATTGATGATTGCCAAGTATGTACTGTTGAAAAAAATATTTTACATACTTTTATGTTTATTTAGTAACATGTTAGATAATACTATGTTATATTTTAATATGTAACTATTTTATAAATGTTTTCTAGAAAAATATAAACAGAAAAGTGAGGTTAGCCTATATTCCTTACACCATTAGCATTCTGATGCATTTTCTTTGTGCAACTGATAACATATTTTATGTTCAATTTTACAAATAACACACCATAAGGATTTCTTGTCACATAAGCTCTCTAAGCTCTCCGTAGAACCTCACCAAGGACCCAGTCATAATATGATGATTGATGAAATAAGTATCAGGTGCCAATAAATCCATGTGAAGAATTACTGAATCCGTGTAACTAAATATCATTTTTAAGATTCTAGATCTGTAATGTCAACTTATATGCTAACTTGAAACCTATCAATACTGAACCAAAGTGTCCACCACCCCTACCTTTACCGTTCACACCAAGGAGGCTTACACCTTCAGTCTTGCTCACTTACTAGATGGAAAGTTATTCTTATTGGAGGTTTAAGTTCTTTTATACTCCCTAGGTTAATCATTTTCTTGTTTACTTGCTATGTGCATTTCTTCATATGCCTGCACCTTTTTTGCCCCATTTTCAATTCACCGACATCACTGCTACCAATCACATCCAGTCAATGCTTAGATACTTACCAAGTCCCATGTAATTTTCTCTACACATACAACTTTACTCAATGAATAAACCATCTCATCTCCTATTAATCTCTCTTTCACTCATTCACTCCTTGCGCCCTCACTTCCTGAAGGGCACACCAAGTAAATTACTACCTCAGGGCCATGACCATATTAAATGCTCGTATATACACAGGAAAGCATAAAAGAATTCTTGCCAGGTGTGGTGGCACACGCCTTTAATCCTCGCACTTGGGAGGCAAGAGGCAGGCAGATCTTTGTGAGTTCAAGGCCAGCCTGGTTCACAGACAGCGTTCCAGACTAGCTGGGGCTCTGCAAGAGCAGTCAGTGCTCTTAACCACTGAGCTATCTCTTCTGCCCCTGAAAAGTAATTTTATATAGTATCCTTTTTTTGCTATATATTTTTTTATTGAGGTTTTGTGTATTTCATACAAGATTTCTTAATCAAATCTAAACCCACTCCCCCTTCCTTGCCACCCACCCCTCCAGCAATGCATGCATTCCACCATACGTGACTTTCATCTAAGGTTTTAAAGTGTGGAAATGAACTTAAGGCATCATGTAAACACTTGAAAAGTTTTGGAATTGAAAGGATTTCAGACTTTTGGATTAAGGACACTTCATTTGTGCCCAAATCCCTTGAAATGTTGAAGAGCTNCATTCATACACATACAAAAATAAAATAAATAAATAAAAAAAAATAAAATAAAATAAAGTGTGGAAATGAACTTATGGCATCATGTAAACACTTGAAAAGTTTTGGAATTGAAAGGATTTCAGACTTTTGGATTAAGGACACTTCATTTGTGCCCAAATCCCTTGAAATGTTGAAGAGCTATATATTGACGACAGCACGGGGCCAGCGAGATGGCCCAGCAGATAAAGCACTGGCTGTGCAAGCCTCACAATCTAAGTTTGATCTCAGACACCCCCACATAAGGGTGAAAAGACCTTAACACATGCACTATGGCACATGTGCCCCTGCGTGCACACACATATGTGCCAGCACACACATACAAGTGAACAGAGTCACACAATATTTGAGAGAGAGAGAGAGAGAGAGAGAGAGAGAGAGAGAGAGAGAACATCTAGAAACATGCCAAATGTAATCTTACCGTACCAAGAGATACTGGCATAAGAAAGAATTGTGGAGTTCAGTCACTTGTGGATAATACTGCATTCTCTTAGTCTATATGAATTTCACGACCAAAGAGACCTAAACTCTAATCCTTGTTCCATATGCCTGGAAATGTTTCTTACATCTTTGGCCTCAATTTCTTCAAATGGACAAATGGAATTCTGTCTAGCTCATGATGGCACAAGGGCCAAACTAGTAATGCACACAAGGTGCTTGAGCAGCATCTTGCTAGAAGGCTTTGATGGTCTTCTTATGGTGAAGAGGTTTAAATGCAGGATGGATGACTTTTCCAACTACATCTATGAGACCAGAGAAAGTAGATCAGCTTCCCCACTGCAGAGATGTTTAGGCATTGCTTCTATTCACTTTAAAATGTCAAATTGTTGCCAGGCGTGGTGGTCCATGGCTTTAATCCCAGCCCTCAGGAGGCAGAGGCAGGCAGATATCTGTGAGATCAAGGCCAGCCTGGTCTCTATAGTGAGCTCCAGGCCAGCTGGGACTAAAGGGAGACTTTGTCTCAAAAAGCTCAAAAAGACCAAAAAAATAAAAATAAAATACTAAAATAAAATAAAATAGAATGTCAAATTGTTCCAGCATTGGAGTATATGGATTTCTCCCAGCATGAAAACAAATTAGCTGGTTAATGATAATAAAATATACGCAAACACAATCTTTCAAAAGCATGCAAGGTAAAGAAAGATGTGGGTAAGGAAGAGATGCTACAAGCATGCCATCTAGATGTCACTATGAGTCTCACCACCCACCTCCCTATCCCCTCCCCATCCCTAAAGAGATCATTTGTTCAAATTGTCTCTCTGCCCCAGGTTGCTCAGAATTTTATACTCTTAAACAGGCCATCAGGCACATCCATGCATTGACACTGTGACATAATGTCATCTATAAGCATCACACTTAAGGACCATGCAACTGAATTATAAAAACAATAACAAAAATCTACAAAGAGGACTCATAATGTTTTAAGTAGGTTTATGATTTTGTGCTGTATACTGAGGTCCTGAGCCCCATGGGATACAGAATGGCAATGCCTGCAGAACCACCATTGTTTGGGACAGGGTGGGTTTGTTTTGTTTTAGTGTGTGTGTGTGTGTGTGTGTGTGTGTGTGTGTGTGTGTGATGTATTGTGTATGTGGTTTGTGTACCTCTTAGTTAGATGTGTGCATATATACATGCACATGTATGCACATACATGTGGAGGTCAGACGTCAGGTGTCTTTCCTCTATCACTGTCCACCTTCATTTTTAAACTTTTTTTGAGACAAGATGTCTTTTCTGAAAACTCCTGGCTTGACTTTCTTAAAAAAAACAAAAAACCTACAAGAAATATTGTTTGCATTTTTTTGTTTACTTTTTAAAATAGAAGCCAGGCATACTGGCCCATACCTTTAATCCCAGTACTCAGGAGGCAGAGACAGGCAGATCTCTGTGAGTTCAAGGCCAGCCTGGTCTACATAGAGAGTTCCAGGCCAGCTGGTGATACAGGGAGACCCTGTCTCAAAAAGACAGAGATGGGCTGGAGGGATGGCCTAGCGGTTAAGAGCACCGACCACTCTTGCAGAGGACCTGGGTTCGATCCCCAGCACTCACATGGCAGCTGAGAACCGTCTAACTCCAATTCCAGGAGAACTCCAGTTCCAGGGGAATCTGACACCCTCTTCTGACCTCCTCAGCATTGCACGACACGGGTGCACAGACCTACATGCAGACTACATTCATACACATAAAAAAAATTAAAAATAGGGCTGGATAGCCTAGCGGTTAAGAGCACCGACTGCTCTTGCAGAGGACCCAGGTTCGATCCCCAGCACCCACATGGCAGCTAAGAACCGTCTGTAACTCCAATTCCAGAAGAACTCCAGTTCCAGGGGAATCTGACACCCTCTTCTGACCTCCAAGACATTGCACGACACGGGTGCACAAACCTACATGCAGACAGTACATTCATACACATACAAAAAATAAATAAAATTAAAAAAATAAAAAATAAAAATAAAAAATAAATTTAAAAAACCCCGAGAAAGAAAGAGGGTGAGAAAAAGAAAGAGAGAGAGAGAGAGAGAGAGAGAGAGAGAGACTGACTGACTGACTTAACACTGCCAATGCCATGCTTAGCACAGCCTGTTCTTTTGGCTCTGTAAAACTTTTTTTTTTTTTTTAAAAACTTTGTTTTTTTTTTTGTCTTTTTGAGACAGGGTCTCCCTGGAGCTCCTCCGGCTAATCCAGAAACCTCTCTGTAAGACAGACAGCCCTCGAACTCACAAAGCTCTGCCTGCCTCTGCGTCCCAAGTGCTAGGATTAAAGTACTGTGCCACCACACCCACCAAGTAAAACTTTTAAGTTCCAGAAAACAGCCTTGGTTCTCAATTCAAAAACATCATTGGAGTGCCTTCTAAGCAAAATGGGTGAAGAAGCACAAGGGCATTAGTCCCCTCATCTGTCCCATGAACGACTGACTCCCATCTTCACCCTGTGATATTCAAGCAGACTAGTATCAACATCCTTTCTTTTCAAAGTCAGGAAATAGGTCCCAGTGAGATGGCTCAGCACTGTGCAAGTTTGATCCTTAGAACCCATGTAAAGACAGAAGACAAGAACAGATTCCACAAAGCTGTCCTCTGTCCTCCACATGTACTGTAAGCAACTCCTGACTCCTTGCCCCCTCACAGCATGCACACATATGTAGTAAATATAAACTTTAAAAAAAATCAGCCGGGGCTGGAGAGATGGCTAGCAGTTAAGAGTGGCCAGAAACGCTCTTGCAGATGACCCATGTTCGATCCCCAGCACCCCAGCACCCACATTGGGGCCAAGAACCGTCTGAAAACTCAATCACTCCGATTCCCCGAAAACTGCAAGTCCAGGGGAATC
>VZQC01006210.1:0-79718 GCA_009823505.1 Rhizomys pruinosus | reverse complement strand
AAAAAAAAAAAAAAAAAAAAAAAAAAAAAAAAAAAGACAGAAACACATGCCAACTAAAGTCCGTGCTGAAGGAGGACTTGCTGGCAGCGACAGCAGGGAACAGTCATCAGACAGTTCATCTACCACAAGTCATACCTTTCCCAGGGTAGCCCACATTGTGGAAGGTAAAAAGGCCAAAGCATTTCAATCCAACATGGGAAAACTCCGGCAGACTATCCTTGCTCAACAGCTTCTTTTTGCCAGGCCTACATCAAAGCTCAACTTCCTCCTTTACCCAATTCTGCTTCCATTTCCTGTAACACTTTCCTCTCACGGTGTTACACCAATTTGGACCCCAACCTCTGATTTGGCAAATGCTTTCCAAAAACAAGGGCTGGGGAAATAGATGGCTTAGTCAGTAAAGTGCATGCTGTGTAACCATGATGACCTGAGTTCAGATCCCTGGCATCTACATCAAAGCCAGGTGTGCTGGTGTGCACCTGTAACCCCAGTGCTGGAGAGGGGTGTAGAGACGGGTCAATCCTGAGGACTTACTGCCCAGCCAGTCTAGCCTAAGTGGCATGTTCTCCAGATTCGGTGAGACTCTGTCTCAAAAAGCAAGGTGGAAAAGGAACTGAGAAGATCCAACGTCAATCCCCACTATCACATGCTGGCAGGGAAGGGAAGGAGGGAGGGAGGGAGGGACTGTCATAAAAGAAAAAATATCTAGACTAAGACTGGCATCCAAGGAGAGACCACCTTTCCTTCTAGAACAGAAGTACTACAGCATCATTCTACTGCCTGAATACAAAAATCACCAACAAGGATAACCAATCAAAGGGATGAAAAGGTTTCCAATTACCTACAGACAACAGTCTATTTTAGACTTGTAGTTTTATTGATAAATAAATTTCCCACTGGTTTTTGTCTTCTTACCTGTGTTTGGTACCATGATTCTTTGTTATAAAGTAAAAAAAAGTTATATAGTTATATTATTAAAAAAATATTATAAAAAAAAAGTTATATTATGCTTGTTTTGCTCCTAAGAGTTCTCTATAAACAATAAATTAAGATTTCCAAGTTAGTGTTACTTTTAGAAAAAGAATGTTATTTTTACTCTAAATGTTTACAAGGTATCTTTGAAACAATTTACACAATTCAGATAATGGAGATATAATCACAAACAAGTTTCTCTCTCTTTTAATCTATAAAAAAAACAATTCTCCCTTTCAACTCTCCAACTACTGCCACCCACCCACCCACTCAAGATAAACATTAGGCAACTAGCCAGCATCCTTAACCACTTTTCTTCATACTCACAAATTTATGATAAATGCATAGTCCTCTTTTTGTTTCATTTTAAGACAGTATCTTGCTATATAGCCCAGGCTGGCCTGACTCAGCCTCCCAAGTGCTGGGATTATAGGTGTGAGTCACCACATTCAACTAAACACAGTTCTCTTAAATAATTTTTCAATTATACATATTAATTACTGTACAAACTTTTCTGCATCTTTCTTTTCTCCCTCAACAAACCCTTGAAGGAATCTCTCCAACTAGCTGTGTAGTAAGACTAATTCATTCTTTTTCATATGGTATGATAACCCAAGCTATGGATTTTCTGTCATTCTCTTATTAACATCCTTTTCATTTTTAGCTAGCTGGCATTATGAACATTATAATAAATATCCCTGTATACAAATGGCCTTACTTTGGGGCTGAAGAGATGGCTTGACGGTTAAGAGCATTGACTGTTCTTACAGAGGACCTGGGTTCAATTTCCAGCACCCACATGGTGGATAACAAATGGCCTTACTAACTTGTGCTTTTATTTCTAAGAAGAGAATCCTAAGGGGAGAATTACCAGGCCAAAGGGAATACCATTGAATTTTCATTGTTAACCAAGCTATCAAATGATGTTTTCAAAAGGCTATAACAATTCAATTTGCACAAGCAATGTATAAGAATCTGCTATGCACAATATTCCCCTTGTGTTAGGTGTCACTTCCTTCAAATATTGTCCTTTTTAAATTTGAAGTTTCCTACATTCTGGTGAATTGCCAAGTAGTTACTGAAAATTTATAAGTTGGAAATCAAAAGTTCACAAATCTCAGGTCAAGTTTGATAATATTTCTGTCCTGGTTTTATTTCTGTTGCTGTGACAAAATACCTTGACGAAAAGCAACTTAGAGAGAAAGAGTTTATTGTAGCTTACAACTCCAAGTTACAGTTCATCATGTGGGGGAGTCAAGACGGCAGCAACCTGAAGCAGCTAGCAGTCCCAGCCACGTTAGGGACTGGAGAGACGGCTCCACGGTTAAGAGCACTTACTGCTCTTCCAGAGGACCTGAGTTCCATTCTCAGCACCCATATCAGGTGCTCACAACACCTGTAATTTCAGCTCCAGGAGATCTAACCCCAAAGGGCACCCCCACACATGTGGTACCATCTACCATGGGGCTTAGTCTCCCCACAACTATTAATACAATCAAGACAATCCCCCCCAAGCCAACCTGAGCTAGACAATCCTTCATTGACATTCTCAAGTGATTCTAGATTATGTCAAGCTGACAATTAAACTAGCATCACAAATCCACCCCTTGTCAACTTCACACACAAGCACACCATTGTTAAACCACGCCCTTCCACCCCTTGTCCTCAGTCTTATTTTCTTGTAATATAAAATATATAATCCAACTTTAAAATTCTCCAGTGTCTCAAAAGTTGGGGGCTTGAGAAACGGCCTTGCAGTAAGGGCACTTGGTGCTCTTGCAGAGGGCCCAGATTTGGTTTCCAGTACCCCCATGATAACTCACAACTGTCTGTAACTCCAGTTCCAGGAGATTTAACATTCTCTTCTGGCTTTCCAAGGCATTAGGTACACATTTTGGTACACTTACACACTCATACACATAAAATAAAAATAAATAAATCTTATAAGTCCAAACATTCTTATTCCAAAAGGGAAGAATCAGAGCATCACAATGAACAATCACATCAAAATAAACCCAAAACCTGGCAGGCCAATACCAAATCCTATAGCTCCATGTCCAGAATCTGGGGCTTGTAAGGTAATCAACTGGACTCCATAAGGCATGGGTAGCTTCATCCCTCCAGCTCTGCCACTTTAGCACAGTAGAGGGCTAGTTATGAGGTTTCAGAAGGGAACAAAGGGCTGGGGACAAGTGTGTAATATTTGGCTAAGAATCTGGCTTCAGTCTGCTCATATCCTGAGAAGCTGAGTGATGATGAGTTTAAAGATAATAGACTGAGGGCTGGAGAGATGGCCTAGCGGTTAAGAGCGTCGACCGCTCTTGCAGAGGACCCGGGTTCGATCCCCAGCACCCACATAGCGGCTGAGAACCGTCTGAAATTCCAACTCCAGGAGAACTCCAGCTCCAGGGGAATCTGACGCCCACTTCTGACCTCCGCGGCATTGCACGACACGGGTGCACAGACTTGCATGCAGACAATACATTCGTACACATACAGAAATAAATAAAATTAATAAAAAAAATTAAAAAAAAAAGAAAAAAAAAAAAGAAAAAAAATAAAGATAATAGACTGAGGGGCTGGAGAGATGGCCTAGCGGTTAAGAGCGCCGACCGCTCTTGCAGAGGACCCGGGTTCGATCCTCAGCACCCACATGGCGGCTGAGAACCGTCTGAAACTCCAATTCCAGGAGAACTCCAGTTCCAGGGGAATCCGACACCCACTTCTGACCTCCGCGGCATTGCACGACACGGGTGCACAGACTTGCATGCAGACAGTACATTTGTACACATACAGAAATAAAAAAAAAAATTAAAAAAAAAAGATAATAGACTGAATTGTTTGGCAGAGGAAATTTCAAGAGAGAAGGTATTCAGGCTGATGCTGAAGTGTCAACTGTAGTTGATAAAGAAATTAGTACTATTGTAGAGAAAACTGCATTGCACTGGAAGAATGCGAAAAGTATCCATTGGAAGCGCTCTGTCTTCTAAGCTAAAGGAGTTTCCTGTTCCTCAAAAGCAACTAGCTAGTAAAGTATTTTCTCAGGGTCAGCACACATTAGCTGATATAGCTGTAGTCCATGTCAGCTGGGCTGCATCTTGAGCTGGCAACCAGACTTGGCAGTATTTTAAGTGTTAGTTTTGATGTGCCCACAGATGAAGAGGAAATTCTCCAACTGAAGTTCCCTCTTCCCAGGTGTGTCAAGGTGACAACTGATATTATCCAGACAGTGTACAGACCACAGTCCTGACTGATATCTCTAACATCCCAGGGTCTCCACTGTGAGTGAGGTTTCACCTTAATAACTTCATGAAATGCCCCTCGGAGCCTCACTGTAGGGAGTATAACCCTGTCACACAGTGTCTGGCCTCAGCTTGTCTGGCCTCAGCTTATCTCCAAGACTCCCTCAATCTTACATTCTCCAAGTGTCAAATAGCTATAAGCTATTTTTAAAATTATATTTATTGGGGCTGGACAGATGGCTCAGCAGTTAAGAGCACCGACTGCTCTTGCAGAGGACCCGGGTTTGATTCCCAGCATGCACATGGCAGCTAAGAACCATCTTTAACTCCAGTTCCAAGGGAATCGAACACCCTCTTCTGACCTGCACGACACAGGTGCACCTACTTACATGCAGACAGTACATTCATACACATAAAATAATTTTTTTTAATGTTTAAAAAAATTATATTTAGCCGGGCGTGGTGGCACACGCCTTTAATCCTAGCACTTGGGAGGCAGAGGCAGGTGGATCTCTGTCAGTTCAAGGCTAGCCTGGTCTACTGACTGGTAAGCCTGACTACTCCCCAGAATCTGTGATGGAAAGATAGTACTGACTCCCACATTAAATAAATAAATAAATAAGCAAACAAACAAACAATTAAGAAACAACAACTGGTGAATAAGGCTGATGGAGCATATTTATGCCAATTTCATGGTTGTGATCTTTTTTTTCCTGGTCTTTTTTTGAGGCAGGGACTCCCTATAGCCTCAGTTAGCCTGGAACTCACCATGTAAACCAGGCTGGCCTTGAACTCACAGAAATCCACCTGCCTCTGCCCTTGGAGTGCTATGATTAAAGGTGTGCCCTACCATACCCGCTTCATGGTTGTGATATTAGCTATAGGCATTTGAGATATTACCAATGAAGGCAGGGCTTGGTGGCTCGCGCCTTTAATCCCAGCATTCAGGAGGCAGAGGCAGGCATGTGAGTTCAAGGCCAGCATGGACTACAGAGCAAGTTCCCAAGACAGCTGGGGTTACAGGGAGACCCTGTCTCAAAAAGACCAAAAAAAAAAAAAAAATTACCAATGAAATAAATAAGTGAAAGATATAGTTCTCCGTATTATATAAATCTATACCTCAGAATAAAACATTTTTAATTGTATGGGAGGATTTTAAAATTTACTACAGAGCTGGGCGTGGTGGCACATGCCTTTAATCCTAGCACTTGGGAGGCAGAGGCAGGCGGATCTTTGTGAGTTCAAGGCCAGCCTGGTCTACAGAGTGAGTTCCAGGACAACTGGGGTTACAAGGAGACCCTGTCTCGAAAAGACCAAAAAAAAAAAAAATTTACTACAAAGCCACAGTAATCAAAACAGTACGATAATGACACTGTAGATACACAAACCAATGGAATACAACTGCTATTCAAAACCTTCATCTATCTATCTAGAGTAAATTGTTTTGACAAGAAGGCCAATATCTCCAGGTATAGTGGCTCACACCTTTAATTCCAGCACTCAGGAAACAGAGGCCAGCCTGGTTTATACAGCAAATTCTAGGGGCACTCAGAACTATGTAGTTCGACCCTTTCTCAAGGGGAGTGGGGGGGAGAACACCAAGTCATTATTTAATAAATGGTGCCAGAACTACTATATACTTACCAACAAAAGAACAAAGCTGGACCTCATACTATATACAAAAATTAAGTCAAAATGGATCAAGGACCTAAATCAAAGAGCTAAATCCATTAAAACTCCTGAAATGTGTCAGTCTTCGTAGTCCTGGATTGAAACATGGGGGAATGTGCAAATGACAGACTGACTGCTAATGGGTACTGGGTTTCCTGAGAGCATAATAAAAATGTTCTGGAATTAAATAAGGAGGACAGGGGCTGGAGGGATGGCCTAGCGTTAAGAAGAGCACGACTGCTCTTCAAGAGGACCCGGTTGATTCCCACACGCCACAGGGCAGCTAAGAACCGTCTGTAACTCCAATTCCAGAGAACCCAGTTCCAGGGAATCGACGAACCCTCTTCTGACATCTGCGACATTGCACGACACGGGTGCACAAACCTACATGCAGACAGTTACATTCATACACATAACAAAATAAATAAAATTTTTTTAAAAGAAAATAAATAAAAATAACTGGATTATTAATTCTGCAGTAATTCAAATTCTAAATATTAAATCTTAATCAAAAATTAATTTTTATTAAGTAAAAAACAGGATTCTCCATTAGCAAATATGCAGATAAATAGCCAGAACTGATATTCACTCAAAAACTTGAGGAAAAAAAAAAAAAAAGGAAAGGTTGAAATCAAACCATGAACTCAAGTGATAAAAGAAAACCAGTTAATACCTCAGTATGACAGCACAAGCCTGTAATCCCTGCACTCAGGAAGCTGACACAGGAAGATTGTGAATTCAAGGCCAACCTGAGCTACATAGCTACGAGTCTCAAAGGGGAGGGAGGAAAGGGAGGAATAGAGAGGAAAAGCAATTGGAGAGATATGGCATAAATAAAATAAGAGAGGAAAAAGAATAAGAAAGCAATCTTAAAAAGAAAAAAAACTAGAATATGTCAAGTTAATAATGAAGGACTACTTTGAAAGTATAAGAAAAAGGAAAAGGAAAGAAAGAAAACAGTGAAAGAACAGAGCAATAGAGAGCATATCCATGGAGGTCATTTCATCAAAATGCACTTGAAAAATGACATAGGGTAGCATTATTTAAGTGATAGACAAGTTTCCTATCAGCTGAATGGCTGCTAAATATTCAGATACAAGTATTCCCAAAAGGAAAACTGCAGTTTTATTTTATTTTTTGGAATAAGTTCAGGTTAAAAACAAAACCTAAAGCCGGGCATGGTTGCACATGCCTTTGATCTCAGCACTCAGGAGGCGGAGGCAGAGCCAGGCAGATCTCTGTGAGTTGAAGGCCAGCCTGTTATACATAGTGAGTTCCAGGACATCTGGGGCTACAGGAAGACCCTGTCTCAAACACACACACACACACACACACACACACACACACACATACACACACACAAAACAAACCTAAACTAGCCATGGTGTTGTCCCACACCTTTAATCCCATCCCTGGGGAGGCAGAGAGAGGCAGATTTCTGTGAGTTCCAGGCCAGCCTGGTCTACATAGGGAATTCCAGGCCAGCTAGGGCTACAGGGAGACCCAGTCTCAAAAAGACCAAATAATAATAATAATAATAATAATAATAATAGTAATAGTAATAATATAACATTTCTGCTCAATCACAGTTACTTCTGTATTTAATGCTCAAGATAAACTACAAATGTATTAAAGCACTCATATTTAATAAAAACTGTCTTGATCTAAATAAATACTCTGCTTTTTTTTCCTGTATATTTATCCCTCTACACTGTAGCAAATAAAAAGCATTTGGCTGTCTTAGGAACCTATCAGAGGCAGTCTATGATAATGTGTTACAGTGGCTGAAGCTGAGTAACCCTAGCTGACTAGTCCAACCTCTCCTCCTATATGTCAGAAAGTTTCAGTTCTACCTGACAAGGTGCCAACACTAAGGCTTAAGAAAAATAAGGAGTGTGGTACTTCACAAACTCACAAAATACAGTTTCAAGAGAGGCTTGATACAGAGATTAAGAAAGTAATGAAATCTTCAGCTTTATTTCCTCTGCCACCTTCTCTCTCCTGGAATGTGCTCTGGTTTGGGGTATATTCCTCTGGGAACAGTAATGTTGGCTGTAACAGTTCTAGAGCTGGTTACCACACAGAGAAAAGACAAAGCATCTCCTTCATATGTACCCACAAAGAAGTCTTCAACAAGTCCTGGGATCACTCTGATTAGAAAGCTTGGGTCACATGGCTATCTCAAAACAATTACTACAGCCAAAACTGGAATGCCTTGATGGTGGGTATATCAATCACTGATAGATGATGATGATAGATGACTGACTAACTGATTGATTGACTGATGACAGACAGATAATCTATATCCCTGAAGCTGGAGACTAATTAAGAGAAAATAAAAAGGCATGGTCACCTTTCCTTCCACTCGTTTCACTGCACCCTTTATAAGACATGCTCCATCAATATCCACTTAATGCTTCAGTTCTCTAACTCTTGTAGGTTGAACTGTGTCCCACAAAAACATATGTTAATGGCCCGGAGAGATGGCTCAGCAGTTAAGAGCATGTACTGCTCTTGCAGAGGTCCAGTTCAATTCCCAGCCCCCACTTCAGACAGTTCACAATTGCCAGTAACTCAAGCTCTATCCATACATGTGTGCATACACATACACGGAGACATACAAACACATAATTACAAATAAAAAATAAATCTAAAAAAAAATATATGTTGAGTCGGGTATAGTAGCACATGCCTTTAATCCCAGCACTTGGGAGGCAGAGGCAGGTGGATCTCTGTGAGTTCAAGGCCAGCCTGATCTACATAGAGAGTTCCAGGCCAGCTGGGGCTGCAGGGAGAACCTGCAGACCAAAAAATAAATTTAAAAAAATATATATATATACATATATACATATATATGGATGTTGAAAGCCCTAATCCTGGTTATTTGCAAATGTGACTTTTTGGTAAACTGGGTCTCTGCAGGTAAATTCAGATTAGGAAAAGGTCATGCTTATACATCCACCTTTACTGACGTCCATAAGGGGAAAGACACACAGAAACAGTACCATATCAAAATGAAGTGGCAGAGACTAAACACTGATCTATCTACAAGTCAACAAATGCCAAAGATTGCTGACACTACAGACACTACAGTAAGGCATGGAACAGATTCTTCCCAATCTTCAGAAACAGCAAGGCACTGTTCCTATATGATTTCAGACATGTGGACTCCAGAACTATAAGGAAACCAACTGCTGTTGCATTAACAGATGAAGAAAGTAAGGTACTAAATATGAGAACTCATGATTTGCCTGTGTAAAACATTCCTAATTCCTCTGGAACGTCTTTCTTCCTAAGAGGGTCTAATCGCACTCAACCCCTTAGATCTGTCCAAAACACTTGGGTCTTTCTAACAGCAGCACCTTTTTTCTTTCTTTTCTTTTTTTTTTTTTTTTTTTTTTTTTTTTGTGGTCTTTTTTGAGACAGGATCTCCCTGTAGCTCCAGCTGGCCTGCAACTCACCATGTAGAAGACCAGGCTGGCCTTGAACTCACAGAGAGATCCACCTGCCTCTGCCTCCTGAGTGCTTGGATTAAAGGAATGTGCCACCATGCCCGGGACAGTAGCATCTTATACAAAGTCCAGCGCCATATACTGTCAGTATTTCTACCAGGAAGTTCTAACTCCCTATGCCCAGTGTTCAGAATTCTTAGCTCTCTGAGAAAAGAGCAAAGCCTGATTATCACCCTCATATCTTTAAGGTAAGGCACGATATTTAACACATAATAATCCAAAGGACAATTACGAATTGAACATGTTGATGGCTCATTTTAAAAGAAGGCAATGGGTGTGGTTGGGAGAACTGCCTACTATAAAGAACCGAAGAGAAAGTCCCACATGGTGGCACACACCTATAATTCTAGCTCTTAGGAGATGCAGGCAGGGAAATCAGGAGTTCAAGGTCATCCTAAGCTATGTAGGGAGTTCAAAGACAGCCTGGGCTACATGAGACCCTGTCTCAAAAAAATCATTTAAAAAAGAAAAAACATTGGGGCTGGAGAGATGGCTCAGCGGTTAAGAGCTAAAGGCTATTTTACAGGTAGTAAAAAGAGGTCTGCACATTTTCTGAAGTTTTTTAAATTAATTTTTATTTATTTTGGGAGAGGAGACAAAACGTGCCATATTGCCTATGTGGAGGTCAAAGCAAAATTTTCAGGAGTTGGTTCTCTCCTTCCATTTGGGTTCTGAGGTGTGAACTCAAGTCATAAGGTGTGAAAAGTGTCCTTACCTGCTGAACCATCTTGCCAATTAGAGGAGTTTTAATAGAAATTTTCTGCCAGGCACAGTGGCTCATGCTTAGAATCCTAGTACTTGGGAAACTAAGGTAGGAAGATCACCATGAATTCAAGACTAGCCTATACTACACAGTGAGAATGGTGGCCTATGTTTTTATTTTTTTTAATTTATTTTTTTTATTTTTAAGGGATTCTACAATATAATGACACAGTTGTTTGCAGATAACATTGATGTTACTCAGTATGTCATACAATTAGGTAATTGGTGCATTTTGCAAGTATCTATGTCCAAATTTTGAACAACCCAAGGTTCCCATAGTCCAGTTGGAGAAGCTTGTATGCACAGGCAGGTTGATCAATCAAGAGTCCAGACTATATTCCTGTAGTCTCATGATTACCCGCTACTCTCCCAGCCTTAAAATCTACCACGCCTCCTCTTTCCCGCAGTTTGTTGCCCTGGGCTTTGGGAAAGGGGCAAAGTGGGTGAGAAGAAAACATCTAATTTCTTTGGAGTTGTCATTTTGAACTCCAGTCTGTTCAGGTTGTTTCCCTTCATGGATTGATAGCATTTCAGAGGCCAGTTGTAGACGCTAGCAAGTGACGTCTCATAACATTTTTCATGCTCACAAAGGGCCAGGTCTTCGACAACAGGGACTTACTGCCTTCTCCTTGAATAATATCCCACTTATAGGCAAAAGGCCTTTAATTTGGGGGGGGGGGGCAGGTTTGAATCCCCTAGCCAACATCTCCTAGGCAGAATAATTCATTGCTGATGTCAGAGCTTTCCTGTAGTAATATATTTGCTTAATTACACAACTTATAAACATTTAACTATTGAATTTGGCTCTAGATAAAGAAATATCCTTTCACAGTTCCTATGCCTATCAATCAATTAATACGTTATGCCTGTTTTATAAGTGTCTTTAATCACAGCACTAGGCAGGCAGGAGGATCTCTCTGAGTTTAAGGCCAGCCTGGTCTACATAGCAAGCTCCAGGCCAGCCATGGCTACAAAGTGAGATTCTTCTGATTAAAACAGTAGAATATTTTTTTAAAGATTTATAAGAGAAATATGGAATGGACTCAATAGGTCTAAGAGACCACTTAGTTAGGTTGCAACACAGACAGGTCAGCAATAAGGTGAAGTGCCAGGTGCAAGAGGCCAGACACAGTAAGAGGACTACAGAGGTGCAAACTAATAAAACTTTTGACAGGTACAAAGAGCTAAGGCTTGCATGTTTGGCCTTTTGTTAACTAAACTAGGATTTGCCATTGAAAGAAGAAAATGAGAAGACTCTTTTTTTTTTTTTTTTTTTTGGGTCTTTTCGAGACAGGGTCCTCCCTGTAGTCCCAGCTGTCCTGGAACACACGCTGTAGTCCAGGCTGGCCTTGAACTCACAAAGATCCACCTGCCTCTGGCCTCCCGAGTGCATAGGATTAAAGCATGTGCCACCAGCCGGCTAGAAAGACTACTTTCTTTAAAGAAGATATGAAACTTGATGTTAGATGAAGATCTGGATGAGGTTAACAGCAAAACACCCCAACAAAGATACCTAGCAAATGGTTCAGGAGAAATATGAGGACAAAAGATAATAGATAAAATATATGGCAGTCATGTGGGTAAACTGACTTTTGTGTGTGTGTGTGTGTGTTGTGTGGGTGTGTGTTTGAGATAGGGGTCCCCTTACCCAGGTGGCCCGGAGTCGGAGCCTTGTAGACCTGGCTGGCCTTGAACTCACAGAGATCCACCTGCCTCTGCCTTGTGAGTGCTGGGATTAAGTGTGCACCACCAAACCCGGCTTAAAGACAGTTCTTAGCTGCCATGTAGGTAGGTGGTAGGAATTGAGCTTGGGTCCTCTGCAGCGCACGTCCGTGCTCTTAACCACCAAGCCATCTCTCCAGCCCCGGTATGCCATATTTTTAGAGACCAAGGACTTATGTTATAGAAAAGCTAGACATGGTAACACAATCCACATCCCAGCACTTGGGAGGCTGGCAGAGGACTTACACGTGCAAGTTTGAGGCCAGCCTAGGTCTATGTATTAAGTAGTACCGCCGCCATCTAGGGCTACATATCAAGATTCGGCTCAAAACAAAAAAACATTTACCAGAATGTCATTCCCTTAGTCAACAATATGTTTATTGAGCACTATGCCCAGACACTATTCTTAACTCTGAAACTATAACATTAAGTAAAAAAGGAATAACAAAAACCCCTGTCCCTATGAGACTGATAGTCAAGTGGGGGAAACAGAGAAGCCTCAGTTGGATTCATGAACATAAATTTAGGGCTTCAAATCAATGTCCACTTACTATTATATAAGAAAACAAAAAGGGGGGGGTGGGCGGGTGATTTTCTTACTTCTCCTAATTTTTATTTTTGTGGGACTTTCTTTTACTTGGCTAGAAGGGTATTTATTTGGTCTTTAACCAGCAGCCAAGCGCCAAATTCAAGCAAATCAAGTATTTTTAAAATGCTAAAACCCTTTGTCTATTATAAAAATCCTTTTGCTTCCCTGTTTTCAGTGTTTGGCTGGAACTGGTTCAGCCTTTCCAAAGAATGCTCACAAAGGGTGACTGGACTCAGGAAGAATGGAAAGGCCAAATGGGTAACAGAGAGCAGGATGTCAGACACACCTAAGTTAAATTCCAATTTTGCACAAGTTCTGTGACCGTGGGCAAGTTATTCAACAAATCTCCAAGCTTTGTGCTGGGGCGCAGCTCAATGTAAAATGCACACCGTAGCCCAGCAAGCCCTGAGTTACCACAGTCCCCAGAATGGAAAGAAAAAAGAACAAAAACGCCTTCAGAGTCACCACAAATGGCTCATCTAGGTAAAGCACTTATCACCACTAGCCTGATGACGAGTTTGATCCCAGGACACATGTAGAAAAGAGACAAACTCCACCAAGTTTCTTCCTCTCCCTGACATCCACCCATGGTGCCATGGTATACAAACAAGTATTCAAACAAACAAATGAAAAAAAAACTATTTAAAAAAATAACTTCAAGCTTCAGTTTGACTGGTCTAGGAAATGGGAATAACTCTAAGAATTAAAAGGGAGAGCCAGGGCATGGTGGTGCCAACCTTTAATCCTAAGCAGAGACAGGGCGGAGTCTCTTGATTTCAAGGCAGCTGGTCTACGAGCTGAGTTCCCAGACAAGCTGGGGTAACAGGGAGAACCCTGTGTCTTGAAAAGAACAAAAAAAAAAAAATAACTAATTAACAAGGGTAAAATTCTTTAAATAAATAGTTTTATATGTTTTTATTTTAGTATTATTTCCTCTTTCGTCATTGCTTTTTTTTTAGAAAAAATATTTAAAAATTAAAAAACAAGGTTATTCTTGCATGTGTGTCTAGTGCACCCGTGTGTGCATAATGGTCTGGAGGTCAGAGAGGGGCATCAGATATCGCTTCCCCTGGACTGGAGTTAAAAGCAGTTGTTAGCTGTCATGGGTGGGTAATGGGAAATCTTAAGGAGGTAGGTACATTCTTAACTTCTTTAGCCACTGCATCCTCCAGCCCAAGAAGAGGAATGTTCCTAAAAGGCATTTGACAAAATGCCTGAAAAAACTGAGAAATACTTGAGAAATGGTGGGAGATTGCAGCTGTGACCATCACTGATTTCTACCACAGACCCAGCAAGCAAAAACTAGTGACAGTGTTTTTTCTTCTTATAGAAGGTATATCATTAATATCATTGATGATTTATGGACCTAATTCCACTGATGCTGATTTAAGAGTCTTCCAAAAGGTTTTGTAAGCCATAACTTAAAGATTTAAATGCATAAAAATAATTTCACAAATGTACTTAATATCTTTAACTTCTAAAATGACAGAGGTGTATTTATTCACACAAGAAAATTTTCAATAGTAATGTCACAAACACAGTTAGTGAGTTAATGAATTATAAAGGTCACAAAATGAAAGGTGTGTATTAATGATACTTATTTTTATTGTTTATTTATGTGTAGTTTATTTGGGTTTGGTCTGTTTGAGACAGGGTCACCTCCACTGCAGCCGCTGCGGACCTTAAGCCCCTTGTCCTGGGAACTTACCTATGTAGAAGACACAGCTAGACCTGAACTCAGAGTTGGCCGATGCCTCTGCCATCCCAAGTGCGTGGGATTAAAGTCAATGCAACCAACCACAGGACCCAGCTATAGTTATTTTTATTAAACTGACACTATTAACTTATTTTCTGTAATTAATCATTTCTATAGCAGCTTTCATTTAGGAAAAAATTACATGACTTAGCTATACTCACAGAATTCAAACTTTGTATCATATCCTTTATCTCATATTCTGAGAGTTTCCTAAGGATACAATGCTACACTATGTATGAAAACATTTAGCTAAATCAAACATACAATATGCTAACTAGAGCAAAGGCATGTGCACATGCCCCACGCACTACACACAACAAGACAACAACAAGACTCCGCACTTTCTCCTCTCTAAGGGCTGGAGATGGCGTCAGTGATGAAGACACTACTGGGCTGCCCGCAGAGGACCTGAAGCGGTTACCCTAGCACACCCACTGGTGGTTAACAAACTGGTCCTTCCAAACTCCAGTTCTTATGGGAATCCATAACCCTCATCGACCCTGCCCATGTGCACTACAACAACACCGGTGCACTTGACTACATGGCAGGTAATACACTCGTACACATAAATTACAAGTAAAATTAATAAATTAAGGCCAGGTTGTGGAAGTACGTGCACGCCTTTAAAATTCATTATCCCCAGCACTCCGGGAGGCGATAATTACCGCGTAACCACTAAATTTTTTTTAAAAATAACCTAAAAATTAAGGGCCCGGTGTGGTAGTGCACGCCGTTAAGCCAGCACTCGGGAAGGCAGAGGCAGGAGAATCTCTGACGAGTTGTCAAGGTCGCCTAGTCGTCCAAGCTCCAGGCCGCTTGGGACTAAGGGGAGACCCGTCTCAAAAAGAGCAAAAAAAAAAGAAAAAGTTATTAAATTAAATAAAATAAAAATTCTTCAAGTAAGAAGCTTCATGAAAGTTTTTTTAATAAAAGATCAGTGAGGGGCTGAAGAGATCTGGGCAGCGGTTAAGAGCACCTGACTACTCTTGCAGAGGACCAGGTTTTCGATCCCCAGCAACCACATGGCGGCGGAGAACCATCTTTGAAACTCCAGTTCAAGGGGAATCCGACATCCGCTCTGACATCCGCAGCACTGCACAACACGGGTGCACAAAGACACGGGTATACAAACTTACATGCAGAAGTACATTCAGACACAGAAAAAATAAATTAAAAAAATAAGAAGAACAGTGCTTTCAGGTAAAGTTAAGGGATTCACATTATACAAAAAAAAAAAAAAAAAAGAGCAGGTGAGCCGGGCCTGGGTGGCGCACACCTTTAATCCCAGCACTCGCCGGAGCAGAGGCAGGGGATCTCTGTGAGTTCAAGGCCCACTGGTACTACATAGTGAGTTTTTCAGGATAGCTGGGGGCTACAAGGAGAATCTGCCTCAAAAAGAAAAAAAAAAAAAAGAAAAAGAAAAAGATGAAGCAAATGACGGTTTTTAATACACTTCCGCCTCCTTGCAGTGTTTTTAATTGTTGAGTAGTTTAGATGGCTCTAGCTTGCTGACTCTGGATCCTCCTGCTTCCACCTGCCAAAGTGGCTGCGGCTGGCAGGTGTACCGCCACTTGGCCTTCTTTTGTTTTTAATGCAAAGTTCTAAAAGCCATTTAATATAATGGTATCATCAGAGGCAGGTATCATTGTTTGCCCAGGAAAAAAATCACTGATACTAACTAGTACCAGCTCAAAGGCAATGTCCACCATAGTCACTTATGATACCATTTGACACCATCAATATCAGTAGTGCCTGAGGCTCTTCTCTGGAC
Source organism: Rhizomys pruinosus (assembly GCA_009823505.1). NCBI lineage: Eukaryota > Metazoa > Chordata > Mammalia > Rodentia > Spalacidae > Rhizomys > Rhizomys pruinosus. Next base: position 63,721 of record VZQC01006210.1, on the reverse strand, counting down.
TGTTCATAGAGATTCTCAGACCTCTTTCTCCCCCTGACAATCTTTCTTGCAGGTAGATAATCCCAACCAACACTTGCATATGCCAGGTCCATACTGTGAAAATGTCCCAAATTCATTTTACAAAAATTAGAACTTAGACCAGTCCTTTCCTATACTAGGTACGTCAGCTAAGATAAAAAAAGAGGAGGGTGAGAGGAAATAAAAAATGAATAATCGCCATTCGGGTCAATATCACTCCATTACCCCAAAATAAGATCTAATTTTCTTTCCCTCACCATCACCCTCTCTCTTCCCAAGAACAAACCAGGCTAAAAGATCTATTTTACCTGTACAACACCTGTCACCATTACCACTGCCTTTGACCTGTAAAGTCTCCGCCAGCTGCCCAAAGTAAATCCACAGACTCTAAACAATACAGATTAGTCTTGCTAGGTATGCCCCTTTCCACTATGTGCCTACCACAGCATCCCAGATCCTGAGAATTTGAAAGTCCGTCATCAGTTCCAACTATTCATTCACTTGTCTTGGAAGCATCTAAAACTGACTCACCTTCAAGGCTATTCCTGCTCTGGCTCCAATATAAAACCCTATAATTTCATGAAAGCAGAGTGACCTGTTTTATTCCACTACTCAAAAAAATCTAAATGCACCCACATATTTCTACTTGGCCTGGCCCATGATGATCTTCTCCAGTCTTGCTTCCTTTTGCTCTTTCCAACTCCAGTCACTGAGCCTTCTCTCCAACCACATAATCTTAATATCCCTACCCCATGTATCATGACCCTTCAGTACCCCAGCCCTAACTACATCTCAACTCAGAGAGTTATCTTAGCCTCATTCCAAAATAAGTCATAGCTTCTGTCTCTACTCTTCACCTCCACAATATTAAGCAAAATTACAGCCGAATGATTACTGGATATTTTTTATTCCCAAACTACAAGTAAGTTCTAAAGAACAGAATCATACCTGTCTTGTTTACCAATATAGCTCAAACTTAAACAGAATTCCTAAATCAAATAACAACATCCTAAGTTAGAAGACTAGCCCACTGTACACTAGTCCTGAAGTCACTTGGTTTCCCCATCCATAAAACAAAAATACTCATCTTTTCAGTGTTCTAGGAGATCTGACATTACCTGTCTAAAAATTTTAACATTACAAACTTCTTCAAATGGCTCTTCTACATAACAAAATTTCATTTCCTAGCTTCCACAACTTTGCCTGCATTCTTCCTTCTATCTGGATTTTTTTTCCCCAGCACATTTGCAAATCCTACTTAACCTCAAATGCTTAAATTCAATGTCACCTCCTCCTCCAAGTCCCTGCTTCCTCTTAGCTAGTCAAATACCTCTGCTCCTTCGTTTTCATTAAGTTCTCCACTGGCTCATTCAGGTCTCAGGTTAAATGGCACCCAAATGAATGACCTGTAATGTCACCAGCTGGTCAGAATTCTGTAAGACCAGCCTGTCTTTATTTTGCTGGGAGCACTTACCATTAATAGGGCTCATCTCTTGCACTTACTTATTTGCTAAATGCCTGTCATCTCCCACAAGGGCTTAAGACCAGTGGAGCCAGGACCCTGTCAGGTTCCCATCTCCTCACTTTCCCATATCAAATGTGAAAGTGGTCAATAAATATCGGCCAAAAGTACAGATGACGCTGTAGTTCTTATGACTAGGGATTCTGTGTAACCTTCCCCTACTGTAGTCCTAGCTTCTTGTGAACTATACCAAAATCTGGCTAATCTGTGTGTATTGTCCTTAGTAATTAGTAAGTGATCTCTCCAAGAGGTTCTACCCCAAATCAGGTGAACTTGGAACCACATTTTATCCAGAATCCAGGACAAATAGGAATCTCCCTCCAGACAGACCTTGTTCCAAAATGCCACTGACAGTGAGGTTCAAAGAGTAGTTTCCTTTTGTCAACAACCACTGGTACTTCTATCCCTAAAATTTCACAATCCAACCTTGTCCTTCTATGTCCAGCCAACAATCATCCACTGACTGCTTCTTCAGAGCACCCACATCTCAAATCTCTTGGGATTGTTAAAAGGCAGTGTCTAAGAACTGGCTCATTCGCCTTTCCCTTGATACCTCATTTATCCGAAACAGGCCCATTTTCAGAGTGGCTTTTAGACACTTCAGAACCCAAATCTACCCCATAGCACTCAAATCCCTCCCAGGTGCTCCCCTGCATGGCTCCCACCTTTTCAGCCTCCCACCACAGGAAGACCCCCAAGGCCAGAAAGGAACATACCTCCCGGAAAACTAAGAACCATCAAAGACAGTGGGGCGACCCCAGCCTGTTTCATGCCTGCACCTGCCTCTGGCCTGCAACCGGCTCGGGCGCCTTCAGCCTGGCCTCTCGCTGGGCCCAAGCTTCCACCCGCACCCGCACTCACCTGAAGCGGCCCCCGCAATGCTGGCATTGCTCGCCCACCCAGCCCGCGGGGCAGACGCACTGGCCGGTTCCAGGGTTGCAGCGGCCGCCGTTGACACAGGGCCGGTCACATTCCTTGGCCTCGGCTGCAGCTGAACCCGACACAGCCGCGGCCACTGCCGCGGCTTCGGCCTCACGGGGCGGCAGCAGACAGCAGCAGCAGCAACAGCGGGAGAAGAGCAGCAGAGAGCAGCCGCAGCGGCAGCGACGGCGACAGCAGGCGCGGGAGACGCAGCCCGGCGCTTGGCTCCGGCCTCCAGTATCCAGTCACGTCCGAGTGTCGGTGCTGGCTGCCCTGCCTGCCCACGGGCGCTGCCGTGGCCGCTGTCCTCCTTAGCCTCGCCTCAGTCGCCGCCGCCGCCGCCGCAACCATCTTCCCGGGGCTAAGACGGCGCCCTGCGAACACATACACACCCCGCACGCCGGCTTCGCTTCGCCTGGCCGTGCTGGGCGGGGCTGTGCAGACGGTGGCTCGGGCGGTCAATCCCCGGGGTGGGCCCAGAGCTGTGCGGCGGGCGGGGCCTATGTGCGCGGTGGGCGGGCCGCCGTGAGCGGTGGGCGGGGCGTGCGGGCCGCTGTCTTCGAGCCACGCAGCAGGGGAATGTGGTCTATCCCAGGTCTGGGCGCGGCTGACGGCCTCTGCGGCTGCGACGGCTCTAGTTCTCCCTTTTTTGCAGCTGATGATTGCTAAGCAGCGAGTGCCCCACTTCCAGTGGCTATCTGGCTTTACTAGACGATGCTGGCTGCATCGAGTGTTGCCCTCCTAGACACCTCACGCCCACTCCACTCCACCTTGGTGACAAAAAGGGCCTAAAGAGGCTGCCGGCCTCATGGTGTGGTGCTAGATGAGATCCTGTAGAAGTGTTATATTCAAGATTCAAAATAGGGATAACCAAACAACACGTGTGGTAGGAATCTGGCATATGAATAAATGCTTAACAGACCTCCTCCCTTGATAAGAGATTGAACCAGGGCCAGACTAGATCCACTAAACACCTTTTAATTCTATTAATTCTATGGGGAAAGTTAAGGTTATCTTGTACCCCACTGCTTATTCTCTAGCCATATTCCCCACGCACCCTCAGCCTGCACAAGTCGGCCCCACAGCCCTTCTCGATAACTTCAGTACATCATCCCATCCCTCTAGCAATACATGCTTCTCAACAGTATAACTTTCTTTGAATCTGGATTGGGCCTATGTCCTGTCACTCCATTTAACCAGAAGAATAATGTGAAGGGACAATGTGACAGTTCCAGCTCTTACTGACGTTAATTTTTTAACTTTTAGGTTTTTGTTTTTTTGGTTTTTTTTTTTTGTTTTTTTTGTGGTCTGTTTGAGACAGGGTCGCCATAGTCCCCCATCTGACCTAGAACTCACTCTTTAGACAGGCTAGCCTTGAAACTCACAGAGATCGCATGCCTCTCCCTGCCAAGTGCTGATTACCGGCGTGCACCGCACGCCGGGCCATATTGCTTAGCTTTTAAAAAAAATTTACTGCTGTTNTCTTTCTTTCTTTCTTTCTTTCTTTCTTTCTTTCTTTCCTTCCTTCCTTCCTTCCTTCCTTCCTTCCTTCCTTCCTTCCTTCCTTCCTTCCTTCCTTCTTTCTTTCTTTCTTTCTTTCTTTCTTTCTTTTTTGTCTTTTCGAGACAGGGTCTCCCTGTAGTCCCAGCTGTCCTGGAACTCACTCTGTAGTCCAGGCTGGCCTTGAACTCACAAAGATCCACCTGCCTCTGCCTCCCGAGTGCTAGGATTAAAGACATGTGCCACCACGCCCGGCTAGAAGACTACTTTCTTTAAAGAAGATATGAAACTTGATGTTAGATGAAGATCTGGATGAGGTTAACAGCAAAACACCCCAACAAAGATACCTAGCAAATGGTTCAGGAGAAATATGAGGACAAAAGATAATATATATAATATATATGGCAGTCATGTGGGTAAATGACTTTTGTGTGTGTGTGTGTGTGTGTGTGTGTGTTTGAGATAGGGTCTCCCTATAGCCCCAGGTGGCCTGGAACTAGCCTTGTAGACCTGGCTGGCCTTGAACTCACAGAGATCCACCTGCCTCTGCCTTGTGAGTGCTGGGATTAAAGGTGTGCACCACCACACCCGGCTTAAAGACAGTTCTTAGCTGCCATGTAGGTAGGTGGTAGGAATTGAGCTTGGGTCCTCTGCAAGAGCAGTCGGTGCTCTTAACCACTAAGCCATCTCTCCAGCCCCGGTAAATGACTTTTTTAAGAGACCAAGGAATTATGTTATAGAAAAGCTAGACATGGTAACACAATCCACATCCCAGCACTTGGGAGGCTGAGCCAGGAGGATTACTGCAAGTTTGAGGCCAGCCTAGTCTATGTATTAAGTAGTACCAAGCCATCTAGGGCTACATATCAAGATTCTGGCTCAAAAACAAAACAACATATTACAGAATGTCATTCCCTTAGTCAACAATATTTATTGAGCACTATGCCCAAACACTATTCTTAACTCTGAAACTATAACATTAAGTAAAAAAGGACAAAAACCCCTGTCCCTATGAGACTGATAGTCAAGTGGGGGAAACAGAGAAGCCTCAGTTGGATTCATGAACATAAATTTAGGGCTTCAAATCAATGCCACTTACTATTATTATAAGAAAAAAAAAGGGGGGGGGGCATTTTCTTCAAATTTTATTTTGGGGATTTTCATTTTACTTGCTAGAAGGGTATTTATGTCTTTAGACCAGCAGCCAGCCAAATTCAAGCAAATCAAGGTATTTTTAAAATGCTACCTTTTCTATTATAAAAATCTTTTGCCTTCCCTGTTTTCAGTGTTGGCTGGAACTGGTTCAGCCTTTCCAAAGAATGCTCACAAAGGGTGACTGGACTCAGGAAGAATGAAAGGCCAAATGGTAACAGAGAGCAGGATTTCAGACAACACCTAAGTTCAAATTCCAATTTTGCACAAGTTCTGTGACCGTGGGCAAGTTATTCAACAAATCTCCAAGCTTTGTGCTGGGGCGCAGCTCAATGTAAAATGCACACCTAGCCCATGCAAAGCCCTGAGTTCCATCCCCAGAATGGGAAAAGAAAAAAGAAACACTTCAGAGTCACCCAAATGGCTCATCTGGTAAATGCACTTATCACCTAGCCTGATGACCTGAGTTTGATCCCAGGAACACATGTGGAAAGAGAGAACAAACTCCACCAAGTTTCTCTCTGACATCCACACATGTGCCATGGTATACATAAGCATGATGTATTCAAACATAAGCAATGCTATTAAAAAAATACTTCAAGCTCAGTTTACTGGTCTATGAAATGGGAATAACTCTAAGAATTAAAAGGGAGCCAGGCATGGTGGTGCACACCTTTAATCCTAGCACAGAGACAGGCGGATCTTTGTGAGTTCAAGGCCAGTCTGGTCTACAGAGTGAGTTCCAGGACAGCTGGGGCTACAGGGAGACCCTGTCTTGAAAAGACAAAAAAAATAAATAATTAATTAAAAGGGGTAAATTCTTTAAATATTTTTATTATTTTTATTTTATTTTATGTGTACAAGTATATTGCTTGCAAAAAATATTTAAAAATTAAAAAACAAGTATATTGCTTGCATGTGTGTTAAGTGCACCCGTGTCACGATAGTGCTCTTGGAGGTCAGAAGAGGGCATCAGATCCTTCCCCTGGAACTGGAGTTAAAAGCAGTTGTTAGCTGTCATGTGGGTAATGGGAACTCTGTAAGAGTAGTAGGTACTCTTAACTGCTTAGCCACTTCTCCAGCCCCAAGAAGAGGTAATTTCTAAAAGGCATTTGACACAATGCCTGGAAAAAAACTGAGAAATACTTGAGAAATGGTGGGAGATGCAGCTGTGACCATCACTATTTCTACACAGACCAGCACAAAACTAGTGACAGTGTTTTTTCTTCTATAGAAGGTATATCTTAATATCATGGATGATTATATGGACTCAATTCACTGAGCTATTTAGTCTTCCAAAAGTTTTGTATAGCCATAACTTAAAGATTTAAATGCATAATAATTTCACAAATGTACTTAATATCTTTAACTTCTAAAATGACAGAGGTGTATTTATTCACACAAGAAAATTTTCAATAGTAATGTCACAAACACAGTTAGTGATTAATGAATTATAAAGATTCACATAAAAATGAAAGTGGTATTATCTATCTATAGTTTTATTTATTTATTTATTTGGTCTGTTTGAGACAGGGTCTCCCTGCAGCCCCAGCTGTCCTGGAACTCTCTATGTAGACCAGGCTAGCCTTGAACTCAGAGATTGCCTGCCTCTGCCTCCCAAGTGCTGGGATTAAAGGCATGCACCACCACACCCAGCTATAGTTATTTTTATTAAACTGACACTATTAACTTATTTTCTGTAATTAATCATTTCTATAGCAGCTTTCATTTAGGAAAAAATTACATGACTTAGCTATACTCACAGAATTCAAACTTTGTATCATATCCTTTATCTCATATTCTGAGAGTTTCCTAAGGATACAATGCTACACTATGTATGAAAACATTTAGCTAAATCAAACATACAATATGCTAACTAGAGCAAAGGCATGTGCACATGCCCCACGCACCTACACACAGACACAGACACAGACAAACTCTCTTTCTCTCTCTAAGGGCTGGAGAGATGGCTCAGTGATTAAGACCACTGGCTGCTCCAGCAGAGGACCTGGAATCGGTTCCTAGCACCCACATGGTGGTTAACAACTGTCCATCCATAACTCCAGTTCTAGGGGAATCCAATACCCTCTCTGACCTCCATGGGCACTACACAGCACAGGTGCACTTACATACATGCAGGTAATACACTCGTACACATAAATTACAATAAAAATAATAAATTAAGGCCAGGTGTGGTAGTGCACGCCTTTAATCCCAGCACTCGGGAGGCAGATAATACACTCGTACACATAAATTACAATAAAAATAATAAATTAAGGCCAGGTGTGGTAGTGCACGCCTTTAATCCCAGCACTCGGGAGGCAGAGGCAGGAGGATCTCTGTGAGTTCAAGGCCAGCCTGGTCTACATAGTGAGTTTCAGGATAGCTGGGCTACAGGGAAACCGTCTCAAAAAGAAAAAGATGAAGCGAATGAATGGTTTTATACACTTCCTCCTCCTTTCATTTTTTTAATTGTTGAGATAGTTTCAGAGTGGCCTCGAGCTTGCTGACTCTGATCCTCCTGCTTCCACCTCCAAAGTGCTGGGGCTGCAGGTGTACGCCACTTGGCCTTCCTTTTTTTTTTTAATGCAAATTCTAAAAGCCATTTAATATAATGGTATCATCAGAGGCAGGTATCATTGTTTGCCCAGGAAAAAAATCACTGATACTAACTAGTACCAGCTCAAAGGCAATGTACACCATAGTCACTTATGATACCATTTGACACCATCAATATCAGTAGTGCCTGAGGCTCTTCTCTGGACTGTTCATAGAGATTCTCAGACCTCTTTCTCCCCCTGACAATCTTTCTTGCAGGTAGATAATCCCAACCAACACTTGCATATGCCAGGTCCATACTGTGAAAATGTCCCAAATTCATTGTGTACAAAATTAAACTTAGACCAGTCTTTCCTATATCCCCATGTCTGTCAATATCACTCCATTACCCCAAAATAAGATCTAATTTTCTTTCCCTCACCATCACCCTCTCTCTTCCCAAGAACAAACCAGGCTAAAAGATCTATTTTACCTGTACAACACCTGTCACCATTACCACTGCCTTTGACCTGTAAAGTCTCCGCCAGCTGCCCAAAGTAAATCCACAGACTCTAAACAATACAGATTAGTCTTGCTAGGTATGCCCCTTTCCACTATGTGCCTACCACAGCATCCCAGATCCTGAGAATTTGAAAGTCCGTCATCAGTTCCAACTATTCATTCACTTGTCTTGGAAGCATCTAAAACTGACTCACCTTCAAGGCTATTCCTGCTCTGGCTCCAATATAAAACCCTATAATTTCATGAAAGCAGAGTGACCTGTTTTATTCCACTACTCAAAAAAATCTAAATGCACCCACATATTTCTACTTGGCCTGGCCCATGATGATCTTCTCCAGTCTTGCTTCCTTTTGCTCTTTCCAACTCCAGTCACTGAGCCTTCTCTCTAACCTATCATAATCATTAATATCCCTACCCCATGTATCATGACCCTTCAGTACCCCAGCCCTAACTACATCTCAACTCAGAGAGTTATCTTAGCCTCATTCCAAAATAAGTCATAGCTTCTGTCTCTACTCTTCACCTCCACAATATTAAGCAAAATTACAGCCGAATGATTACTGGATATTTTTTATTCCCAAACTATAAGTAAGTTCTAAAGAACAGAATCATACCTGTCTTGTTTACCAATATAGCTCAAACTTAAACAGAATTCCTAAATCAAATAACAACATCCTAAGTTAGAAGACTAGCCCACTGTACACTAGTCCTGAAGTCACTTGGTTTCCCCATCCATAAAACAAAAATACTCATCTTTTCAGTGTTCTAGGAGATCTGACATTACCTGTCTAAAAATTTTAACATTACAAACTTCTTCAAATGGCTCTTCTACATAACAAAATTTCATTTCCTAGCTTCCACAACTTTGCCTGCATTCTTCCTTCTATCTGGATTTTTTTTCCCCAGCACATTTGCAAATCCTACTTAACCTCAAATGCTTAAATTCAATGTCACCTCCTCCTCCATGTCCCTGCTTCCTCTTAGCTAGTCAAATACCTCTGCTCCTTCGTTTTCATTAAGTTCTCCACTGGCTCATTCAGGTCTCAGGTTAAATGGCACCCAAATGAATGACCTGTAATGTCACCAGCTGGTCAGAATTCTGTAAGACCAGCCTGTCTTTATTTTGCTGGGAGCACTTACCATTAATAGGGCTCATCTCTTGCACTTACTTATTTGCTAAATGCCTGTCATCTCCCACAAGGGCTTAAGACCAGTGGAGCCAGGACCCTGTCAGGTTCCCATCTCCTCACTTTCCCATATCAAATGTGAAAGTGGTCAATAAATATCGGCCAAAAGTACAGATGACGCTGTAGTTCTTATGACTAGGGATTCTGTGTAACCTTCCCCTACTGTAGTCCTAGCTTCTTGTGAACTATACCAAAATCTGGCTAATCTGTGTGTATTGTCCTTAGTAATTAGTAAGTGATCTCTCCAAGAGGTTCTACCCCAAATCAGGTGAACTTGGAACCACATTTTATCCAGAATCCAGGACAAATAGGAATCTCCCTCCAGACAGACCTTGTTCCAAAATGCCACTGACAGTGAGGTTCAAAGAGTAGTTTCCTTTTGTCAACAACCACTGGTACTTCTATCCCTAAAATTTCACAATCCAACCTTGTCCTTCTATGTCCAGCCAACAAATCATCCCCAGGACCTGCTTCTTCAGAGCACCCACATCTCAAATCTCTTGGGATTGTTAAAAGGCAGTGTCTAAGAACTGGCTCATTCGCCTTTCCCTTGATACCTCATTTATCCGAAACAGGCCCATTTTCAGAGTGGCTTTTAGACACTTCAGAACCCAAATCTACCCCATAGCACTCAAATCCCTCCCAGGTGCTCCCCTGCATGGCTCCCACCTTTTCAGCCTCCCACCACAGGAAGACCCCCAAGGCCAGAAAGGAACATACCTCCCGGAAAACTAAGAACCATCAAAGACAGTGGGGCGACCCCAGCCTGTTTCATGCCTGCACCTGCCTCTGGCCTGCAACCGGCTCGGGCGCCTTCAGCCTGGCCTCTCGCTGGGCCCAAGCTTCCACCCGCACCCGCACTCACCTGAAGCGGCCCCCGCAATGCTGGCATTGCTCGCCCACCCAGCCCGCGGGGCAGACGCACTGGCCGGTTCCAGGGTTGCAGCGGCCGCCGTTGACACAGGGCCGGTCACATTCCTTGGCCTCGGCTGCAGCTGAACCCGACACAGCCGCGGCCACTGCCGCGGCTTCGGCCTCACGGGGCGGCAGCAGCAGCAGCAGCAGCAGCAGCGGGGAGAAGAGCAGCAGGAGCAGCCGCGGCGGCAGCGACGGCGACAGCAGGCGCGGGAGACGCAGCCCGGCGCTTGGCTCCGGCCTCCAGTATCCAGTCACGTCCGAGTGTCGGTGCTGGCTGCCCTGCCTGCCCACGGGCGCTGCCGTGGCCGCTGTCCTCCTTAGCCTCGCCTCAGTCGCCGCCGCCGCCGCCGCCGCCACCATCTTCCCGGGGCTAAGACGGCGCCCTGCGAACACATACACACCCCGCACGCCGGCTTCGCTTCGCCTGGCCGTGCTGGGCGGGGCTGTGCAGACGGTGGCTCGGGCGGTCAATCCCCGGGGTGGGCCCAGAGCTGTGCGGCGGGCGGGGCCTATGTGCGCGGTGGGCGGGCCGCCGTGAGCGGTGGGCGGGGCGTGCGGGCCGCTGTCTTCGAGCCACGCAGCAGGGGAATGTGGTCTATCCCAGGTCTGGGCGCGGCTGACGGCCTCTGCGGCTGCGACGACTCTAGTTCTCCCTTTTTTGCAGCTGATGATTGCTAAGCAGCGAGTGCCCCACTTCCAGTGGCTATCTGGCTTTACTAGACGATGCTGGCTGCATCGAGTGTTGCCCTCCTAGACACCTCACGCCCACTCCACTCCACCTTGGTGACAAAAAGGGCCTAAAGAGGCTGCCGGCCTCATGGTGTGGTGCTAGATGAGATCCTGTAGAAGTGTTATATTCAAGATTCAAAATAGGGATAACCAAACAACACGTGTGGTAGGAATCTGGCATATGAATAAATGCTTAACAGACCTCCTCCCTTGATAAGAGATTGAACCAGGGCCAGACTAGATCCACGTACACCTTTAATTCTTTAATTCTATGGGGAAAGTTAAGGTTATCTTGTACCCCACTGCTTATTCTCTAGCCATATTCCCCACGCACCCTCAGCCTGCACAAGTCGGCCCCACAGCCCTTCTCGATAACTTCAGTACATCATCCCATCCCTCTAGCAATACATGCTTCTCAACAGTATAACTTTCTTTGAATCTGGATTGGGCCTATGTCCTGTCACTCCATTTAACCAGAAGAATAATGTGAAGGGACAATGTGACAGTTCCAGCTCTTACTGACGTTAATTTTTTAACTTTTAGGTTTTGTTTTTTTGGTTTTTTTTTTTTTTTGGTCTTTTTGAGACAGGGTCTTCCAGTAGTCCCAGCTGACCTAGAACTCACTCTGTAGACCAGGCTAGCCTTGAACTCACAGAGATCTGCCTGCCTCTCCCTGCCAAGTGCTGGATTACCGGCGTGCACCGCCACGCCGGGCCATATTGCTAGCTTTTAAAAAAAATTTACTGCTGTTATAAAGAATCCCATATACTTTTTACTCCTGTGAGGTAGGCTAAATGGCTACAAAGTCCTTACTATGGTTTGAATCTGCAATATCTACACTGGCTGGTGTTTTGGCCTCTAGGTCCCCAGCTTGTGGTATAATTTTGAAGGCTTTGGGTCTAGCTGCCTTTGAAGATTGTACCAGCACCTGGTTCCCACTTGCTTTCTCTGCTTCCCTGAGCTGCTACCAGGTGAAAGAGCCTGTACCACATGCTTCCCTCCTCCATAGAGAGAGCTACCATGAATTCTGCCATTCCCTCCCTGATCTGATGGACTGAAATCCCTCTGTACACTTGAACCAAGATATATCTTTCCTCCCTTAAGTTGTAGTTATTGGGGACTTTGGACATAGCAGGACAAAAATAACTAATGCAGTTTTTATCACTCCTTCCATGGAAAAGGAAACCTAATTCCCCTCTCCTTAAATCTAAGTTAGCCTTGGTGAATTTGCCTGACCAAACAGGTGAGGGTGGAAATGGCATGCTGGGACTTCTAGGCTTGAGTCATAAGAAGCCTTACAGCTTCCTTCCAAATGTATTAGAACCCTTGCTCTTAAGCCAAGAGCCATAAAAGAATTCCAGTACTTTTAAGATTACCATGCTGGAAGGAAGCCAACCCCCCTCACCCACTTTTCTAGCCAGAAGTCATTCAAGTTTTCCCATTTGAGTTACCAGACAATCATAAAGCCAAGAGAGAGTCATCTCTGCTAAACTCAAGTTTCTGATACCTGAACAAAAAAAATAATTTTTGTGTACTTATTGAAGCTTCTAAGTTGAACAATTGTTTGTTACAGAACAGAACAGATAACTATGGGGCTCAACAGGTAAGATCATTGGCTGTTCTTGCAGAGGACAAGAGTTCAAATCCCAGCACACATATAGCAGCTAACGAGTGTCCATAACTCTAGTTCCAGGGAATATGATGCCCTCTTCTGTCCCTGTGGGCATTGCAGTGCACAGGTATACTTATTATATTCATGCAAGGAATACACAGAAAATAAAAATAAAAAGGATGAAAACCACGAAGGCAAAACAGATAACTAGACTACTCTAAACTTGCTTCCACTGAGAACAAGAAGTCTAGTGAGGTAGACACAATTAAGAACTCATCAAGGGGGATTGAGAAATGACTCAGTGACTAAAGATGTTTGTTGTACAAACCTTGCAATTTGAGTTCAACCCAGGAACCCATGAAAAGGCAGAAGGAGATAACTGACTCTCCAGAGTTGTCCTCTGATCTCCACACTGATACCATGGCATATGTACCCCCCAACAAACACACATCATATACACACACAATAATAATGATTTTTATCATTTTTTTGTCTTCTTGAGACAGGGTCTCCCTTTAGCACCAACTGTCCTAGAACTCACTATGTAGACCAGGCTGGCCTTGAACTCACAGAGATCTGCCTGCCTCTGCCTCTAGAGTGCTGGGATTAAAGATGTGCACCACAATGCCTGGCTTTTATCATTATTTTTAATTATGTGTATTTATGCTGTCCTTGTGTTGGTTCATACATGTGAGTACAGTGCTGGGGTACAGGCCGCTGTGAGCTGTCCATCGTGGGTGCTGGGAAATTAATTCAGATCCTCTGGAAGAGCAGTATCTCTCCAGCATATTTTGTTTTATTTTGTTTTGTTTTGCTTTGAGACAAGATCTCTGCAGCCCTGGCGGGCCTGAAACCTACTGTGTGGATCAGGTTGGCCTTGATCTCACAAAGATCTGCCTGCTTCTGCCTCCCGAGTCCAAGTGCTGGGATTAAAAGCATACACCACCACAACTGGCTTTAGATTTTTAAATTTTATTTTATGTGTTTGTGCATGCCTACATGTATGTATGTGCACCACATGTGTGCAGAACCCCATGAAGGATCAGAAGAATATATCAGAACCCCTGCAACTGGAGTTACATTTACAGATGGTTGTGAGCCAGAATGTGGGTGCTGGAAACCACTGAGTCCTCTCTCTAGTCCAATAATATAAGTTTTAAAAATTAAAAAAAAAAACTCGAAAACACCAAAAATAAAAAATAAAAAATAAATTAAAATGAAAAAAAAGTGCTGGGGCATGATGGTACATGACTTTAACCCCAACTCTCAGGAGGCAGAGGCAGGTAGACCTCTATGAGATCCAGGTCAGCTTGGTCTACTTAGGAAGTCCCAGGCCAGCTGGGACTAGAGGGAGACCTTGTCTCAAAAAAGACCCAAAATAAATTAATTAAATGAATTCAGCCAGGTATGGTGGCTCACATTTTAATCCCAGCACTTGGGAGCTCCCGAGTGCTGGGATTAAAGTCATGCACCACCATGCCTGGAAAAAGCAGATATCTTTTGAGGTCAGTGTAGTCTTCATAAAAAGTTCCAGGCCTGCCAAAGCTATATAGTGAGACCCTGTCTCAAAAAACAAAACAAAACAAAAGTTAAGAAAGACAATATAAGCTGGGTGTGGTGGTGCATGCCTTTAATCCTAGCCAGGCAGATCTTTGTAAGTTCAAGGCCAGCCTGGTCTACAGAGTGAGTTCCAGGACAGCTGGGAGTACAGGGAGACCCTGTCTCGAAAAGACAGAAAGAAAGAAAGAAAGAAAGAAAGAAAGAAAGAAAGAAAGAAAGAAAGAAAGAAAGAAAGAAAGAAAGAAAGAAAGAAAGAAAGACAGTATAGTCTGGTCCCAGGTACTTCAGGAGCCATGGGTTACTGTGCAAACATAGCAAAGTCCAAGAACCAAATCACACATAACCAGTCCTGAAAATGGCACTGGAAGGGCATCAGGAGACCCTGATCACAAAGGTACGAATCTGTTAAGGCAGTCAACCCCAAGTTCCTGGGGAATACCACTTTGACAAGAAGCACCAGGAGGGTGGGAAGAAGATTCAGCCAAACAATGTAAAGTAGTGAACATACTTCCTGAGGCCATCAAGGCCCTTGTGAAGCCTAAAGAAGCCAAAGGGTCCCAACCACAGCTCTTCTGACTTATTTTCATTGCCCATGCCACATTTCAGAAGTGGATTTATGGCTACGTGGCTAAGAGCCATAGATTCTGCCAACCAAAGCCAAGGCCCAAGCTCCAGCTTCTGCTCCAACTGTAGCTCAGGCTCCAAAGGTGCATAGGTCCAGCTGGATGTGGAGGCACTTGTCTTTAATCCCAGAAAGGCAGGCAGATTTCTGTGAATTCAAGGCTAGCCTGGTCTACACAGCAAGTTCCAGGCCAGCTGGGGCTATAGGGAGATCCTGTCTCAAAAAAAATAAATAAATAAAGGTGCTCAGGCCCCTGAGAAGACCCCATAGTAAAGGCCTCTGTCTACCAATGTGGAGACAAATGGACTGGTATGACCTCCCCGCCCCTACATTGTTTGCAGATAGTTGGTGTTCTGTGCTGTTTTGACAAATAAACTGGAGGACAGATCTGTTAAAAAAAATAAAGACAGTGTAATTATATATAAATATATAAAAATCTAATTGTAACTTGTTGACTATACATTATATATAGTGGATTCTGTTCCTGTTATCCAGTCACTTTTTGGGAAGCCTGACTGTTTTACTCCATTTATGAGTTAACTTTTCTGTTGCTGTAATAAAATACCACTACAAAATTCAAGTTAGGAGCTGGGTGTGGTGGTACACACCTATAATCCCAGCACTCAGGAGGCAGAGGAAGGTGGATCTCTGAGAGTTCCAGTCCCCCTGTCTGGAAGACAAAAAAAAAATCAAGTTAGAGAAGAAAGATTTTATTTTGACTTGTAGTTCTTTTTTTCCCCATTTTTTAAAATTTTTATTTTTTTATGTGTATGTATGTACTGTCTGCATGCAGGTTTGTGCACCCATGTCATGCAATGCCACAGAAGTCAGAAGAGGGTGTTGGATTCCCCTGGAACTGGAGTTAAAGATGGTTCTCAGCCGCCATGTGGGTGCTGGAGATCGAACCCAGGTCCTCTGCAAGAACAGCTGGTGCTCTTAACTGCTAGGCCATCTTTCCAGCCCCAACTTGTCGTTCTAAAACGGGTGCAGTCCATCATGGTGAGTGTAGTGGTTTGAATGAAAAATGTCCCCCATAAACTGAAGTATTTGAACATTTGGCACCCAGTTGGCGGCACTGTTTGGGGAGATGATGGAATGTTTGGGAAGTGTGGCCTTGCTGAAGAAAGTCATTGCGAGAGGGCTTTGTGAGTTTATAGCCTTGTCCCACTTACAGTTTATTTTCTCTGCTTCCTACCTGTAGATGAAGAAGTGATCTCTCAGCTTCCTGTTCCTGCTGTCATGTCTGCTGCTTGCTGCCATGCTTCCCCAGCAGGATAGACTCTGATCCCTCTTTCTTCCATAAACTCTTTCTTCCATGAATCACTTTTGGTCATGCTGCTTGGCCATAGTAACAAATAGTAACTAATACAGACATTGGTAACAGAGAGTGCACTATTGCTGTGAAGAACTTAAGCCATGTTGTTTTTTTAAAGGAAGGTGAAAGACTTTGGATATGGACTAGAAAAATGGTTGAATGTTGTAAGCAGAGCTTACAGGGCTGATCTAGTAGAAGCCTGGAAAACAATGGTGCTAGAATTAATGTGAATAGGTAGGCCCAACTCATGAGGTTTTAGAGAAAAGCAGGGACTTTAATAGCAACTGGGCTAGAGACCACTCAAGTCATATTTTGGCAAAAACATCGATGCCCCATGCTACGAATTTCCCTGAGGCTAAATTAAAAAGTAATGTACTAATTTCTTTGGTGGAGGAAATTGCAAGCCAGTATAATACTGGTGGCTTGGTTATAAGTGTTCGTTCTTATGCAGGTCTACAATGAAACAGAGCAAGTGTCACAGAAAGAAATATAAAATATACAGTTTGGAGATGGGGGGGAAGCTAGCCGGGCATGGTGGCACACCCTTTAATCCTAGCACTTGGGAGGCAGAGGCAGGGCCAGCCTGTAGAGCAACTCCAAGCCAGCTGGGACTAAAAGGGAGAACCTGTCTCAAAAAGACAAAAAAAAAAAAATGCATGTACTGCAAAAGAGGTCATAATTGTTACAAAGACGGGGCCATCAAGGAGAGGCCTCCTGCTCTGTGTTGGGATGATAGGAAGGGCGCCCTCATGATAAGGTGCCATTCCAGCTACACTTCCAACTTGTGAAAGACAGCCTAAGTGATTTTCTGCTCCTAGAGAACAACTACATACAAAAGCTGTGGATAATGTGATTCAAGGGGCAAGGCTCCATCCCAAGCTGGCATTGGAACTTAATAGTGTCATCCACATATTACTGGCTTTGGAGGCATGAAACCTGTAAGATTAAAGAGGTTGTAGATTCTTCCTCCACACTATCACAGACCAACTGAGGTCAAGCAACATGTGACAGGCTCTGAGAGGCCATTGCATGAAGCTGTGAAAATGAAGCCTGGGTTATAGTAGAGACTCCAAGATGTTGGAGATACCAGAGCTGTGAGACATCTGCCAAAGAGACCAGTGGAACCAAGCATTTGTTCATTTCTGTCCCAAGAATATTCTCACCAGGATACATTTCAAGCTACCAATATGTAACTGAATGCAGAATTGAGACTCAAGGCATTGACTGACTTTGTTCTCTCCTCAGTATGAACCAGTTCCAGCACTGTAAATGCCTGAGAGTCTATTGAAAAACAGATGCCAAAACAGAATCAGACTGGCAAGAGAGTTATTGGGGGGAAATGGCTGCAAAGGATAAAGGGGAAGGAAGCCAGAAAAGGCAAAGAGATGATTCAGATTGGAATAAAACCCTGATAGCTCTGAAGGAGAGGGAGAAGTAAAGATGGGTTAGGCAGAGTCATAGACCTGCGTGCAGCTCCAAGAAAGACTCTTCCAAGCTAGTGGGTAGCCCTGGAACCAAAGTTGGAGCACTCTTAGGTCTCTCAGGAATCATCCTACATTACCAAAAATGTTGTGAGGGAGCCACAGGGCAGTAGCTAGGGATGCTGGTCAGTTACACTCCCCAAGTAAGATTTTAAATCTGAGTAGTGTACTTCATGTCTGCCACACGTGGCAGCATTTTTTCACACCATCACTGTGTAAATATGAACTCATTTCTCTGTATATCCTACTTTTCACAAGTTGGTACATAACCATGGCTTGGCTGACTTAAAAGCTGCATGGGTTATTTTGGAGAGAACAACTTCCAACCTTCCTGGTTCTTCTTCCTAGAAGAGAGGGACTCAAGAAAAGGCATTGGATTTATTTCTAATAAGCACAATTCCTAATTTTTTTTTGGTCTTTTTGAAACAGGGTCTCCCTTTAGTCCTGGCCTGGAGCTCACTATGTAGACCAGGCTGGCTTTTTTTTTAATATATATTTTGTACAAGATTACCAAATCTAGACCCGTGTCCCCACCCTATGCCCCCACCCCACCAGAGCTCATGCATTCTGCCAAACATGCTCTTCAACAGACATATGTTGCTCAACTTCAGGGATATGTTTGAGGAATGTGTCGTTAAGTGATTTCATCATTGTGAAACATCAGCTAGTAGTTACACAAACTGAAATGGCTACATCACTTAGGTGATGCAATCTTGGGCTACCCATGGTTGGTATACGTTTTGTGTGTGTGTGTGTGTGTGTGTGTGGTGTGTGACTAGATAGCCCAAACCAATGACTTCTATCTTATTATGTAAAAAGAGAATAGAAAAACCAAGCAAGTTGATCAGAAATAGAAGCTACAATCACTTTTCAGCCTTTTGGCTAAGACCAAGTACAGAGATAGAAGTTTGAAAAGACCACATAATTCAAGTTATAAAAATAGTCAAAAATAGTCTACAGATTCTCTGATATTCACCTTAAAAGTTCAAGTTTTGCACCTATCAGTCTGTGGAGAAGAAGACAGTGGTGGAAGTAAATGGTTTCCTGATGCTGTGTCCATCTGGAGTTCCTTATACAAATGCCAAAGGAATTGATTATCCAGCTGGTTTCCCTGTGGGCTAAACAGCAACTCCTGCCTATGTACTATGGAGCAACTCCTCCCTTCTGAACCGGCTACACCCCTAGACACCTTACCAAGTATCCTTTTCCCCTGCCAGGGGGGCAATACCACTATATTCCTTCTCCCCTCACCCCTACCAGACAGTCATGGTGAGAAGTTACCTACCCCAGCAAGCATGTATGTCCGGCAAGAGCATACTCACTACACATAGCCATGGTATGTCACATCCACCACACCACCAAGGTGTACCCCAACAGCTACAGCAATGTCTGCCCTCCTCTCAACCCTCCTCTTAGAGGTAATAGATTCACCATAGGCATGGTCGTTGGGACCCCTTATGGCCATACCTGCTAATTGTTCATTCTCCAACTCCTGTTACCTCTCACCTGGTTACAGTGCCCACATACTCTACCCCAGGAATGCCCACCTATAGCTGTGTGCTCTCTCAGTGGTGATGGCCTTGCAAACTAATATTTGAGAATGGAGCTTGTGGTGGTTTGAATGAGTGTCCCCCATAGGCTCTAGGTATTCAGACATTTGTCTCCAGTTGGTGGTGCTGTTTCTGGAGGTCTTAGAAGGTGTGGCCATGCTGGGGGAAGTGTGTCACTGGGGGCGGGCTTGGTGAGCTTAACAAGCCTCGTGCTCTACAGTTGCTCCTCTCTGATTTTCCCTGTGCTCTTTGCGAGATGTGACCCTCGGTTTTGCTGCTCCAGATTCAGCCACCACGCCTTCCGCCACAATGGACTAATTCCCTGGAACCGCCAATCGTAAGCTCAAATAAACTCTTCCTTTTATAAGTTCCTTGGTCTGGTGTTTTATCACAGCAACAGAAAACTGACTAATACAGAGCTGTACAGTCACATCACTGAGTTCCACAGCTGATGCTGCAGCCCTTGTGCCTCCAACGGGGATGTTCTTTGTAATGCTCTTGACACGGGTGCACAAACCTACATGCAGACAGTACATTCATACACATAAAAAATAAAATTAAAAAAATTTAAATACTTAAGCAAACACAACCACATCCTAGCACAGCAGGTCCAAGCATTGTCGTACTCGGTTTTGTGGACTGCCTGGCATTGTCTAAAGCTAACTGTAATGATAAAATGGAATTATTAATCTATTTGGATTCATATCTAGTTGAATTCATGTTTATAAAAAACAGTTGGAGTTTTATTTCTCTTTATATTAATTATAAGCCAGATTTGGGAAATCACTTCTAACAAATTATGCTAATGTAATCTGCAAGGTAAAGTCATACAAAGGATAATTTCATCCTCTCTTTTTCTTTCCACCCCCATTATTTTATCTGGGGGAAGCCAAACTCCATGTCATGAGAACACTCAGCCTCGGGGCCCCAGGGAGCAAAGAACCAAGGCCTCCCACCAAGTCAGAACTGAATAGCTAAATGTGTGAGCTAACTTGGAAGTGGATCCTCCTGTCAAGCCGTGATGAAGGCTGCCCTGAGTGACAGCTTGCTGTAACCTCAAGAGAGATCTTCAGCCAAAGTTACCTAGCCAAGCTGCTCACTAATTCTTGATCCATAGAGACTGTGTGGATTATAAACTGTTGTAAACCATTCAATTTTGGTCTGTCTCACAGCCAAGGATAACTAATTCAGGCAACGAGAGTTTGGAAGTCTCTTTATCCTCTCAGGAGCTATTACTATTCAGACAGCATCAGGACCCCATGGAGATATCCATTTCTTCATTTCTTGTTTTGGCTCACAGAAAATACGTCCTTTTTCCAAGATGACTCACATCATCAAACTATTGTCAGAGTCACCAGAAGTACTGCTTCTAGTGCTAGCCCAAGGCCCAGACTGCTGCTGGGGCTGTGGTCAAGGCCTTGATGCCTACACAGAGCTCACCATCTCACCTTGCTCCCAAGGTTACCAAGCGCCAACTCCTAGTATCTGAGAGGCCACTGGAAAGCAATACTGTGCCCTTTCTGTGCTCTTACTGTGGCAGGAACCCCAACGTGGGGGAGGGTTGCAGGTAACCCTGAGTACAGAACCAGCTGAACTGAAGCCTGGCCTATGACTACAAATGTGGCCCAGATTGCAGTGTTTGCCAGGTTAAACCTGCCGAAGCTAGATTAGCATATCGATTGTGCCTGGAAGAACCAAGCACACCAAGGCCAAGGGCACTGATTGTAGACAAGGTTTAAAGAGGACAGGAAAAAAGCAGATCTAGAGGAGGTCTATGAGCAGAATCTGGGGCTTGAGCGGCTTTGAAGTGTGTCCCTATAGTCTGATTTTTGTCTCTCATATACACTACAAAGGGAGCTGTACTTTTTTTCTCTTCTGGAAAGTTCTCATAGAGTTGCCAAGGTTCAGGCTTTGTTGATACTGGCATAGAAGCCAGGTGAATTTTATATTAGATTAGGTTCCCCCAGAAGGAGGTCCTGAAGCAAGAATTCAAGTTTAATGTGGGCTATGATCCCAGGAAGCAGGCAGTGGAATGAGGAAATGAGACAGAGGAAGAGAAGACAGCTAGTATACACTAGAAGATCAAACCATTTACTCTTGTGAACTATTAGAGCTTAATTCCCTGGAGAAAACTCTGGTAAATGGTGTTGGAGTCAGAAAGGAGACATAGATGAAGTTTGGGGTATATACTTTTTCCTTGGTATCCATGGATATTCTAGAATACTCCCTCAGACAACAAAATCACAGATGCTCAAGTCTCTCTTATAAAGTGATATAAAGCAGATGTGATAGCACATGCCTGTAATTCCGACACTCAGAAGGCTGAAGCAGGTGATTATTTGAGCTCAGTAGTTCAAGACCAGCCTAGGCAACAAAACAAGATCCTAATTTGAAAATATGAATAATAAGCAAATAGGTATAGAGTATAACTTCTACCAGCCAAAGAAAAGTAACAATTTAAAAATTGGTACAGGGACTAGAAAGATGGCTCAGTGATTAGCAGCACTGGCTGCCCTTCCAAAGGACCCACCCGCATGGTGGCTAACAACCAACCTTAACTCCAGTTCCAAGGGATCTGATACCATCTTCTGGCCTTCGCAGGCTTTGACTAACACGGTTGCACTTAAGTGCATACAGGCAAAACATTCATATACAAAATTGTTTTAACTTGTTCAAATTCAATACAGATGTATTTTTCTGAATATTTTTGATTCAGGGCATGTTGAGTCTACAAATACAGAAACTGAAGTTACAACTGACTATAGTTCCATGTCAACTTTCGTTAGCCTTTGTTGAAGGGACTGAAGGAGAGGATATTGATTACAGTGGGGGCCAACACACAAAGATGATGATTCTGGCTAATCAAAATTTTTGTCATTTTAATTGTTTTTTTAAATGCTAAGTTTTGGAGACTGCAGATATAGCTCAATTAGTAGAGTGTTTGCCTAACATACATAAAACCCAGAGTCCAATTTCTAGTACCATATAAACCAGGAATGATTTTACATGCCTCTGATCCCAGCACTCTGGAGGTAGAAGCAGAAAGATCAGAACCTCAAGGTCATCTTCTACTACATATTGAGTTAGAAGCTAGACTGAGCTATGTAAGACTTATCTCAAAAAAAAAAAAAATGGGTCTTACAATATTGCCCAGGCTGGCCCTAAGTTCCCAGGCTTGGATGCTCAGGTAGCCAGAACCACTGAGCATGGCCCCACGCCCAGCTGCTAGCTCAGCTTTTATTTGCTTGTTAGCTATTTGGATATCTTTTCTGTGTATTGTACATTCAGATCATTGGCTCATTTTTCTATTGGATTATTCTTTTCTTATTTATTTGTAGTAATTATTTAGCTATTCAGATACCATCTTTTCCTCATTACTTGCAAAGACAATTTAATTTTTCAGGTTGAGGTTCATCTTTTCACTTTATCTTTTGTAATTTTTTTGTGTATTACTTACAGAATATCTTAATCAATTTTATAACCCCTTCCCCATTGACTCCCTCCCAGATCTACCCCACTGGATTTCATGCATTCTGTAATTTGTGTTAAGGCCTATCAAGTCTAGCTAGTGTCCCCAGACATCCCTCAGTGCAAGTTCATCCACTGAGGTCTAGCCAATCTATCTAGAGTCCCTCCTTTTTTTTTTATGTGTATGAATATACTGTCTGCATGTAGGTTTGTGCATCCGTGTCGTGTAATGCCGCAGAGGTCAGAAGAAGGTGTCAGATTCCCCTGGAACTGAAGTTAAAGATTGTTCTCAGCCGCCATGTGGGTGCTGGGGATTGAACCCAGGTCCTCTGCAAGAGCAGTCAGCGCTCTTAACCACTAGGCCATTAGAGTCCCTCCTTTTAAGAGGATCAACTCTCCCTCACACAACAGTAAATCAGCTGCCAATCATTCTTTGACTGAGACTGGGGTCTGCTGTCCATTTCCACAGTTCTGTGCTGGCCTTTTGTCTGCTTGAGTTTGCATGGGTCTCGTGCATGCTGACACCATTGCTATAAGTTCACATGAGCAAGGTCCCAGGAGCCTGTAGAACTCTACATTAATATGGTCATGCACTTCTTCCCTGGCTCTTAAAATCTTGCCCCCCCCCACTCTTCCACAATGTTATCTTTTAACTTTATGATGTCATATGATAACATTCACTTTTAAAATGCTGGTGAATTTATCAATCTTTTACTTGTGGTCAGTTTTTTTATTTATTTAATTTTTATTGTTATTATTTTTTGGTCTTTTTGATACAGGATCTCCCTGTAGCCCCAGCTGTCCTGGAATTCACTCTGTAGACCAGGCTGGGCTTGAACTCACAAAGATCCTCCTGCCTCTGCCTCCTAAGTGCTAGGATTAAAGGCGTGCCCCACCCCACCCGGCTTTTTTATTTTTTAACATCTTTTTCTTTTCTTTATTTTTTATTTCATGTGTGTGAGTGTTATGTCTGCATATGTTTAAGTTCATCCATGTTGTGCAATGCCTAAGGAGGATAGAGGAGGGTGTTAGACCCCCTGGAAATGGAGTTACAGACAGTTGTTAGCTGCCATGTGTGTCCTGGGATTTGAACCTGGGTCTTCTATAAGAACAACCAGTGCTCTTAACCACTGAACCATCTCTCCAGCCCCTGTTTTTTGTTTCTTGTTTTTATGTTAGTGTTCATGAATTTGTAAAGTGTTTTCTTCCTTGTGGAGTCAGTCTCTCCTTGTGTACCCCAGGCTAGAGCAGGACACCCTGTGTAGCACAGAACTCACTGTGTTGCCCATGCTGGCCTGGAACTCCTGGCAGTCCTCGTGCCTCAGCTTCTGAGTGCTGAGATTATGGGTGTGAGTTTGCACATCCATGCCAGAGTTGCACAGCCTAACCTGTAATGATGTTACAAAACTGAAGCTTTGGCAGGATTGACTGTCCTCTGTTATGCACTTTCAAATTAGCCTCTGTGGCCCTATCATTAGCACCTAATATAATCCTGAAAACTCTGTAGAAGTTGCTAAATATAAGAAATCCATATTTATATTGCTGTGTTTTCGGTTATTTGCCTAAAACCATGTAATAAGAATGATTTAAAAACTAGAATAAGAAGGTCATGTTCTAATGTTTTATAGTATCTGAATGGACCTCATTTATTGGTTAGTACAAAGGAACTGTTATATGTAGTTTTCTTTTTAAATTATTTATATATAGTGTCTAATGAACAAAACGTATGTGTTTGGGCCTGGTGAAAAAAAATTAAAAATAAAAAAAAAAAAGAATTCCTTGGGGCTGGAGAGATGGTTCAGCAATTAAGAGCACTGACTGCTCTGGCAGAGGAGCCGGGTTCGATTCCCAGCACCCACATGGTGGCTAAGAACCATCTAAGAACCATCTTTAGTGCCAGGCATGGTGGCACATGCCTTTAATCTCAGCACTCGGGAGGCAGAGGCAGAGGAAGGTGGATCTCTGTGAGTTCAAGACCTGCCTGGTCTACAGAGCGAGCTCCAGGCCAGCTGGGACTAAAAGGAGACCCTGACTCAAAAAAAAAGGAAAGAATTCCTTTATTAGCCAGGCTGGCAGATCTCAGTAAGTTCTACAGGGAGACCCCATCTCAAAAAGACAATACAAACAAACAAACAAACAAACAAAAAACAATTTTTGCCAGGTACACACCTTTAATCCCAACACTGAGAAGCAGAGGGAGAGGGATGTCTGTGTGTTCCAGGTTAGTTTGTTCTACAAAATGGGTTCCAGACAAGGCTGCATAATGATATGTTGTCTCAAAAAACATCAAAACAAAACATAACTGTGTGTGGTAGAGAAAAAGGATCCACAAAATAATCTCAGATTCCCTGCGCATGGTGGCACTTGCCTTTAATTCCAGCATTTGGGAGCCAAAGGCAGGTGGAGCTCTGTGAGTTGGAGGCCAGCCTGGTCTATCTAGCAAGTTCCAGGCCAGATGAGGCTACATGGGGACCCTATCTCAAAAAGATCAAGAAAAAAAAATCTCAAATCCACAGAAATGTAAGAAGATCAATTGCAAGCCTGGGCTATATAGCAAGACCCTGTCTCCAAAAATAAGGGGTGGGGAGGCACCTTGGGTAGGGATGTAGCTCAATTTAGGATTCCTTAGGCCCTGGGTTCAAGCCTTGCAAAATCAAATAAAAGACCAAAAGAAGAATTCTTTTCCTATCAAGTATCAGAGGTGATCATTTATGAAGTATTATAAACTTTAACACACTTGGAAATTATTTAGGTAATCATGCAATGTAAGAATCTAATATTCAATTTTTATCATTGAAAATACAGACATACACAATAGCAGACAGAATAGGATAATTGTTGTGCAGCAATATCCTCTGAGTCAGGACTTTCCATCTTAGAATGAAGCTCAGTAAACAGGATGGTCTGGGATTGATGAGACGGCTCAACAGTTAAGGGCACTTGCTGTTCTTTTTTTCTCTTAGCAATAATCGTGCCTCCGATAAACCTCATTGGCTACGATACTGCCAGTGCGCAAAGCTAAGGCACTTCCTGTTCTTTCAGAAAGCCTGGGTTCCCAGCATCCACATGGTGGCTAACAACCATTTGAAACTCCAGTTATAAAAGATCCAAGACCCTCTTCTGGCCTCTATGGGCACTGAATGTACAGATGTACTTGCATGCAAGTAAAACACTCATACGCATAATAAATAAATACAAATTTAAGTAAAACAAAACAAACCCAAGATGATCCAAAGGGAAGTGAAAAAGAAAAAAAAAAGTAAACAACACAATAGTTTCAGGAAGTCACTAAAACTGAGGGTTTTAAACTTCACTAGGCTCCTCTCTCCCAAGCATATCTGAGCTCTAAGGAATGCTGAAAAGGACTGGTAGACAAGCTGAGCTGCCTTGAAGAGGCTCAGACCAGCCAAGCTGCCTGGAAAAGACACCCCCCCAACCCACCAAGCTACCTGTAAGTTGCTCAGTGTACTCTATGCTTCCTGCTTTTGTAAGTTGTCATCCACACTGGGGTGGTCTTTCAGTGATCCAGCTGTCTTTGAGTCATTTCTGGCACTCCTCACCCATACTCCTGTAAGTAACCCCAACGAAATACATTGCTTCACCAAGTTGGACTTTGGTGGTGTCCTTACTTTGGTCTGTTATTGATTCCCTATCTGGAATGAGGAATAATGTTGCACAACAATGAAAGGCAAAGGTTGTAACTCAGTGGTAGAGCACTTACAGGATATACGCAAGGCCCTGAGTTCTACCCCTAGCACTGAAAAAAAAAATAATAAGAAAAAAGAAAAGGGAAAAAATATAATAAAATAAACTCTACACTTAGCTTTACAAATGAGCTTATTTCAGCTAATTAAAATAATAACAAACATTTATTACCTGACAGTTTCTGTGGACTAGGCTTTCAGGAATAATTTAGTTGAATGGTTCTGGCCCAAGTATGTCATGCAATCAAGTTGGCAGTCTGGTCTACAGTCATCCAAAGCCCTAACTTGAACTAAAAGATCTGTTCCGAGGTGCCTTGGACAAATGCTGATAAGTTGTAGGAAAGAGGCATTGGTTTCTCACTATATGGAATGCTCTTTAGAGTTGCTGGTGTATCCATTCCCCAGAACAATCCAATAAAAAGCAAAGAAAAAATTGTAAAGGCTTTTATTACCCAGCCTTGGAAAGCAAGAAGACCACTTCCAATGCAGAGTATTTACTTTTCTCATTGTATCAAAAGCAACTTAAGGAAAGGAGGGTTTATTTACTTTGTTTTTATTTTTGTTTTGAGACAGTCTCCCTGTAGCCTCAGGTGGCCTGGAACTCACTGAATAGGACAGGCTGGCCTCCATCTCACATAGATCCACTTGCCTCTGCCTCCTGAATGCTGGGACTAGAGACATATGCCACCACACCCTGCAAGGAAAGGAAAATTTATTATGGCTCAGTTTGAAGGTACAGTTCATCTTGGAAGGGAAAGTATGGTGTCAAAAGCAGCTGTAGCTTTTTAAAAAATCAATTTATTTATTTTTTATGTATTTTTTATGTGTATGAATATACTGTGTGCATGTAGGTTTGTGCACCCGTGTCGTGCAATGCCCTGGAGGTTAGAGGAGGGTGTCGGATTCCCCTGGAATTGGAGTTGAAAACGGTTCTCAGCCGCCATGTTAAACAGTGGGTGCTCTTAACCGCTAGGCCATCTCTCCAGCCCCCGAAGCTGTAGCTTTTTACAGCCCTCATTGTCTCCGTGTCCTCCACTCCCTGTTGTTTCTACTGTACACTTTCTGGATCTCTTTGGCTGCTTTCTCATTACTCCTACTGTTGCTGTTGCTGATGTTGCTGCTCCTGCCGATGCCACCTTGCTACTGGTACACTGTTACCACTCGGCTGCTACTTCTATCTTCTCTTCACATTACCAGCTCAGCCTGCTCTCTAATAATAAAGATCTCCAAGAAGTTTCTCAACTCCAATCAGTCACTCATAGAAAGCCCAGAGTCAACCATTATCTTTTCAACCATTTCTGTAGGAAGCTTTTTTTTATGCTGAACAGGGACCACACAGCCCTGCTAAGGGAAGGGGAACACAGTGCCCGCTTTGCAGACACTGTGGGGAGCTGACCTCTCGGTGCAGAGGCTAGCTGGCTACTTCCCGTAGCCTGGCCTGGGTGGTACTTACAACTCAGGCCCTTAGCCTGGACCCATGAGACACGTGTTCCACTCTTGGCGGTGGCTTCCCACCTGCCCAGAGACTGCTGAACCCTGGACAGGAATGTCAGGTGGGTGGATGAAGGCCTATCTTCAGCCAATGTCCACTCACAACACCAGCTACCCAGATTGGTGATCCGCAAAGGGGAACCTTTTTCCAACCCACTGGCCACCCTAACGAAATGCAGGCCTACCTTAGCCTGTATGCACGCAATAATTAATAAAAAATAATGGCCGGGAATTCCGTGATGATGTTACTATGAAATTCAAATTTACTCCTTGCCACAGCTTGCTTTTATAAACCAAATGATGTCAGTTCCAGAGCCAATCATAATTCCCCCAATTCTGAGCCACTGCACACTGTTGCCCCACCCAGCATCGTGCACCTCGGCCGTGCTGCTTGCTCCTCCTTGGGGCGGGGTCAGACCCTCAGCCACACAGTGCCCTGAGGCGTGCTATTTGGAAAGCCAGCCTGCAATTCAAGCTGGATTTCCCCACATATTTCTATGAAATTTATTTTGAATGTTAACATGTCATTCTTTCTATCAATTGTTGATACACTAACCTGATTGATACAACTCTTCTTCCATTGATAGCACAACTTCTTATGAATATTTATAGGCATCGGTAAGATTTGTCTGCATCCAATTTGGTAAAATATCATGTCATTCCTATTCCTAAGAATTGCCAGAGATGCTGTGAGGATCCAGGGTACAAAGTAACTGACTTTATTAGTTACTGTTCTGTTGCTGTGATAAAACAGCATTGACCACAGCAACTTATAGAAGGAAGAGTTTATAGCCGGGCGTGGTGGCGCACGCCTTTAAACCTAGCACTTGGGAGGCAGAGGCAGGCAGATCTTTGTGAGTTCAAGGCCAGCCTGGTCTACAGAGTGAGTTCCAGGACAGCTGGGACTACAGGGAGACCCTGTCTCAAAAAGACCAAAAAAAAAAAAAAAAAAGAAAGAAGAGTTTGTTTCTGGGCTTATAGTTCCAGAGAGATAATAGTCCCTCATGGTAGGGAGGCAGAAATGGCCTGAGCAAAAAGCTGGGGGCTCACATCTTCAGCAGATGCAGGGCGAAGTCTCATAGAGAAGCAGAGAGAGACAAGTGGAGTAGACAAGGCTATGAACTCTCCAGTAGGCTACATCTTCTAAAGGTTTCATGACCTTCCCCAAACAGCAGTACAACTGACCAAGTGATGAAATACTTGAGCCTGTGGAGAAAATCTCATTCAAATCACCACACTGACTAAACAGTCAAGCATATGATCAAGCTGATTCTTTGTGCTCTGACTACGGAGACCCTGTCTCAAAAAAGCGGTAGGGTGAGCCAGGCACCAGGCGTGGTGGCGCTCACCTTTAATCCTAGCACTTGGGAGGCAGAGACAGGTGGATCTTTGTAAGTTCAAGGCCAGCCTGGTCTACAGAGTGAGTTCCAGGACAGCTGGGGCCACAGGGAGACCCTCTCCTGAAAAGACAAAAAAAAAAAAAAAAAAGCGGTAGGGTGAGCTTACAATAAAAACATACTGTTAAAAAAAATACTGTTGGGCAAGACTATACTTTCAGGGTCATTTCTATAGTATGTTACTAGAGAAGTTTCTCTGACTGTGAGAGTACAGAAACCACGAGGAAGAGACGTAGCATTCCCTCCTAGCGTGAAGCTGGCTCTAGGTGTTGCTTTCTGCAACTGCCTTTTGCATTGATGATCGTTTTCTCTCCTCTCAGAAGGTAGAGGGAGAGAATGCAGTCTGAGTGGTATAAAAAAAAAAAAAAAAATACTGTTGGGGCGGGAGAGATGGCCTAGCGGTTAGGAGTGACGATGCTCTTGCAGAGGACCCAGGTTCGATCCCCAGCACCCACATGGGCGGCCGAGAGCCATCTAAACTCCAATCCAGGAGAGCTCAGTTCCAGAGAGATCTCAAACCCTCTTCTGAACCTCCGCGGCATTGCACGACACGGTGCACAAACGTCATGCAGACAGTACATCATAAACATACAGAAATAAATAAAAATTAATAAAAAAATTTTTTTAAATACTGTTAACAGTAACAGTGATTTGACAGTATTAATAGTCATCTAACATTGTTAACTGCTGCCCCAGAGACCCAGGGAGAGACTGGTCTCTAATCTGTCTTAGTCACTTTACGTATAAATTCTTTTTTAAGAATAAAAAAAATCTTTCCCATTTATTTATTTTGGAGCACTACAAGCATACTACTACAGAGAATATGCAGCAGGTCAGAGGACAACTTGCAGGAGTGAGTTTCTTTCCTTCTACCATATGGATCCCATGGATTAAACTTGGGTCTCAGGCTTGGCTGCCAAAGAACCTTTACCTGTGGAATCATCTGCTAGTTCCTCATGTTTACTTCCTAAACATGAATTTTCTTTTTTTTTAATTTTATTATTTATTTATTTATTTATTCTCTTTTTTTTTTTTTTTTGGTCTTTTTGAGACAAGTCTCAAATAGCATTATTAGTTTTTTATGTGTATGAATGTACTGTCTGCATACTTGACCAATAAGAGATAAGAGTCCCTGCAAACTGTTTTTCCATTTTATCACCAGATAGATGGTCCCAAGACACAGATCATGTACCTTTTCAGAAGGTCCTTTGGGATAAAGTAACCACCCTTAGTGATAGTAAGTGTAAGCATGCTTCCTTGGGTTGACTTTCTGTTTTCACATTTTATTCACATCTTCATTATTTTTATTTAGTTATTTACTTAATTACTTTGTATTTTAATCTTTGAACTTCATGTACTTATTGCCATAAAGAACGTGCTTCCACAATAAATTTATTTATTTATTATTTTATATTCATTTATTTATATCTATTTTATTTATTTGTTATTTATTTATTTTATTTATTATTATTTATTGAGACTGGTCCCTTTAGTTCCAGGTGGCCTAGAGTCTAACTATGTGACCAGATGGCCTTGAACTCACAGAGATCGGTCTGCCTCTGCCTCCCAAGTGCTGGGATTAAGGCCGTGTGCCACCTGGCCCAAGACGGGTCTTAGCTGCCATGTGGGTGGGGGACTCGAACCCCGGTCCTCTGCAAGGCATCAGTGCTCTCAACTGATGAGCCATCTCTCCAGCCTCCTACATGTTAACATTTAAAGGCATACACCACCAAGCCAGCTTACCTCAATAAATTCTTTGCACACAGCCTTTGTACTAAGTTATTCTTACTGAAGGACCCAGAGTAAGGCAGAGTTGGTTCCCAATAAGGAACACTTCTCATTTGATTGGTTGCTTTTAGGTTTCTAATCTGCCAGCTCCGCACACTTTACCATACAGTCATTTGAAAAAATGGGCTGGAGGAATGGCCTAGAGGTTAAGAGTCGGACTGCTCTTGCAGAGTACCCGGTTCGTCCCCAGCACCCACATGGTGGTTGAGAACCATCTTTAACCCAATTCCAGGGTCATCCAGGGGAATCCAACACCCTCTTTTGATGTCCAGCATTGCATGACACGGGTGCACAGACCTACATGCAGACAGTAACATTCATACACATAAAAAATAAAATAAAAAATACTTTTAAAAAGAAAAATAATTGTTTATTGTGAGGTGTTTACTACATTCTAAACTGCTGATCTTTCTTGCAATGTTGCTATTTTGTTCCCCTAGTCCTTGTGCTTCCTAAAGTGGTAGTTATATCTAGATATCTAACAGACTCACTTGTGTAGATTTGTAATATTTTATGATTTGAATAAATTATTTACAGATTTTGTTGTGTGCACATCAGAAGGCGATGTCATGGCTGGGGCCATAGTTCAGTATTAAAGTACTTGCCTAGTATGTGTGAGGTCTAGGGTCAACACCACACTGACAATGAAGTTGAAAAGGACACTAGATGATAGAGAGACTTTTCATACTTCTAACTTGGCAGAATTAATATTGTGAAAATGATATATTGCAAGTAATACAGAACATCTGTAACTCATTCCCAGGAGAACTAACTCCAGTTCCAGGGCAATTCCGAACCCCTCTTCTGACCTCCGTGGCATTGCACGACACGGGTGGCACAGACCTGAATGCAGCGGTACATTCCATACACATAATAAATAAATTTAAAAAATAGTTAAATGTTCAAAGTCCTTAGACATTAGGGAAATGCAATTAAACTGCTTGGAGAGGTGCTGAGTAGATGGCTAAGAAATTTAAGAGCAATGCCTTAGGTAAAGTGTGAGGACTGGAGTTTGGATCTGGATTTCCAGAAACCCATGTCAAGGCTGAGTGTGTGTGGCAGCCCACCTATAATTCCATCTCCTAAAGTGGAAATGGGATCAAAAGAGCAAGCAGGGTAGCAAGATTGGCCAGATCGATAAGCTCTGGTTTTGACTCAGGGACCCTGCCTCAATGCAATAAGTAGAAGACCGGGGGCGGGGGGGGGGGAGGCTGGAGAGATAGCCTAGCGGTTAAGAGCGCTAACTGCTCTTGCAGAGGACCCGGGTTCGATCCCCAGCACCCAAATGGGCGGCTGAGAACCGTCTGTTGACTCCAATTCCAGGAGAACTCCAGTTCCAGGGAATCCGACACCCTCTTCTGACTTCCATGGCATTGCACAACACGGGTGCACAGACCGTCTTGCAGACAGTACAATTCATATACAACAAGTAAAATAAAAATTTATAAAGATTAGGGGCAGGGAGTCAGTTTATAGTCCACATAGTTGAATATTTCATCCATACATCAATTCCCATAAGCCATTGTTGGAAAGTGACTCCTGGGGAGGGAGAAATATTCATTCCTCTGTCCTTTGGCCTTCTATGCCAGTGGTAATGGAGACAACAATCAGGGAAAACTGTTAGTCAAGGTACACAACTGGAAGTCAGACCAATATGCATTACAATGGTAAGGGTAAAGGATATGGCCAAGGCAATGACAAAGTCATCATGAGCTAGCTGTAATATCTTAAGTGGGGGCATTTGATAAAATTGCCAGTACACATGTGAGTGGTTAGGCAGAGACATGGAATGCATATATCTGGCTCTGCTTTTCAGATTTCCCATTGGGGACTGGCAAGATGACTCAGCCTGAGTTCAATCCCAAGGGCCCACATGGTGAAAGGAGAGAACTGACTCCTGCAAGTGGTCCTCTACCTCCACATGCATGGTATAGCACATGTGCTCCCTTTCCCCCCCAACACACCACAAAATAAATAAATAAATAAATAAATAAATAAATAAAATAAATAAAATAATTTAAAAAATTAAGAGGGGCAGTACTACCAATATAACTGCTCAATACCTCTTCTGGGTATGTACCACAGTAAAGGAAATTACCACCTTGTTTTTTCTTTTTTTTTTTATTGTTTATTTTTAAGGGATTCTACAATATAGACACAGTTGTTTGCAGAAAAATTGATGTTACTCAATATGGTCATACATTAGATAACTGGTGGCATTTTGCAAGTATTTTGTCCAAATTTTGAACAACCCAAGGTTCCCATAGTGCCGTTGGAGAAGCATTGTATGCCACAGGCATGTTGATCAGGTTAGGAGTCCAGACTATATTCCTTAGTAGGTCTGTGATTCACCCCTAGCTCTCTGCCGCCCTTACCATTCTACCACTCCCCTCTTCCGCAGTTTTGTATCCCTGGGCTTGGGACAAGGGGCACGTGTCGTGAGAAGTAAAACAGTTAATTTCTTTGGAGTTGTCATTTGACTGTAGTCTGTTCAGGTTGTTTCCCTTCAGGGTTGACGCTTTATCCAGTGATACCCCGCTTTATTAAGTCATACTAACAAAAGCACAGCAATTGGTGTACAGAGCATTAAGCAGTACCAATTAAGTATGGCAAGCTAAGCTGTGAGCATCAGACCAGATGTTTTGGATGGTATGCTAATCCGAAAACTGTGACTTTTGTAAAAGGATGACAGGGAGCTTCTTATTGTGCTAAACATTTCCTAACCACTAGATGTACATAACTTGTGGCATCCACTGTGAGTTATTCCTCCAAGGAGAGAGCTAATAGCCACTTAGATTTGGATATATTAAACGACATATGGCTGGCGCCACTGGTTGCACAAGATCTCCAGGGCTGTTGAGTGTTGTAGCGGTACTAACGGAGGAGTCTTGCTTGTCTCAGGGATACCAATCTTTTCTGTATTGCTTTACTGGACCTTGTAAGCTCTCTGGCATTTCAGATGCGCAGTTGTATGCTGCCAGGTGCACGTCCTCATACATCTGGGAAATTACCACCTTTTTAAAAGATGGCCTGCTTCGGCGCGTGGTGGCACCCACACCTGTAGTAATCCCTAAGCAAACTTGGGAGGCAGAGGCAGGCGGATCTTTGTGAGGTCAAGGCCAACCTGCGTTACAGAGCCAGTTCCAGGACAGCTGTGGGCTACAGGGAGACCCTGGTAAAAAAAGACCAAAAAAAAAAAAAAAAAAGATGCCTGCAAGGTAAGATAGAAAGACAGGGGAAAATTATGGGAGCAGAGAACAGAAGAATTTATTTATGTACTTTATTTATTTTACATTTTACTTTCCTTTATTTCTTCTTTTTTAACAATAAAGTAATAAGTTTGAGTACACGACATCCTGTCATGTAAGACCATCTTGAAGCAGTTGTGCCCAACCCCACCAGCCACAGGCTGCCCACCATCAGCTGGCGGGGCTATAAGTAATACAAGTTGATCAAATAAGCATCCAGTCTATAATTGCTGTAGTTCTCACCACTCCCCCCAATTGCAGCCTTGTCATTCTACCATGCCCTCTCCCATTGGATTGTTCCCTGCACTTAGAAAAGGGGAACGGTGAGACAAGAAGACAAAAACAGTCCTGCTTGTCCTTGGAGATGTCGTTATTTGGACTCTGGACAAGTTTCTGGCTGTTTCTTTTCATGGACTGACAGTTTGTTCGTAAAACATTTCAATCCTACTAATTGAATCACAGCAATTAGATATATAGATATTTTAACAGTACTAATTATTATAGTAGTTTACTTGGCATAGAACCACAGACAGTGTGGAGGTATGCTAATCCATGATAATTATGTTTTTTCTGTGTAAAAAGATGACAATGGTCTTACTGTGGCTTTATAACATCTCCTAGACCTGAGGAGGTAAGCTTGTGGCATAGCATGGAGTTATTCCTCCAAGGAGAGCTAATAGCCAATTAGACTTGGGTATATACAGACTATGGCTGCCATGCTGCACAGTTTTCCAGGCATGTGAGGTGTAGCCGTGCTGACAGGTGAGATCTTGCTTGATCAAGGAGACCAAATAATTTGCTTTATTGGTTAGTGGGCCTTTGTAGCACTCTCTGGTATACCAGGACCAATGTACACTTGCAAGTGTGGTCTTCCTTTAATAATCTTTCCCATGTTACAGTCAGTGTCTTTGAGAAGCAGGGCCATTACCACCTCTGCTTCTTGCAGGTAATCCCAGTTTACAGGCAAGAAGCCTTTACCTTTTGGGGGGGACTTGGATCCCCTGGCCAACTCTCCTTGGTACGAATAATCCATTGTGATATCAGAGCTCTCCTGTATTAATTTTTGCCTTAAATGCGCAGCTTAAGACGTCTTAGTAGTATATTGGTTCTTGAATATGAGAATTAATCCTTTTTCACAGTTCTCTTGTCTATAGTCCATTAAAGAAGGCAGTTTTACCCAGTTTTATAAAGAGATAACCTCTATAACAGTCACGCTTAAATTTACAGTTAGAGAATTGACTCATTACCATCATATTTTATCTTTGTTCTAATAAGAAAAAGGAGGTAAGAAAGTCTCTCATATTAAAACTTGTGGACCTAGAGGTAAAGTTCATAGGACATCATTATAAAAACGTTTAGTTATGGCTGGCGTGTTGGGCCACACGCCTTTTAAATCTAGCATTGAGAGGCAGAGGCAAGGCGGATCTTTGTGAGTTTCCAGGCCCAGCCTGGTCTACAGAGTTGAGTTTCCGGACAGCTGGGCCTACAGGAGACCCGTCTTGAAAAGACAAAAAACCAAAAAAAAAAACAACAAACAGTTTGTTACAAATAGGATCCACAGAGATGTTTGATGCCTGTAGCAATCCCTGGAGTTTTTTCCTCCTTTAAGTATAATAGGAGATGGGCCAATTCTCTGGCTGGTATTTCTTGATACATCTTTACACACGCAAAGCGAATCATTTCTTTTCTCAGCCATTGAGTTGGTATGTTTTGACCTGTGGGAACTACAAAGCTTTTCCCCATAGTTAAGTTTTAAGATTAAAATTGAAAAATTTTTGGCAAAGAAGTTTAATATATAAAACGTATCCCCTTCCTTTTTTTTTAAGTCTAGGTTTTATCTATTTTTGGACCCACTGAGTCTCAAAACGGCAGTTGTATTACACATACCTATCAGGCAGGAATCAAGGTGTTAAATTATCATTAAATTTATCCAAGCTGTTTAGGTGATGTATTTGTTAACTTGGAAGCAAACGTAATTCCTTAAATTGAATTATCCTTACAGGTAAAAGAATGTTACAAGATGATACACGTATTAACAGGAAAGTATTTATAGAGAAGATTTGGTATATGTTAATCCCAAGTTATGTGTTATACATTTTTATCAGTAAAACAAATATTTGACAACAACATTTATGATTTCCAATAACTCAGATGTATCACCACTTTTATCAAAACCTTTAACATGTTGTGTATTATGAATCATTTTTCTCTTTTACATCCTAACCTACCCACTGCCAATTAGTAAGATAGAGTTTGGCAAAATTGGACCTCACGTGTTGAACTCACTATCAGATTAAATATACCTAGTAATGCAAATATTAGACCCGTGTACCTCTCCCAACCCACCCGCCCCTCCGATTCACCATTTCCGTCAGTATTTTCTGATGCAGTCTTTCTGTTGTTCTTTCATTATGCATCCCTCTTAGACCCGAAATTATTTTCAAACTGGGTTAGTGACTGCTAGCTATCTACACAGAGGAGGGATACATTCAGCGTTTTTTTGGGACTTGTGTTACTTCACATAACATAATATCTTCTATTCTACTCCATTTTACCTGCAAAGTTCATGATTTTGTCTTTTCTTTCTTACTGCTTGCATAGAACTCCATTGTGTACATGTNAAAAAAAAAAAAAAAATACTGTTGGGGCTGGAGAGATGGCCTAGCGGTTAGGAGTGACGATGCTCTTGCAGAGGACCCAGGTTCGATCCCCAGCACCCACATGGCGGCCGAGAGCCATCTGAAACTCCAATTCCAGGAGAGCTCCAGTTCCAAGAGAATCCGACACCCTCTTCTGACCTCCGCGGCATTGCACGACACGGGTGCACAAACTTGCATGCAGACAGTACATTCATACACATACAGAAATAAATAAAAATTAATAAAAAAAATTTTTTTTAAATACTGTTAACAGTAACAGTGATTTGACAGTATTAATAGTCATCTAACATTGTTAACTGCTGCCCCAGAGACCCAGGGAGAGACTGGTCTCTAATCTGTCTTAGTCACTTTACGTATAAATTCTTTTTTTAAGAATAAAAAAAATCTTTTCCCATTTATTTATTTTGGAGCACTACAAGCATACTACTTCAGAGAATATGCAGCTGTCAGAGGACAACTTGCAGGAGTGAGTTCTTTCCTTCTACCATATGGATCCCAGGGATTAAACTTGGGTCATCAGGCTTGGCTGCAAGAACCTTTACCTGTGGAATCATCTTGCTAGTCCTCATGTGTAACTTCCTAAACATGAATTTCTTTTTTTTAATTTTTATTTATTTATTTATTTCTTCTTTTTTTTTTTGGTCTTTTTGAGACAAGGTCTCAAATAGCTATTTATTATTTTTTATGTGTATGAATGTACTGTCTGCATACTTTGACCAATAAGAGATAAGAGTCCCTGCAAACTGTTTTTCCATTTTATCACCAGATAGATGGTCCCAAGACACAGATCATGTACCTTTTCAGAAGGTCCTTTGGGATAAAGTAACCACCCTTAGTGATAGTAAGTGTAAGCATGCTTCCTTGGGTTGACTTTCTGTTTTCACATTTTATTCACTATTCTTCATTATTTTTATTTATTTATTTTCATTCTTTACATGTCTGAGCATTTTGCCTGCATATATGTGAATGTGCCATGTCCATGCAATGCCTACGTGTTAACATTATTGTTTATATTATTTTATTCAATTTATTTATTCTATTTATTTATTTATTTATTTATTATTTATTTATTTGAGACTGGGTCTCCCTTTAGTTCCAGGTGGCCTAGAGCTCACTATGTAGACCAGACTGGCCTTGAACTCACAGAGATCTGTCTGCCTCTGCCTCCCAAGTGCTGGGATTAAAGGCGTGTGCCACCTGGCCCAAGACGGGTCTTAGCTGCCATGTGGGTGCTGGGACTCGAACCCCGGTCCTCTGCAAGGGCAATCAGTGCTCTCAACTGATGAGCCATCTCTCCAGCCTCCTACATGTTAACATTTAAAGGCATACACCACCAAGCCCAGCTTACCTCAATAAATTCTTTGCACACAGCCTTTGTACTAAGTTATTCTTACTGAAGGACCCAGAGTAAGGCAGAGTTGGTTCCCAATAAGGAACACTTCTCATTTGATTGGTTGCTTTTAGGTTTCTAATCTGCCAGTTCCGCACACTTTACCATTACAGTCATTTGAAAAAAATGGGCTGGAGAGATGGCCTAGCCGTTAAGAGCGACGACTGCTCTTGCAGAGTACCCGGGTTCGATCCCCAGCACCCACATGGTGGTTGAGAACCATCTTTACTCCAGTTCCAGGGGAATCCAACACCCTCTTTTGATGTCCATGGCATTGCATGACACGGGTGCACAGACCTACATGCAGACAGTACATTCATACACATAAAAAATAAAATAAAAAATACTTTAAAAAAAGAAAAATCATTGTTTATTGTGAGGTGTTTACTACATTCTAAACTGCTGATCTTTCTTGCAATGTTGCTATTTTGTTCCCCTAGTCCTTGTGCTTCCTAAAGTGGTAGTTATATCTAGATATCTAACAGACTCACTGTTGA
Source organism: Rhizomys pruinosus (assembly GCA_009823505.1). Classification (NCBI taxonomy): domain Eukaryota; kingdom Metazoa; phylum Chordata; class Mammalia; order Rodentia; family Spalacidae; genus Rhizomys; species Rhizomys pruinosus. Next base: position 24,931 of record VZQC01006210.1, on the reverse strand, counting down.
GATTTGGGTAATATTTTATGATTTGAATAATATATTTACAGATTTTGTTGTGTCACATCAGAAGGCGATGTCATGGCTGGGGCCATAGTTCAGTATTAAAGTACTTGCCTAGTATGTGTGAGGTCTAGGGTCAACACCACACTGACAATGAAGTTGAAAAGGACACTAGATGATAGAGAGACTTTTCATACTTCTAACTTGGCAGAATTAATATTGTGAAAATGGTTATGTTAGCAAAAGTAATCCACAGAACCATCTGTAACTCCAATTCCAGGAGAACTCCAGTTCCAGGGGAATCCGACGCCCTCTTCTGACCTCCGTGGCATTGCACGACACGGGTGCACAGACCTGCATGCAGACAGTACATTCATACACATAAATAAATAAAAATTTAAAAAATAGTTAAATGTTCAAAGTCCTTAGACATTAGGGAAATGCAAATTAAAACTGCTTGGAGAGGTGCTGAGTAGATGGCTAAGAAATTTAAGCAGATGCCTTAGGTAAATGTGAGGACTGGAGTTTGGATCTGGATTTCCAGAAACCCATGTCAAGGCTGAGTGTGTGTGGCAGCCCACCTGTAATTCCATCTCCTAAAGTGGAAATGGGATCAAAAGAGCAAGCAGGGTAGCAAGATTGGCCAGATCGATAAGCTCTGGTTTTGACTCAGGGACCCTGCCTCAATGCATAAAGTAGAAGTTTTTTTTTTTAAAAAAAAAGACTTTTGGGGTCTGGAGTAGATGGCTAGCAGTTAAGAGCATGGCTGCTCTTGCAGAGGACCGGGTTCGTTCAGCACCCACATTGGGCTAAACATCTTTACTCCAGTTCCAGGGGATCCAACACCCTCTTTGTTCCATGGCATTGCATGACAGGGTCCATGACATACATGTAGAGNACCGGGGGGCGGGGGGGGGGGAGGCTGGAGAGATAGCCTAGCGGTTAAGAGCGCTAACTGCTCTTGCAGAGGACCCGGGTTCGATCCCCAGCACCCAAATGGCGGCTGAGAACCGTCTGTGACTCCAATTCCAGGAGAACTCCAGTTCCAGGGGAATCCGACACCCTCTTCTGACTTCCATGGCATTGCACAACACGGGTGCACAGACCTGCATGCAGACAGTACATTCATATACATACAAGAATAAATAAAAATTTATAAAAGATTAGGGCAGGGAGTCAGTTTATAGTCCACATGAATGAAATGTTCATCCATACATCAATTCCCATAAGCCATTGTTGGAAAGTGACTCCTGGGGAGGGAGAAATATTCATTCCTCTGTCCTTTGGCCTTCTATGCCAGTGGTAATGGAGACAACAATCAGGGAAAACTGTTAGTCAAGGTACACAACTGGAAGTCAGACCAATATGCATTACAATGGTAAGGGTAAAGGATATGGCCAAGGCAATGACAAAGTCATCATGAGCTAGCTGTAATATCTTAAGTGGGGGCATTTGATAAAATTGCCAGTACACATGTGAGTGGTTAGGCAGAGACATGGAATGCATATATCTGGCTCTGCTTTTCAGATTTCCCATTGGGGACTGGCAAGATGACTCAGCCTGAGTTTCAATCCCAGGGCCCACATGGTGAAGGAGAGAACTGACTCTGCAAGTTGTCCTCTTACCTCCACATGCATGGTATAGCACATGTGCTCCCTTTCCCCAACACCACACACAAAAAATAAATAAATAAATAAATAAATAAATAAATAAAAAATAAATATTAATTTAAAAAATTAAGAGCAGTATACTCCAATATAACTGCTCAATACCTCTTCTGGGTATGTACCACAGTAAAGGAAATGTACCACCTTGTTTTTTCTTTTTTTTTTTATTTGTTTATTTTTAAGGGAATTCTACAAAATGACACAGTTGTTTGTAGAAAACATTGATGTTACTCATTGGGTCATACATTAGATAACTGGTGGCATTTGCAAGTATTTGTCCAAATTTTGAACAACCCAAGGTTCTCCATAGGCCGGTTGGAGAAGCTTGTTGCCAGGCATGTTGATCAGGTTGGGTCCAGACTATATTCCTTATAGTCTGCTGATTCACCCCTATGCTCTCTGCAGCCCTTACATTCTACCCACTCCTCCTCTTCCGCAGTTTTGTCCCTGGGCTTTGGGAAGGGGCCACAGTGCGTGAGAATAAAACGTAATTTCTTTGGAGTTGTCATTTGAGACTGTAGTCTGGTTCAGGTTGTTTCCCTTCATGGGTTGACAGCTTTATCCAGTTGATACCCCCTTTTTAGTCATACTAACACAAAGCACAAGCAATTGGTTTGTACAGGCATTTAAGCAGTACAATTAATATGTGCAGCTAAGCTGTGGCATCAGACCAGATGTTTTGGATGGTATGCTAATCCGCAAAACTGTGACTTTCTCTAAAAGGTGACAAGCTTCTTATTGTGCTATATACATTTGCCTAACCACTGAGTGACATAACCTTGTGGCATCCACTGTGAGTTATTCCTCCAAGGAGAGAGCTAATGCCACTTAGATTTAGGGATAAAAAGACAATGCTGGCTGCCACTGGTTGCACAAGTATCTCCGGGCAGTTGAGTTGTTGTAGCTGGATACTAACGGAGGAGTCTTGCTTGTCTTCAGGGAGACCAATCATTTCACTGTATTGCTTTATGTGACCTTGTTAATGCTCTCTGGCATTTCAGAGCCGCAGTTGTATGCTGCCGTGACGTCCTCATACAATCTGGAAAATTGACCACCCTTTTTAAAAGATGCCTGCTTCGGCGCGTGGTGGCACCCACACTGTGTAATCCTAAGCACTTGGGAGCAGAGGCAGGCGGATCTTTGTGAGGTCAAGGCCAACCTGGTCTACCAGAGCCAGTTCCAGGACAGCTGGGGCTACAGGGAGACCCTCGGTCAAAAAGACCAAAAAAAAAAAAAAAAACAAAGATGCCTGCAAGGTAAGATAGAAAGACAGGGGGAAAATTATGGGAGCAGAGAACACAAGAATTTATTTATTTATTTATTTATTTTACATTTTACTTTCTTTATTTCTTCTTTTTTAACAATAAGTAATAAGTTATGAGTACAGAACATCCTCATGTTAAAGACCATTTGTAAGCAGTTGTGCCCAACCCCACCGCCCAGGCTGCCCACCATCCAGCTGGCGGGGCTTAGTCAATCAAGTTGATCAAATAAGCATCCAGTCTATAATGCTGTAGTTCTCACCCACTCCCCCCCAATTGCAGTCCTTGCATTCTACCATGCCTCTCTTCACATTGGATTGTTCCCTGACTTAGAAAAGGGGAGCACGAGGTGAGACGAAGAACAAAAAACAGTCTGCTTTCCTCTGGAGATGTCGTTTGGACTCGTGACAAGTTCTGGCTGTTTCTTTTCATGGACTGACAGTTTGGTTCGTAATAACATTTCAATCCTACTAATGAATCACATGCAATTAGATATATAGATATTTTAACAGTACTAATTATTATAGTAGTTTACTTTGGCATAGACACAACAGAGTTGGATGGTATCTAATCCATATAATTATGTTTTTTTCTGGTAAAAGATGACAATGGTCTTACTGTGGCTTATAAATACTCCTAACTAGAGGATGGTAAGCTTGTGGCATAGCATGAGGAGTTATTCCTCCAAGGAGAGTTAATAGCCAATTAGACTTGGGTATATACAGACTATGGCTGCCACTTGCTGCACCAGTATTTCCAGGCATGTGAGGTGTAGCGAGTGCTGACAGAGGAGTCTGCTTGACTCAAGGAGACCAATAATTTGCTTTATTGGTTAGTGGGCCTTTGTAGCACTCTCTGTATACCAGGACCAATGTACACTTGCAAGTGTGGGTCTTCTTCAATATCATCTTTCCCATGCTTACAAGTCAGTGTCTTGAAAGCAGGGCCTTACCACCTCTGCTTCTTGCAGGTATACCCAGTTTACAGGCAAGAAGCCTTTACCTTTTGGGGGGGGACTTGGATCCCCTGGCCAACATCTCCTCTGAACCGAATAATCCTATGCTGATATCAGAGCTCTCCTGTATTAATTTTTGCTTAAATGCCAGCTTAAGGAGCTTAGTATATATTGGTTCTTGAATTGAGAATTAATCCTTTTTCACATTCCATGTCTATGTCCAATTAAAGAAGGCATTTTACCCAGTTTTAAAAGCGATAACCTCTATAACAGTCAGCTTAAATTTACAGTTAGAGATTGACTTCATTACCATCATATTTTTCTTTGTTCTATAGAAAAGGAGGTAGAGAAAGTCTCTCATATTAAAACTTTGTGGACCTAGAGGTAAGTTCATAGGACTCATTATAAAAACAGTTTTATGGCTGGCGTGGTTGGGCCACGCCTTTAAATCTAGCATGTGCGAGGCAGAGGCAAGGCGGATCTTTGTGAGTTTCCAGGCCAGCCGTGGTCTACAGAGTGAGTTCCAGGACAGCTGGGCTACAGGAGACCGTCTTGAAAAGAACAAAAAACCAAAAAAAAAAAAAAACAAACAGTTGTTACAAATAGGATCCACAGAGATTTTGATGCCTGTAGCAGATCCCCTGAGTTTTTTCTCCCTTTAATATAATATAGATGGGCCAATTCGCTGCTGTATAGTTCTTGATACATCTTTACACAAGCAAAGCGTGATCTTTTTTTCTCAGCCTTAGTTGGTATGTTTTGACCTGGGGAACAATACAAAGCTTTTCCCCATAGTTAGTTTTAGATTAAAATGAAAATTTTTGGCAAAGGTTTAATATATAAACGTATCCCCTTCCTTTTTTTTTAAGTCTAGGTTTTATTTATTTTTGACCCATGAGTCTCAAAAAGGCAGTTTATACAATACCTATAGGCAGGAATCAAGGTGTGTTAAATTATCATTAAATTTATCCAAGCTGTTTTAGGTGATGTATATTGTTAATTGGGAACAAACTAATGTCCTTAAATTAATTATCTTACAGGTAAAAAGAATGTTACAAGATGATACTACGTATAACAGGAAAAGTATTTATAGAGAAGATTTGTATATGTTATCCAAGTTAGTGTTATACATATTTTATCAGTAAAACAATATTGCAACAACATTTAGATTTCCAATAACTCAGATGTATCACCACTTTTATCAAAACCTTTAAACCACTGTTGTGTAATCTAGACATTTTTCTTTTTACTATCCTAACTACCCGACTGCCAATATAGTAGATACGAGTTGTGGCAAATTGGACTAGTGTTGAATCACATCATCAGTTAAATATACCTGTAACAAATATAGACCCGTGTACCTCTCCCAACCCACCCGCCCCTACCGATTCACCATTTTCCGTCAGTTTTTCTGATGCAGTCTTCTGTTGTTCTTTCATTATGCATCCTCTCCTAGACACGAAATTATTTTCAACTGGGTTATTGATGCTAGCATCCACAGAGGAGGGAACATTCAGCGTTTTTTTCTGGGACTTTGTTACTTCACATAACATAATAATCTTCTAGTCTATCCATCTTTACTGCAAAGTTCATGATTTTTTTTCTTTTACTGCTGCATAGAACTCCATCTGTAGAACATGTACCACCATTTTCTCTATCCACTCACAGTTGAGGGGCATTTGGGTTGGTCCAGCTTTGTGCTATTGTGAACAGAGCTGCAATAAACATCGCTGTGCATGTTATTTCGCAGTAAGATGAGTCTTGTGGGTATTACCCAGGAGTGGTATGATGGATCAAATGGCCCGCCCCTTTTGAGTCTTCCAAGGGTTCTCCACACTGCTTCCATAGTGCGCTGTACAAGTTTCTATTTCCAACAGCAATGGATGAGTGTTCCCCTTTCCCCACAAACCTCTCACGCATTTGAATTCATTTGGTTTTCTTGATCCCTGGCCAGTTTTATTGGAGTTGAAAATGGGATCTTAAAGTGGTCTTTATTTGCATTTACCTAATTATTATTAGCATTGTTGAACAGTTTTTTTTTATTTTTTTTTTTTTTCTTTTTGGTCTTTATTGCGACCGGGTCTCCCTGTACCCATTTTCCCTGGAACTTCACTCTTAGACCCAGTGGGCCTTGAACTCACAAATAGCCACTGCCCTCTGCCTCCCAAGTGCTAGGAATTAAAGGCGTGCACCACACGCCCGGCCAGCTGTTGAACAGTTTTTAAGATGTTTTCTCAGCCATCTCTAATTCCTCCTCTGGAAGTCTCTATTCAGTTCTTTGTTCCATCTTTTGAGGTTTCATTGTTTTCTTTCTTCTTTGTTTTTGTGTAGTTTGTCATACTCTGGAAATCAATTGCTTTGTCAGATGTACTCTGTTAGAGTGAAGGTTCTTCCCACTCTTGTGGGTTTCTCTTCACTTCCTTATTGTTTCATTTGATGTATAGAAACTTTTGCGTTTAATGAGGTCCCATTTGTTCAATTGTCGCTCTTATTTTCTTGTGTAGCTGCTGTCGATTTAGGAAGTCTTTTTTCCTACACCATGTCTTGTGGTCTGTTGCCAACTTTTCTTCTTATCATCTTCAGCATTTGGGGTTTCACGTGAGGTCTTTAATCCATCTTGGGAAATTTAACTTTGGTACAGGGCGAGAGGTAGTGTAGGGGTTTAATTTCATCTTCTACAGGTGGTGTTCCAGTTTTTCCAACACCACGTGCTGAAGATGTGTCTTTCCTCCATTGGGTCATCTTGGCCCCTTTGTCAAAATATGCTGGTGGGTGAAATTGTATGTTGCTCAAGTTTGGTCTTCAGTTTTGTTCCATTGGTCAAAACTGTCTGTTTTGTGCCATACCAAGCTGTTTTTCTGACTATCGCCCTGTAGTCTAGTTTTCAGTCTGTATAGAGATCCCCCCTGTATTGCTCTTTTCTCCTTCAGGGTTGTTTTGGCTATCGGTCTTTTGTTTTTCCAAATGAAATTAAAAACTCTTTTTTTTTTTCCCAGCCTGTGAAAAAAGGAAAACTCTTGGGGCTTTTTTGCTTGGGATTGCGTTTAAAAACTGAAACAAGCGTTTGGGTTAGAATGGACATTTTTACATATATTAATTTTCCCAATCCCTGAGCATGGGAGGTTCTTCCATCTTCTGATGTCCTCCTCAATTTCCTGCTTCAGGGGTTTTAAAATTTTTGTTGTAGGATCCTTGGTGTTCTTTGGTTAGTTTGTTCCTAGGTATTTTATTGTTTTGGAGGCTATTGTGAGGCAGAAGTGCTCCTTGTTATTCCTTCTTCAGTTGCTTGTTGTTGGTTTTGTCAAGGAAAAGGCTACTGATTTTTCTATATTTATTTTGTATTCTGCCACTTTACTTGAAGCTCTTTATCATTTTAGGAGTTTTCTGGTGGGAGTTCTTAGCATCCCTACGTAAACGATCATGTCATCAGCAAAAAGGGATAGCTTACTTACTCTTTTCCAATTAGAACTCCTCTTCACTTTCCTTTTCTGCATTTATGCATAGCACTGTTTCAAGCACTATATGAAAAGGAGTGTGACGGGCGTGGTGGTGCATTGCCTTATCTTAGCCACATTGGAGGGCAGAGGCAGAGTCAAGCGGATCTTTGGAGTTCAAGGGACAGCCTGGTCTACAGAGCGAATTGTTCCAGGGGGACAGCTGGGGCTACAGCGGAGACCCTGTATCGAAAAAGATCAAAAAAGAAAAAAAGGAGTGGTGAACGGGCAGTCTTGCTGAGTTCCTACGATTAAGGGGAATGCTTCTGTTGTTGCCCCATTTTAGGATGCATATTGGCTGTGGGTTTCCTGTTATATGGCTTTGATTACATTGAGGCATGATCCTCCAGGTTCCAAGTCCCCTCTAGGACTTTAAGCATGCAAGGATGCTGGATTTTGTTCAAAGGCTTTTTCAGCATCACTGAGATGATCATATGGTTTTGTATTTCAGTCATTTATAGTTTGATGATATTTATTGATTTTCATATGTTGAACCATCCGAACCATCCCTGCATCTCTAATACAAATCTGACTTGGTCATGGTGAATGATCTTCTTTGATGTGGTCTGTATGCAATTGCAAGTCATTTTATTTAGGAATTTTTGCATCTATGTTTCATTAAGGAAATGGGTCTATTAGTCTCCTTTTGGTTGTATCTTTTCCTGGTTTTGGAATATTGTGATGCTTGCTGGCTTCATAGAAGAATCTGGGAGAACTCCTCCATTCTGTATCCTTCTAACAACTTGAGTAGTAATGGTGGTACAGTGCTTTTTGAAATCTTTTTTTAATTTTTTTTTCCTTATTTTTAATTTTATCTATTTCTGTATGTGCATGAATGTACTGTTCTGCATGCAGGTCCCTGCACCCGTGTCATGCAAAGGCAACGGAGGTCAGAAGAGGGCGTCAGATTCTCCGGAACTGGAGCTCCCTGGACTTGGAGTCTCAGACGGCTCCTCGGCCTCCATGTGGGTTGCTGGGACCCTCGAACCCGGTCTCCTCTGCAAGCGGCGGTTGGCGCTCCCAACTGCCAGGCCATCTCTCAGCCCTCCTTTTTTGAAATATTTATAGAATTTCTGCCATGAAACCATCGGGGCCTGCTGCCATTTTTTGTTTCGGGTGCTTCTTATTACATCTTCAATTCTTTTTTTTTTTCTTTTATGTGTATGAATGTAATGTATGAATGTAGGGCTTGTGTACCCCACCCGTGTCGTGCAATGCCGCGGATGTCAGAGAGGGCGTCAGATTTCCCCTGGAACTTGCGTTCTCCTAGGAGTTGGAGTTTCAGACAGTTCTTCGCCGCCATGGGGTGCTGGGGATTCAAACCCCCGCTCCTCCGCAAGAGCGGTCGGCACTCTTAACCGCTAGGCCATCTCCCAGGCCCTACACCCCCCCCCTTCTTCAATTTCTTCATATATATTGGTCATTTAAGCTGTTTATCTCTTCTTGGTTGGAGCTTTGGTGATTCCTAGGATTTCAGATATTCATCCCTTCTTGTAGGTTTTCCAAACTCTGGTAGAGTATAGGTTTTTGAAGTATTCCCGTTTGACTGTCTGGATCTTTTCATTGTCTGTGTTGATATTTTCCCCTTTTCCTAACAGATTCTACTGATTTGGAGTTGTTCCTTCTTTTTTTGGTTAATTAGGCTAGAGGTCTTGTCTATCTTGTTTATTCTCTCAAACAACCAACTTTTTGGATTCACTGATTTTTTTTTTTGTATTGTTTCTTTGTTTTATTTCACTTGATTTCTGCCTTGTTACTCTCAAATGTTTGTTTTTTTGTCTGTTTTAATTTTTAAATTTTTTAAATTTATTTTTATATGTGTATGAATGTATTTGGCTGCATGTTAGGTTTGTTCCCGTGTATGAAATGCGCAGCGGTCAGAAGAGTCGTCGGGTCTCAGATTCCTCTGGAAACTGAGTTCCCTGGAATTGGAGTTACAGGACGGTTCTTAGCCCACATGTGGGTGCTGGGGATTGAACCGGGTCCTCTGAAGAGCAGTCGGTGCTCTTAACCCTCTGAGCATCTCTCCAGGCCCCGTTTTTTTTTTTTTATTTTAATTTATTTTGTTGTATGAGTCTGTCGTCTACATGTAGTATTGTGACCCAATGTGGTGCAATGCCTTGGAGGCAGAAGAGGGTGTTGGATCCCCTGGAACTTGAGTTAAGGAGATTAGTTCAGTGCCAGTGGAGGTGCTAAGAGACGAACCTGGTCCTCTCAAGAGCAGCATGCTCTTAACTGCTAGGCCATCTCTCGCTCCAAAGTCTTTTTTTTTTTACTTTGGCCTGTGGAGATGAGTTCTGAGGCTTTGATGTTAAGTCTGCCAGGGCCCAGGCTTTGACACTAAACACTCCACAACAAGAGGAAACCCTGAAATTTGCCTTAGCTGAATAAGTATAAGACACTGTGATAAATTAATTGAACCAAGAACAAAAAGAAAAAATACTGCATGTTCTCATAAGTAGAAGTAACACAAAAACAGTAATAATTAGATATCCAGAGACAAGGGAAGATGGGTTACTAGATGTGGGGTAGAAGTAGGAAATAGGAAAATGTAGGTCAAAGAATAGAGTACCAGATATATAGAATCATAGGGTCTAGAGATCTAATTAATGTACAGTAGTCCCCTCTTATCTGGGGTTTCACTTTCCATAGTGAAGAAGGGAAAGGAGGATAGATAACAGTATAATAAGGTATTTTGAGAATGACAGAGTTGCACATTTACATTACAATACAGTTATTACAGTTAAAAATTTGGGAAGCTAAGACAGGAGACAGCTTAGACTATGTAGCCAGACCTCATCTCAATACACACACACACACACCCACACACCACACCACAACCACACCACCTGTCGCACATGAGTGTGTACAAAAGGGAAAATAAGACCAAAAGGAAAGATAAAGGTTGGGACGAAGAAGAACCCATTCTCCCCTCAATCATAGGCACACAAATAGGGGGGGGACTGAGAGATAGCTCAGCAGTTAAGAACACTGGCTGCTCTCACAGAGGACCAAGGTTCAATTTCCAGCACCCACTGTCCATAATTTCAAATTTCAGGGGATCCAGTGCCCTTTTTGACCTCTTTGGGGCATTGCACCAAACTGGGTTGCACTTTACTTATCCAGGCAATACACTCATCACATAAATAAAATAAAAACTCTTTTTTACAAAAAGAAACAGGGCCAGTGTGGTTGGTTCCACACCCCCCTTTTACTCAGGGGTTAAGGAGTACTGGCTGCTATTGTTGAGGACCTGGGTTCGATTTCCCAAGCACCCACGTGGCAGCTACGAACCATCTTTTACAAATGGCGTGGTGGTGCACACCTTTAATTCTAGCCACTCGGGAGCAGAGGGGCAGGTGGATCTTCTGTGAGTTCAGGCCCAGCCTGGTCTACAGAGTGAGTTCCCAGGCCAGCTGGGGTGCCAGGGAGAACCCTGTCTCAAAAAAAAACAAAGAAAAACAGTCAAATGGCCCCAGCAGGTCAGTCTTGCTAATTCACTCATTGTGCATTCACATATTCGAGCAGCCAGATCCTTTTACTGGCTATGCCCATCCCCAAGCTCAGGCAAATGTGGCTTCTAGAGGCTCATAGTAGCAGGTCAGCAGGGGTTGGTGGGCAGCACTCATTTTTTGCCTGGGTAATTTGCCTCTAGAGGCACCCCATATCCAAAGCTAGTGGGGACAGCCTCATTGGGAGACCATTATCCAATGCAATTCATAACTCAGAGCTGTCCCAGGACCACACTGAAGCCAGTTACAGCTGGCCATTCAGTTTTGCCTAGCTTCCTCCCCTGCCCTGCCCCATTTCCCTCCTTTCCTATAGAGAACACTCATACATCAAGGACTGCCAAAATTCCATTCTAGTCTCTGTTTTTAAGCTGTGCAACACAACTACAGCTTTGACCCAAGGGAAGACTTAAGACCCTGGCATAGCTAGAGTCTTTTACAGTCTTGATATAAACCAATTCAAGTAGATATGTAAGGTTCATTCCCTTGTGTATTGTTTCTACATTTTGGAGGGTTGGGGAATTATCCACCCACCACAGTGTGAGAAAGGAGGGATTCCTTTCTTTCTTTCTACTTCATGATTCCTGAGGATCAAAGTCAGACTGTCAGGGCTTAGCAGCAAGCACCTTAATCTGTGGCTAGCCATCCCACCAGCCCTCTAACTTGTACTTTACTCCTAATAATCCTGTACTTATTTTAGATGAAAGGGAAGAAAACAAGGCTGTCATTCTTAGTGTCTCTGCTGTGGATAGAGGTGACTTCTCTCTGATTCATAGATAGCCATGTGACCCCACACTTGAGTATTTGTTTGGCATTGCTGTGTGACCGACCCAAACAGAGCTACTGTAAAGTGGGACTAAGAGAGAAAAACTTTTTCCCATGGTTTTAATTGTCTTCGTTTTTACTGTGACTTCATTAATTCTATCCACCCTTTTTTGGATCTGTAGCCCAGGCTTGCCAGGAACTTCGTATATAGACAAGACTGAAAGGGAGTCAAGACCATAAAGGCCAGATGAAGGTTCAGACTGCATGGATCCCCATGGACTTCTGGGATAACTTAGTTAAGATAGGAGCCGAGAAATCATGAGTAAGCAGAGTAGGTTAAAAGATGACTTATGGTAGGGGGGCTGGAGAGCTGGCCTAGCAGTTAAGAGTGCCATCCGCCTCTTCAAGAGGCCCGGGTTCGATCCCCCCCCAGCACCACACATGGCGGCCACAAGAACCGTCTGAAACTCCCAATTCCAGGAGAAATCCAGTTTCCAGGGGAGTCCGACACCTCTTCTGACCTACGCAGCACTGCACGACAGGGTCCACAAAACTTGCATGCAGACAGTTCATTCCTACACATACAGAAATAAAAATTAAAATTAAAAAAATATTTTTTAAAAAGTGACTTATGAGTAAAAGTGACTTATGTAGCTCATTATATAACCAGTTTCTGGCAAGAAGCCACATTTACAAGAAGCTGCTGGGTATGGTGGTGTACAGTTTTAGTCCCAGCACTCAGGAGGCAGAGGCAGGTGGATCTCCATGAATTCAAGACTAGGGCTGGTCTCCACAGTGAGATCCAGGCCAGCCACGGCAGCATAATGAGACCCTGTCTCAAAAAAAAAAAAAAAAAAAAAAAAGGCGGGCTGGAGAGATGGCCCTAGCAGTTACGAGCGCCCCGACCACTCTTACAGAGGACCCGGGGTTCGATCCCACACCCACATGGCGGCTGCGAACGGTCTGATCCGTCTGAAAACTCCAAATCCAGGAGCACTCCAGTTCAAGGGGAACCGACACCTTTTGACCTCCGCGGGCATTGCACGCACGGGTGCACAGACTTGCATTGCAGAAAAACCTTAATTACACATACATAAAATAAAAATAAAATAAAAAAAAATAGCCACTTTTATGTGATTTTTCTAGAAAATGTCCTTGAGATCAAAAGCCCATGCTCTTACCTAGAATAAAGTATATCACATCTGCTAGCAACTCAGTGCATCTTCTTTAATCTCCCCAATCCTCTAGATTGGCAGCCAGAAGTGGGCCTTGCCATTGGAAGAAAAAGCCTATCAGGTCCTTGTCTCAGATCAAGAGGTAGGAGGTAACTGGAATTTGGGCACCTGAACCCAGGCCCTTCATAGGCTGAACTTGAACTTGTAGTGATCCCTTTACCTCTGCTACCAATCCTAATTTTGTATGCTTATTTCTAGTTCCATTTTAATATACTTTTTGCCAGGTGGCTATGGAGAAAACACACCCATTGCTGTCAATAACACAACAACTAGAGAGAAAGGGATGACACTGTGGCTTTTCTCTCTTGTCTTCTAGTATTCTGCTACGGCTGCCCATTGATGAACCAATACAGAAACTGACTATCAAAAAATAGCCCGGCACAGTGGTGGGAACCCACTTGTAATCTTAGCACTCGGGAAAATTGAGGGCAGGAGGATGGAAAGTTTCCAGCGATCTTGGGCTACAAAGTTAGTCCACAAGACTCATACACAAAATTAAATTCATTAATTAAAAATAAAACAATTATAGGCCACCTAGGGATACAGGGAAATCCTGTGTCAAAAAAAGGTAAATAAGCTGGGAGTGGTGGTGGTATATGCCTTTAATCCTAGCATTTGGGAGGCAGAGGCAGGAGGATTTTTGTGAGTTCAAGGCCAGCCTGGTCTACATAGCAAGCGCCAGGCCAAATGAGACTAAAAGGGAGACCCTGTCTCAAAAATACCAAAATAAATAAATAAATAAAAATAAGCTACAGGGAGACTCTATCTCAAAAAGACAAAAAAAAAAAAAGGTAAAATAAATCAAAACCAAAAAATATTCAAGATTATTTATTTATTTATTTATTTATTTATTTATTTCATATTTTTGAGGCAGGGTCTCCCTTTTAGTCCCAACTGGCCTGGAGCTTGCTCTGTAGACCAGGCTGGCCTTGAACTCACAGAGATCTGCCTGCCTCTGCCTCCCGAGTGCTAAAGATTTATTTTTATTGTTTTTAATTCCATGTGTGTGCCTGCATGCATGCAGGTGCCCCTGGAGGCCAGAAGATGGCATTGTGTCCCCCAGAGCTGCAGTTACAGGTGGTTGGTTGTGAGCTGCTGGACACCAAACTCTGGAAAAGCAGCAAGTGCTCTTAACCCTTGAGCATCTCTCTACTTGCCCACCCCCCACTGCCCTCTTTTGAGACAGAGTCTCATTATGTAGTCCTGGCTGGCCTATAACTCACAGAGGTCCACCAGCCTCTGCCTATCAAGTGCTGAGACTAAAGGCATATACCACCACACGTAACCCTTTGGTTCTTTTTTAAAGATAGTTTCAGTTTTTTCATGCCTTATTTTTCTGACTTTTGGTGAATTGCATTCATACAGGGGAATACCTTCAACAACCGGCTCAGCTGCATTCTGGGAGTTTCCCAGTACTTTGGAGGGTAAATATCATTTCTCTCAGTTTATGCTTACAGTTTCCTAATCATTTCTCTCAGTTTATGCTTACAGTTTCCTAATCAGGCTTGCCATCTTCTTTTTCAGTATTCATGATCTCTTATTCTCTGCTGTCCCTCTTTATGCTGCAGATTCTCTGGCACTGTAGCAGCAAGCCTCCCTGTTCTTTGTTCTCAGTGGCCAGCAGGCATTCGAATTACACTGACAATCCACCAGCATCCCCAAAGAGGCCAAACAAATGTCAGACCCTTGAACAACTGCCAAAAGGTCGAACACCAGCCATGTGCTCTACTCTTCTCCGTTTTAAGGGGAGAGCTAGTTGGGAGCCTTCTCATAATCATGCTGAGTGTCCTGGACTGTCCAGCAGGCCATCTCATGCAGCAGGACCCCGCCCTTACGTTCAGTGGCCCCAGTCACAGGATGAGAGAGAAAAAACCAGTGGCATACTATGATGTGACTCCTCCCCCAAGGACCCCCCCTCCCCAATCTGGACAAGGAATCTAAACTTAGAAAATGCTTGGTCTGAAAGATTTTCTTGGGGAATCTGACTAAAGTCCCGAGTCCTGCGACGGGAGAAATGGGGATAGAAGGCAGCCGGGGAGACCAAGAGGTCCATAATCAGCAGTTGGATGGTGGGTGTGCCAAAGCTCTGAGGTGACCGTAACCGTCCAGAATCCTCTGTGGGCCTAGAGAGTCCCAGTTACCAGTGACTTACATTTCCCAAGCCACCTGAATGTTATTCTACTTCAAAATCCTCCACTGTCCACATTCTAACATTCCTTTCCTGCCATTCAACCCCCTCATGATCCTATTTCACTCTTTCCCTTCACACATGATACTTTGTATCAAATATTTCATTGTTCTTTATAGGCTGTATCTTTTCTTTCACCAGTAATAACCATCTACTCTTCTTTAAGCACACACTAAGTTTTCAAAAGGAAATCCAATCATCTCAGCCTCCCTGCCCCTCTCTAGAGTAAGTTATTCCCACCAGTATCCCCCAGCACTTTGTCAGGAGGAGTTCCTCTTCCCCCTTAAGTTGCAGAAAGGACTGTGTCTTACTTCTAGGCCTCCCTGGGCCACTATAGGTCAGATCCAGCTCTCCCCCACCAGCCTCCCTGTGCACCACCTATCACCCGCATTGTAATTCTAGGTCTATCAACTTTCTATACTGCAGAACACAGGGGCTACAAGGTCCTCACTGTCAGTAGTCCTAGTTAGTTACTATAAAGGAGTGAGGAAGAAGACAGAAAGGAAGGGAAGAAAAGGGAAGGGAGAGGAAGAGATTAGGAAAGAAGAAGGGCTGGAGAGATGGCTCAGCAGTTAAGAGCACCAACTGCTCTTGCAGAGGACCCGGGTTTGATTCCTAGCACCCACATGGCAGCTAAGAACTGTCTTTAACTCCAGTTCCAGGGGAATCCGACACCCTCTTCTGACGTCTGCAACATTGCACGACATGGGTGCACCAACCTACATGCAAACAGTACATTCATACACATAATAAATAATAAATTTAAAAATTTTTAAAAAGAAAAAGAAAGTTAACAAAAAAGAATCAGCTAGTCATTATGTGAATGCATTGACCAATACAGAAAGCTAGCCTATGAACTAGATCAAAAGAACAACTGAGGTTGACCCGAGTCCTGTCCCAAGATCAACATGGGTGCCATAGCGGGCTCCAGGGCTCCAGGTGTGGAAGGATAACCATATGAACCTCCCTAGAGGACCCAATGGACCTAGCTGGGTAGTGGATATGATGGGAACAGACATCCCTGTTTAAGTCCAAGTTCTGCACTGGAGCATGTGACACCATAGCTCTTATTGAAAATAGGGACACTGCTATCTTAGAGAACAGTACAGAGAGGGGAGATCATACCTGTACAGGTAACTTCATTAATGTGTGCCAATTTACATGCATGTCTAGGTTTTTTGTTTGCTTGTTTGTTTACAATGTTTGTTTTACAATGCCAGGCCAACACTCAACTTGGGAGACGTGTGGCCTGCAAGTCTAGGCTTAAGGTAAGCCTGGGTTACACAGTGAGTTCAAGAGAAAGAGGTAGTGGGAGAGAGAGAAGACTAAGAGGGAGGGAGAGGGAGGGAAGGTCATGAAATAGAAGTGCAGCCAAGCATGGTAGCACATGCCTTTAATCCTAGCACTTGGGAGGTAGAGGCAGGTGGATCTTTGTGAGCTCAAGGCCAGCCTGGTCTACAGGGTGAGTTCCAGGACAGCTGGAGCTACAGGGAGACCCTGTCTCTAAAAGACCAAAAAAATAAACTGGAGTTACGAACACTTAAAAAAAAATGAAATAGAAGTGCTCTGCAAACTGTAAAATGCTCTACAAATACAAGGGAATTATTGTGGAAGTCTTCTATAGTTTATTAGTGTGTGTGTGTGTTACCATATATGTGTGGTCAGAGGACAACTTACAGGAGTCTGTTCTCCCCTACTGTTAGTTCTGGGGATCAAAATAAGGTCATTAGGCTTGGCAGCAAGCATCTTTACCCATCGAGCCATTTCAAAAGCTTAGTCTTGTAGAGTTTAGAATATGCAGGGGCTGGAGAGACAGCCTATCGGTTAAGAGCACTGACTGCTCTTGCAGAGGACCCGGGTTTGATCCCCAGCATCCACATGGCAGCTGAGAACCGTCTTTGGCTCCAGTTCCAGGGAAATCTGACGCCCTCTTCTGACCTCTGTGGCATCGTACGACACGGGTGCACACACCTACATGCAGACAGTACATTCATACACATAAAAAATAAAAAAAAGACTGCTCTTGCAGAGGACCCTGATTCAATCCCCAGCACCCACATGACGGCTGAGAACCATCTGAAACTCCAATTCCAGGAGAACTCCAGTTCCAGGGGAATCCGACACCCTCTTCTGACCTCCGAGGCATTGCACGACACGGGTGCACAGACCTACATGCAGACAGTACATTCATATACATAGAGAAAAATAAAAAAAATTAAAAATAAATAAAAAATTAAAAAAATAGAACAAATATGCAGGCATTGGGTAGTATATTTGGTTCCTGACTCTGCACTTACAAATATGCAGGCATTGGGTAGTATATTTGGTTCCTGACTCTGCACTTACAAATATGCAGGCATTGGGTAGTATATTCGGTTCCTGGCTCTGCACTTATATCCTCCATTCTCTTGCCCAAGTTATTCTCCCTGTTGATCTGTTTCTATATATGTCAATTGTGCTTCATTGTTTACCTTTCAAGGTGTCTGTGAGAATTGGTATGAAGATAAAGTTCTTGGTATAGCTCACTCATCCAGGGTGATTAGCAGGGACCTCCATCTGCTAGGTCAAAACCCTGGGTTGTATCAATTCCAAGCCTAGTACCAGAATCAGTCTGGTAATTGGGTGCAGATGAAAAGGACTTCTTATCCTGGAAGGCAGGATGCCAGACTAAGAAGAGATAGAAAAGGGGTGTCTTGCATTTGTTAAAGGAAAGCTAAATGAACACTAAATCCCTTTGTAGGAAACACTGAAATCTGCTGTGACCCTGGCTGAAAACAGGACAGGAGGGGCTGGAGAGATGGCTCAGTGGTTAAGAGCACTGCCTGCTCTTGCAGAGGAGCCAGGTTTTATTCTCAGCACCCACGTGGCGGCTGAGAACCGTCTTTAAGGTGGGTGTAGTGGCGCAGGCCTTTAATCCCCCACACTTGGGAGGCAGAGGCAGGCAGATCTCTGAATTTATTTATTTTCTTGAGACAGGGACTTCCTGTAGCTCTCACTAGCCTGGAACTCACTACGGAGACCAGATTGGCCTCATTTCACAGAGATCTGCCTGCCCCTGCCCCTGCCCCTGTCTTCCAAGTGCCAGGATTAAAGTTGCACACCACCGGGCCCACCCCTTCATTGACTGCTACTAAAGGCGCACTGGGACCATGGGTCCAAGAGTCCTCGTATTGCCCATTCCAATTTTTTTTTTCCAACTTTTATCCCGACTCCCTGTCATTGTCATTTCCTAGCCATAAAAGCACTCAACTGCTAATCTAAAACTAAAAAGGTCCACACACCTTTAATTCCAGCACTTGGGAGGCAGAGGCAAGCAGATCTTTGTGAGTTCAAGGCCAGCCTGGTCTACATAGCAAGTTCCAGACAGCTGGGGCTACAGGGAGACCCTGTCTTGAAAAGACAAAAAAAGGTCCTCATCCTGGCACTGACTTCCTAGATGAATGGTCCAAGGTCACATGGAGAGACCACCTAACTCCCACCTCTAGGACAGCCTCCTAAAGGGTAGCAGAGAGCCAAGGATGCCCAGGCTTAAAGTGACTTCACTACATGCCCACAATGTGGCTTCACCTTTCGTTTCCTCGGCTCACCTTTGGAGGTTGCTCTGACTACCAAATGAGACAAAGAGTGAAATATCAAACGGGCAGCACATAGTGTTTGCTCAATTAGTGCTCCTTTCCCTTGTCCCTGAAGGCCCAGAGGCTCAGCCTGCTTTCCTTTGCCCTTCAGAGCAGAATCTGCTTAGAATTCAATGTCTGCAGAATGGCTGCACTGAACAATCTCCCCAAATAAGTACACAGCTCCTTTTCATCAAAGTATTTTACTGAATCGCTGGAGAAACAGATGCAAGTAGGGGTGAAGACAACAGGTAACAAACATGGCCGTGTGGAGGTCCCTGGACTATGGATCCCTGAGGGCTTCCTTTTACTGCTATTGGACAAACTCTTCTCAAACCAGAGGCCCTTCATGAGGAGGCCACTCTTCCTGGCTTGGGCTGGAAACTGGCATGGGACTAGGCACAGCAGGTGGGAGCTCACAGGCCACTGCAGTGTGCCTGAAGCTAGATAATTGTGAGGTCCTGCGCACAGTGCCACCATCTCACAGGCACTTCCCCAAAAGCCAGGGAACTGCAGCCCGACATGAGTGCGTTCTGGCCCACCCTGCTCCTCCAGCCAGTGAAGACTGGCTTTCCAAGGCAAGAAACCGCCTGGAAAGAGGCGGGATTTTTACTCAGTTCTTTCTCAGGACTTCCTGGAGATCCTGGTTTCAAAGGCAACAGGGAACATTGTACAAAATGGATGCTTTGCAGTCACGGTGGCCACAGCAGACCCTAAAGGCCTTCTTCCTTTAGGGTGGGCCATACAATCTCTCCCTCACTCTCTACCCAGGGCTCCCCTTCAGCTAGAATCCTTCCTAGCCTGCTCACCCAAGTGTGTTTTCTGGTGTCGGATGAGGTTTGAGCTCCGAGAGAAGTGTTTCCCACACACAGTGCAGCGATACGGCTTCTCCCCTCTGTGTGTTCTCTGGTGTGCCCCAAAGTTGGAGATATCACTGAAGGTCCGCCCGCACTCGGTGCACTCGTAAGGCCTCTCACCCGTGTGCGTGCGGTGGTGCACGCCAAAGCTGGAGCTGTTGCTGAAGCTCTTCCCACACTCGCAGCAGATGTACGGGGCCGGCTCTAGGTGGGTTCGGTGGTGCACCACCAGCGTGGCGCTCTGGCTGAAGCTCTTGCCACAAATGTCACAGCGAAATGGCCGCTTGCCCAGGTGATCTTGCTGGTGTGTGGCGAGGTCCGAGCGCCGCCGGAAGCTCTCCTGACACTTGGGACATTTGTAGCGCTTCTCTTCCAGGTGGATCCGCTCGTGCCGGATGCGGTTGGAGCTCCGCGAGAAGCTCTTGCCACACTCTGAGCATTTGTACGGCTTCTCCCCAGTGTGGATCCTCTGGTGTGTTCTCAGGTTGGAGGTATTATTGAAGGTTTTGCCACACTGTGCACATCTAAAAGGCTTCTCATCTGCCTCAGGCCTTGAACGAGCAATGGGGTCCCCTGGCCCTCCAGCTTGGGCAGTGACTGTCTGCCATGCCTTTTCTGGATGTGCTCCTCGGGACCCCTTCGGCAGGCTCTCCTGCCCACGTTCCTCTAGGATCCGAGAACCCTCTGAACAATCTGCTCTCCAAGGCTTACCCCCTTCCCCTTCCTCAGGCAGGTGCGGCTCTGGACTCTCCTTCTCACTGCCCATCTCTGAACCCTGAGGATGAACACAAATGTTCAACACCTTTATTCCTTGTGTCAGCCCATCAGATCACAGGGAGTCTTCAATTCTGGTTTAAGTGGTGTACGCCTTCCCCGTGGAACCATCCACCAGGAATAACCTCAAATAACTGGAATACTTGTAGAGAGTCTTTATTTACTTCTTAACTTTCAAGTGACAAAACTTCAGATATTCAAAGTTATCCACCACTAATGGATGTAACCTGTGCAGTTTGAACATTACCAATGACACATTCTAGACTATAATTGTATGTAAGTAAAAGACCTTTCCTTGAGAGATGAACTCAATTTTTCTTCCTATTAAGAAACCACCTATTGGGGCTGGAGAGATGGCCTAGTGGTTAAGAGTGCCAACTGCTCTTGCAGAGGACCTGAGTTCGATTCCCAGCACCCACATGGCGGCTGAGAACCATCTTTGACTCCAGTTCCAGGGAAATCCGACACCCTCTTCTGACCTCCGCAGCATTGCATGACACGGGTGCACAAACCTACATGCCGACAGTACACTCATACACATAAAAGAAAAAAATTAGCGTGGCTAATGGTGGCGCCCACCTTTAATCATAGCACTTGGGAGGCAAGCGGCAGGGTGGGATCTTGGAGTTCAAGGCCGCCTGGGTCTACACAGTGTGAGTGAGTTCCCAGGACAGCTGGGCTACAGCCCCCCCCACCTGGGAGACCTGTCTCAAAAAAAAAAAATGTATATTTTAATAAAGAAAAAAATAAAATGAAAACTTAAAAAATGAAATAAATAAACCACCTATGAGGATATGGTGGTGCATGCCTTAATCTCAGCACTTGGAGCAGAGGCAAAGAGTATCTCTCGGTGAGTTCGAGGCCAGCCTTGGTCTACATAATGAGCTCGGGCCGCTAGGACTAACTAAAAAGCGATCCTGTGTCAAAAAGACAAAAAAAAACAAAAAAAAAAAAAAAAACAGGCAACCCACCCATTTCCTGGGCTGGTGGTATATGCCTTTCCTCTCAGCACTTGAGCGGCAGCGGTGGTGGACCTCTGTGAGTTAGTTCAAGGACAGCCAGGGACTACCATATGAGCTCTGTCTCAAAAGAGGGCAGTGGGGGGTGGGCATGTAGAGAGATGCTCAAGGCCGGTTTACGAGCACTTGCTGCTTTTCCTGGAGTTTGGTGCCCGCAGCTCACAACCAACCACCTGTAACCTGCAGCTCTGGGGGACACAATGCCATCTTCTGGCCTCCAGGAGCACCTGCACACATGCAGGCACACACACACACACACACACACACACACACACGCACGCACGCGCACACACACACACATAATTAAAAACAATAAAAATAAATCTTTAGCACTCGGGAAGCAGAGGCAGGCAGATCTCTGTGAGTTCAAGGCCAGCCTGGTCTACAGAGCGAGCTCCAGGCCAGCTGGGACTAAAAGGGAGACCCTGTGTCAAAAAGACACACACAAAACAAGAAACCACCTATTTTCTGATTTCAAAATGAACATGAGAGAGTCTCATTCTTGGGGTCCTTTGATTCACTTACAAGGCTCATCTCTGACTATTAACTGTTCTGTCATCCCATTCCTCTCTAGAGCCCACCACAATCTACACTGATTAACAAGACTTACTGCAGGGCTATGTCTCTTCTGATTGGTCAGTGCCTACTTCTACCACACAAGCCACATTCTTACATGGCACACAGCTATTCACATGCCCAACTGACTCCACCCTACTCTCACACTATACACACAATTGAACACAGTGATACCAGTCATTCGCACCACATACAGCCCTCCTAAATGCACACACACAACACATATACCCAACACACCAAACACATAGAGCCATACTCTCACCACACCCACACAAAGATGCATACAAACATACAAACCACGTTCTTCATCCTCTCTTCACCACACACAGTTCAACACATACAAGCGTCTAGCACTGGCATGCTTATGCAAACATCAGTAAAAGCTTGCACAGAGGCATAGACTCCTTTGGGTTCCTACACACAAGGACAGAAAAAAAGAGTGGAAGAAGTGTGTACTTCTGATAAGACAGAACTGGTGACATTTCTGGTTTCTGAAGAAATGACATTTCAAAAGGCAGGGTAAACTGGTAAAGATGCTATCTAGGATGAACAGGAACTAGAGGAGGAGGAAGCACAGACTACAATAAACAATGAAGACTGGCAATTACATCTAGTCAGTTTTGGAAGGAAAAGAAGCCAGAGTAAAATGGGCCCTGACTACACTTAGGATTGAGTGGTGACAAGGGTACCTTTACAACTCTGGAAATTCAGCCACTCCAAGCCTCGGTTCCCTCCTCTGTAGGTTGTGACACCCACCTGCACTATAGGACTTCATGTTAGAGAAAATGCCCATAATATAGTCAGTATGTGTTAACTGATCATCCAGCAAATGGTAGCTGCTGTTACTACTCCTGACAGTACTGTGACCTTCCCCTGTGAAAAATACAGAAATCAAAAAGATCCCTTAAATAATCTTTCCAGGAAGGAAAACATTATAAGAGAGTACATGGGAGGCTATAGAGATGGCTCAGCAGTTAAGAGCACTGGCTGCTCTTGCAAAGGACCTGGGTTCAAATGCCAGCACCCACATGGTGGCTCACAACCATCCAGAGCTCCCATTCCAGGGGATCCAATGCCCTCTCTGACTACTGCAAGCATTCCATGACGTGTGCACTTATGTGCATGCAGGCAATCTACTCATACACATAAAATAAAAATAATTTTAAAAAAAGAGTACATGACTATATATAATCTTCTAAAATGGGAAATGCAGACAGAACCTCAACTCTAAATAAAGAGGTGGGGAGCCGGGCGTGGTGGCGCACGCCTTTAATCCTAGCACTCGGGAGGCAGAGGCAGGCAGATCTTTTTGAGTTCAAGGCTAGCCTGGTTTACAGAGGGAGTTCCAGGACAGCTGGGGCAGGAGACCCTGTCTCAAAAAGACAAAAAAAAAAAAAAAAAGTGGGGAAACATTTCTAGAAAATATGATTAAAAAAAAAGTAAATAAAGTGTGGTGGCTCATGCCCTTAATCCCAGCACTCAGAAGGCGGAGACAGGCAGCTCTCTGGGAGATCAAGGCCAGCCTGGTCTACATAGCAAATTCCAGGCCAGCAGAGGTTACAGGGAGACCACATCTCAAAACAAAAAAGCCTAACCAAAAACAAACAAACAAACAAAAAAAGGTCAATGTTGAAATCACTGCCACTGTATCATGAAGGCAGCACAGGCAAGACTTAAAGGAATGGTATAGGGGTTCACTAAAATTTTATTTATAATGGGAGTCATACTGTCGACAATTCCTTCTTTACAGAAAACAACACTTATTCTCAATTATGTGTACAGCTGTCCGTAGGTATGCCTATGTGCATGCAGGTACCCTAGGAGGGCATCTTAGAGGGCATCAGATCCCCCATAGCTGAGAGTTAACAGGCAGCTGTGAGCCACCAGACATGGATGCTAAAAATCAAACTTGGGTACTCTGCAAGACAGTACATGCTCTTAACCAATGAGCCATTTCTCCAGTTCCTTTTTTGGTATAAATATAGAATATGGGTCTGCATCAGTTTCAAAAGTGTTAGTAAATATCAGGAAGTATTTGACACTTAGATTCAATCCTCTTCAAAAAAAACTAAGCCCTTCACAAATTCCTAGTCCCCCTGCCCCCAAGCACGTCACTGTCTGACACTCTATTCCTGTTTATTACTGTCAACCCCATCTCCATTAAACGTTAAGTACCATGAAGACCAGAATCTGTTTTCTGCACTAATGTAACCCATTTCTAAAACACTGTCAATCATATATAGTAGATCCTTAATAAATATTTATTGGGTAAGCTGAATAAAAGGCTGGACATGTCCCCAAGACCCTTGTCATGCCTTCTTGTGTCTTTTTTTCTTGAAAGAGTAAATGGATGGGAACTTAATTCAATCTCTGCCAAGCCACACTACCTAGGACTCTGGATCTATAAGCAAGCAGCTGTGGGCCTTCACTCCACTTGCCTTTATTTTCTTGTTTTCTCCACTCATTGCTAGTCTGAGAATTTACCAAAGGTGGGCTTCATCCAGGACTGAATGCAGAGTTCAGAATGTAAGAGTAAAAAGACTGGACCAGCAAGGTGGGTAACTGCCTGCTGACCTCAGTTCCACCTCTGGAACCTAAGCAGAAGAAATGACTCCTGAAAGTTGTCCTCTGACCTCCACACCAAACTGTGCCCCCCCACCCCGAAAATAATAAATATAAAGATTTAGGATTATGATCATCACCCTCATACAGTTTATGACATAATGTAGTGAAATAGATAATGAATACAAGGCAGAAGGTTCGGTTTCAGGGTGCCCTAGCCACTTCTGTTCCTACTATTCAAGTGGCACATTATACAGGAGTCAATTAAGTTATTCTTTTTTAAAACCCCTCAAGGTGCCAGACCCCAGGGCCGAGCACTCCACACACATCATCTCATTTCATTTTACAACTATTCATTTTATTTTAATAATTAACTTGCCTAAGAGTACATACTAAGTGGCAAAACGAATGCCTATGCTGAGCTCGCCAAAGCTTTTAACCATTACACTAATACCGGGGC